>CM026176.1:7595999-7641454 GCA_014825975.1 Bombus haemorrhoidalis
ACATTTGCTTGTGTAATACTTACGAACAAAACTATACGCAGTGAGATCGCAATCGATAGAAAAAGTTGTAAGATGCAAAGGCTTCTTGAAGAAAATTAATGAACACCTCAAAAATATTTGAACATCGAAAATCTTATGAACAACCTACTTTTCGATAAATATGCGGCATTTACTACAAGCATATTTGCATTTTCCTATAGAGAAAAATGCAATTCGCGTAATTTGACCTCCAATCGCTGAACAGGAGCACAAAGTTTCACTGCTTTGGCTACAGGCAACGCACACCGTAATTTCCTCTTTTATATCGTTGTAGTCATCCTTGTACGAGTTAAAATACTCTTCGTACCATTGAAAACTGGCTATAGGTGTAGGTGAGAATACAATCAATACAATGTATCAGTGTAGTAGTACATTCCAATCGAACAAATGTATTGTCACCAATTACGTTTCTCATCAAAACACAGGTGTCGAGGCTACCCAAAATTTTCAAACGATAATAAACGTCAATAAATAATATGCAAAGAAAAACCTGAAGACACCTGAAGTCAAAAAGGTTTCAAGTGAAAACATATTTAGTGCTTGCACACGAGACTAAAATCAATCATCGCTGTGTGAAAATTGCAACTGCTTATTAATGTATTTTCGACTTGCATTTGAAAATCCTTCTTGTTGGCACTTGTGTCTATTGGGACAACCATCTCATATGATCTGCCCTAAAATGTATAGAGTTTATTGGCACTCCTGTCAAATTTTTAACTCGGGTCGTTTTGTGAAGTTACTTAACCATATGTCGCACTGCACCACTGTAGTAAATTTAGATATCAAAAATTTGATCTATATGAATGTCTGCTGAACTCGATGTATGTTTTTATTACCATCATATGATATTACTCCATATCATGAAATATATACATGCTGTAATAGGAATACTATCGAAATGACGATGTTTAAAGGAAAATAAATCAGAATCGTTGCCTGTCAAATCTCTTCAAATAAGCGAGTGGCAAATGATACGTATTGGCAAGGTTGCTAGATGAAGATCAATTACGTACTGTGTCCGCAGATTCCAAGAAATGATCCCCTAAGTAGGTGGAAAAAGAAGAGGAAACAGATTGAACACAAAGAGCTGATAAATGTAACGGAGGAAAGCTAAAACTTCAAATAAGGAACAAAAAGGAACAAGCTGCTAATTATGCCATCGTTCCTGGTCTTCTATGTTCGGTCACAATTGCCTATATCGCTCTTGCAGTATATTGTATCAGGTTGTAGTATATTTGAGCATATTGTATTATACTTTGATGTATACTACCTCTTCGATCACTTGTTTTCACCATTAAGACAGAAGAACAGAATGCTGATCGAAAATGCTTATTGTAATCTCAACTTAAGAAAGGAGACACTTTTTTCGATGTATATTCGAAACGGTAACATGTATCAAGTTCGATGATGACCTTCATTGTTAGATTGAAATTTAGATTTAAAAACTTGTATTTCAAAATATGATAAGAAGAGAATAAAACAAAGTGCAATTTTTGGAAGAACATGTTAATTTTATCGGCGAATAGAATTGTTAGTAATATTGAAAATTACTTTTATTTTTACTGAAATTACTGAGATTGATACTAAAATTAGTGAAATTAGAGAAATCCTCATGGACAGTGTCGGGGTAGTGTCGGATTTACCGACTAAAACCCCACGATGGCCTATTTGACGCCTATCAGGGGTGCACCGGGACCTCTTTCGAAATTCAAGCCTTGAACTGCTCCGCATATTTAAATTTAGTCAAAAATGTTTCCGCAGAAGAAAATCAATTTCAAACAGTAAGTTAACTTGAGAGAATTAAATTATAAAGTTTTGGGAGAATAACATAATTTTGCATAAAAATAGTACAAAAATGAGTATTGTTACCTCAAATTTGTCTTTTATTTCAATTTTCATACATAATTTTCTGTAGGCCACTGCCTACTGCGAGAAACACATCCTAAAAAAAACAGCAACACTAGTAGAGAAGAAGTGTTCAGGCCTAAATCCAAATATGATACAGTGTTGAGAAACTAAAATTAATATATCGTAACAAGTAAAATGTATCTTCATAATCTATGTTCTACTAGCGATTTTTCACATGTCCAACGAGATATGCAGTACACAGGACGTATGAATTTGTTTTTTTATTTAGGTTGAGTCACAAATCAGAATACTGAGTATGCTATTTTCCCGCAGATTGTAAAATCATAAATTGTAAAAGTGTCATTTTATTATCGTAATTTTATTATCTGTTCAAAATTTGTCAATGTATATTGACCTGGAGATTACGATAGTGAATATCAAACAATCGAATGCCCCAGCGAGAAGGGCTCGGTCATTATATTTATTCTTATCGTGTATTCGATAATAAAATATCGGATTTAACAGTCGTATATAGAGCTCGATCGTTCTGGATTATAGCCTCTACCTCCACGATTCCTTCTTGCTTTTGCATCTACATTGCAATAACAGTTTTGACAAATGATAGGGTCAATGATGTTCCGATAAGCAGGTTGAAGTAATTGACGTGGTGGATTGTGTGAGGATCAATATTATAAAATAACGAGAGAGATTGCTGCTGCACCCCGTTAAATATACTTGGAATAAATTAAATAAATATAAGTAATATAAATATCATCGAAATACGCTTGTGTAACGTATTCGCAAAGGTAGAGTATGAGCGCTCGCGATAACTCGATAACTCGCATACTCCGTTAATCGCAGATAATAACGCGATTAAGTAGTATTACAAGCTCAGGTAATAACTCGTATAATAACTAACTCGCTCGCGATCGCGTTCGTTTATTTATTCTGGTCGGCGGAAAGTCGAAAAATTTGAATTCGATCGACGGTTGCCCTTAACCAACATTGTTTTACCCGGAGATTATCCGTCGTTATATTTCGTGCGTCAAGGCGGTGTCCGTGTTCAGAGGCACAACAACAATATGAGTCGCTCTCGATTCGCCTCGTCCTATGACTAACAGTGATAACGTTATTATTAGGTCGTATTCAAAAGAAATTATTTACATTATTTCTTTTGATTGTCGCTATTTTAAAAGTTAAATACAATCAATACATCTTGTGTCAATTTACCCGCCACCTGCCAGAAACCAATCGGCTAAACAGACTCTTCGTCCAGACCGCGTAACGTACTTATTCCTGGTGTTTTCTTCTGTGGTTCGGTCGTTATTGTTTGCACCGCTTTCGTCACGGACGTTTGTTTGCCCTATCGGAATCAGTACGTTACGGGTTTCAGCGGTTTTTTCCTCTAAGTCGTCCGGTACTATGAACGCGGATTTCAATCAGTCTAAGGAAACGTTACGTCGCGATTATTTAACTTAACAATATAATTTCCCTCGTCCCTTTTTATTGCTTTAAACGGCCCGTCGTACTACGATCGTAAAGGGCCTCCTAACGCGTCATTGCGCAAGAAAACATACGGCGATGATTCTATTTCTTTCAAAATGAAGATCTTCTTTCCGCCATGACGCATAACTGGACCTGACTTTCTCCATCCGTTCTTTCAGCCGCTTCGAGTATTCCGAATTGGTCTATTACTTTGTTAACAAGAAGAATTCCGCCGCCGATCGTATGCCGGTGCTGTAAACCATTTCAGCCGCCGTTGCGTTAAGGTCCTCCTTTATCGCCGTTCGAATGCCTAATAGTACGATCGGTACAATTTCGACCCATGTGTGGCGACATTTGATCACCGCCTTTAACTGCTCATGTAAGCGTTCTACCATTCCATTAGACGCAGGATGATCGTGCGTAGGTGCGTGACGCCGAGCAATCGGCATAACTCCTCGAACAATCGCGGTTCAAATTGGCGTCCTTGGCCGGTTGTGATTTTTACAGCAGCCGCGAAACGAGCTATCCATGTAGAAAGGAGGGCCGAAGCAACGGTTGGCGCTTCCATATCGATGATGGGAATGGCTTCGGGGCAACGTGAAAAACGATCGATACACGTTAGACCATATCGATAATTTTACGAGTATTGCATGAGGATAATGTCTAAGTGTATGTATTCGAACCGACCTGCTAACGTTTTAAAGGGTCCGATATGTGAGGATACATGTCTAGTAACTTTTCAGCGTTGACACGGTATACATTGTCGCGTCCACGTTCGACAATCTTTATTAATGGACGGCCAGACGAAACTCGTCGTCACCAATTTTTGCGTAGCACGTATCTCCGTACGGGAAAGTCCATGCAGCGACTGAAATACACTGGTCGCAGGATTTCGGTCGAGACCTTTTGATCGGAAAATCGCACTTTTTTCAATTGCAACGCGCAAGAGCCGGAGTTAATGATTTCGCGCAACTCGTTATCGTTCTCTTGCGCTGCGGCTAACGTTTGATATTCGGACCGTTGCACTTCTTAGTGTCTTTCAAAAGTCATTGAGTGGTTGAAGAATTTTTGCGGCTCCTAATACGAAACGTAGAAGTGAATCATACCGAGGTACCTTCGTACACCTTTAACCATCGCGGGTAATTGTCAATACGTTCGGCTAATGATTTTATTCCCTCGGCAGATACGGTGTAACGTGGAATTTTATTTCGCGCACGCCGAATTCACTTTTCGCGTGATTTATTACAAACCCGTACTCGTCGAGGCGTTTAAACAAAATTCGCAGGTGTTCGTGGTGTCGTTCTTCGTTTTCGGATGCGATTAAAAAGTCGTCCATGTATGCATAGCCGAAATCTAGACCTCTCGTAATTTTTTCTACGAATCTCTGACACGTTTGAGCGGCGTTTCGAAGCCCGAACATCATATTGGTCGCTTCGAAAAGACGAGAACGAGATCAATTTTATACGCTTACCAGGGAGATTCTGCGCAAAGTCCTCAATGTGCGGCGGTGTGCACCTGTCCAGAGTGGCCGATAGTCGCCACAAGGTCGAATCCCTCCATTCTTCTTTGATACGATGTGCTATCGTGACCTCCAATTCCGCCTTCTCCAGCTTGAGTCGGTCGGGGGCGAGGCGGTGTGGTTTAGCGTGGACGGAGGGTCCAGGCGTCGTGCTGATATGGCGTTGCACACTATGCCGTAGAGAACTCCAGAAAACAGGCGGTCTTGTCAGATCAGAAAATTCCTACGACGCTACGTCGAACACGGCAGCGACTGCCTTTGTCGACAATTGTGTAATCGTATCTAGGAATTGCTTGCTTCGTGGGTCAACGAGCAATCCGTAATGGTTCAGGAAATCAGCACCCATGATAGACGTTTGCAAATGGGCCACTACAAAACGCCACTTGAAAGCTGGACGTAATGATAGGTCGAGGAATACGGTAATGGTACCATACGCCGTGATACGCGTTCCATTGGCCGCGAACAATTCGCAGCCGCTCTTGTTCGTGGGTCCGAGTATCTTGTTACGCGGATAAATACATGTGTTGGCACCAGTGTCCATTAAAAAGGAGATGTTCCCGAAACACGGAAACCACGGGGACCGACATTTTCGCGCGCGATCCCGAAATGTTTGATGATAACAGCACAGGCCGGAATTCTACGTTCTTTCTCGCGACCTCGATTTACTTCGATTTCTCGGATCGTGATCGCCGACGCGGACGATGACTAATACTCAGCGCACTCACCTAGACTCACTTTGGTTCATCTGGTCGCTTAACGTGTTAAAAAGGGCGAGCTAAGTTTCTTTCAATCATTCGTTCTACGCCGGTGGGTAGATTTTTGTTGTTGTCCGTGAGTGTGCTGTAGATCCTCTCCGAATTCTTCCGCAATCAGGTCCGCTGACCGCATTAATTTTTCCAGGTTTGAATCATCGCACGCATGAGGGTAGTCGATTCCTCCACGGCGAGAGGATGAAATCGTCTGACGTGGAGGGGTTAGAGAGTTTTCTTAGGTGCCGATGAAATTAAGACGGCTTCCTCTCCTCTCGTTCCACCAACATCTTTACCCTGCTGCTATCGGTGTCCGTTAAAACGCGAATGAGTTTGGCCTTTAGTTTCGCGTACCATCCGGTGGCTGGGGGATCCGTCATGACGCCCTCAATTTGCTGGCGGAGTTGACCGACGAGACATTTAGCGAGGGTCGCGAATTTTATCTTGTCGGACGCGATATCCGCCGCGTCGAGTTGCGTCTCTAATAAAGCGAACCATACAGTGATGTTCGTGGATTGCAAAGGAAGCATAATAATCGCTACACTACCGATGTTTGCGTTTGTCATGCTTCGTTTCAATTCACCTTGGAATCACCAATGTGATGGATTGTGTAAAGATCGAGAGACGCTCGTACAACGTATTCGCAAAGATAGAGTACGAGCGCTCGCGGATAACTCGATAACTCGTATACTCCGTTAATCGCAGATAATAACGTGATTAAATAGCTTGTGTAATAATTCGGATAATAACTCGGATAATGACTAACTCGCTCTCGATTCGCCTCGTCCTAACATGAGTAATTCTCCATACCCCTCCGAGTGATAGGCTGGAAGTTCTCCAACCCGTGGACCGTAGAATTCCTCTCCTCGTTCTTGTTCATAAAAAACGATGCCCATTCTGTATATAATAGGAAAAATTTTCGTTATTAACGTGTTCCTTTCGTTTGTTGTCCTTGGTCCGCCCGTTTGTCGGCTCGTCATTATCTATTGCGACTGCGCGTTAATTTTAATTTATTTAGTACTGAACGTGGCATTCCTTTTACTTCGATCTTAACATTATGGTATTTAAGAATATTGGGAACTTTATGAGGTTCTGTAAATCCGTTTGAGATTTCCCTCTACTAAGTTCTTTCGTTAAATGTAACAAACTATCATTTTGAAATTTTATTTATTGACCCGTCTGTCATAATATTCCTCAGACTTTACATTCGATTTTATCAGTGAGGTGGTAGGAGTGCTAAAGAAATACCTCGTGGATTGATTTAACAATGAGTTTATTAATTATATGAGAAAGACCTGACAGTTTTACTAGCGCGCGTTACATGGGCCGTACTCATATTCTTCTTAACCTACTCACCCTTTACTCGACTTCACTGATCAGTTGCAACTCTCTGTGTCTCTCTAGCTTTTATATAGGATGCCGAGGTCCCTTTTGGGGTAGGGAAACAGTTTTCTTTATCGAAAGCACTTGCGCTTTATTGTAAGTCACAGGGTTTATTCTTTGACGACGTCCTGACCTCGCACGTCGGAGCACATGCGCTTAAATCCTGGAACTTTCTTCATGGCCATGAGCCGCTAGAGTAGGAATTCCAAGGATGCTTTTGGTCAATAGATCCTTCTGTGATCAGGATATATTTGTTCCCTGTTTGTGTTCTCGATAATGTAACCTAGACGTCCAGTGATAGCTTTCTCACCTTTATCATCTTTCAATATCTCCACTACGCATGTGTTCGCAACCGTCTGCTATTGTGATTATATACGCTTCTTCTGATTATTTGACAGAAGGACCAAAGGGATATCGATAGGCCATTAGGCCTATTGAAGTTTCCTGACACTGTCAGCATCTACGCTTTATCACGACACTGTATGTGTTTCGTCGGTCTTTTGTAAACAGTGTTCTAGCGATGTTATACTATACCGAAGAAACTATTGGAGAGAGAATTGTTCTTTGTGACCTAGTGCCGCTACAGATCTTTGAAAATTTCTCGTCTTGTAACTTAACAGATTGATCGTGGGAAAATTAATAGATCCACTCAAAATGTGTGTTACTTATCACAGAGTCTCGATATTCTACGACAATTAATATTACATACGATCTAAGGAAAACGAACTATACACACTTTTTACTTATTTTTAACCTAATAATTAGGCTTATCGTAACGTAATAGACCATGTATATCTATGTGTATGCATATAAGCATGTATACAAGATAGATATATAAGATAAATGTGCATGTGCGTCATCCATTCTTGTAACAAAAAAGTCTTTGATATGTGGAGGATTGATATATAGGATGTTTGATCGTGAGGTTTAATCGATGTTATAGATTGTAACCGTCTAATATTTAAAATGATAATTTAGTATAGGAACTATATTCGCTGAGTCGCTTGTACAGAGTAAAAATCGCAAAGTCAATTTGCTAGTGATACTTGATAAAATGCCCGCTAGGTACTCGTCGAGAACTCGGTAGAAACTCGCAGAATCACTCGTATAACTGGCATAATAATTGAATAATAACTCGCTAATAACTGAACTCTCCCGATCGCGTCCGCTTATTTATACTGGTCGGGGGAGAGTCGGAAAATTCGAATTTGTCTTTGTTGTTGATTGCCCGTAGCGGCGACCACATTACGTGTCTTGATTAGTCGTTCTCGATTCACCTCGTTCTATGATTCATATGCCGCTACATCACCCCCTATCAATGATAACGTTATTATTGTGTTATGTTTGTCGCATGTTTATATAGTTCCACTTGATCGTCGTTGCTTTTTTTAGAAAATTTGCGTAGTATGTTCCGAATATTTGCGATGCCTAACCGAAACCTGCCTGTAGCCAATCGGAAATCGGACTCTTCGCCCAGACCGCGTAACGTACCTACTACTTTCCTTCGTTATTTCGGCTGTCGAAAATAAAAGATAAAAATAAAGAAAATAAAAAGAGGATTTATTTCTTAACACTTGTTTTACATTAAGTACAATTTACTCCTGAACTCTAGCCTCGACTTTTCAAGTACAACTTGACTCTTGGTGGGATCCGATTCCTGTCAATCCTGAGGCAACGTAACCTGCTATCTGCAGAAATGAAAGTCCCCATAATTTACTTGATCGTATTCGATGAGAATACGTTAGTTGATTGGTTTGATCATACATTTGGTTCAAATTATTTTGATATTTTGGAATATGACTAAAGATTCTAGATATTCTCTCAATCTTGTCTAACAAGTAGTTTATGCTAGTGTCGTTTTCAAAAGGAATCGTTTCAAGTTTATACTCAAACGTTACGTTGACTTTGGATTGTCCTATTTTCGTTACATTATTGTTAAATATTAAATGACACCGTCCGCCTGGAGATTGAATTATAGAAGGTTTGCCCATCTTAATTTGTTTCTGGGTATTATCGCAAAGGACATGTATTTCAATTTCTTCTTTTGACTTGGTTATATATTGATTTTCAGCTGTTAAAAGTAATCTCTTCGATTTTATAAACAGTAAATTTGCAAACATCTATCTTTTTGTTGGAATTGATGATTTCTGACGCGTAATTGTAGACGGATTTCTTATCGTCTATGGCTTGTGTTTGTTTGCACATTGTGATTCCTATTTTCCTGTTACAATTTTTATCGACGTATTCATTGTCAACATTCATATATGCAAATTGATGCGTTAAGAATATTGGATGTTCAATTACGTGCCAAAAGTGCATGGTCTATTTTAGTCGGTATGGGGTATTACATCCCATGCCGCGTCTATTAGCAAAGGTATAGTTATCTTACTTTTGACAGTGAATACCGTTAGTCTTGATATATTTAGAATGAATTGATAATTTTTGTATTTCGATTCTAATGCTGTGGTATAAAATGATTTGGAGACTAAGGATCCCTGCTTTTTCCATATTTATGGCGTTGAACATTTCGTCAAATTGAAAGTGAAGATCATAAATTGTGCTTTCGGCTTGGATCATCAAGTCTGTTATTAGTCATTCTCTAATGGTATTGGCCACATATTCGTCAAATTTTTCTCCTACTTAATCAATTAGTTTAATATTGTTGGATTTTATAATTTCGTGTCTAAGCGCAGTTTGATTTACAATTACAGTTTTTAATTCGTTTCCATCCTGAAATAATTTGTCAATGTTAGCATTTATTAGGTCCAGGTCAATCGGTGTCAAGAGTTCCGAATAGACTTTTCGATATAGATCCAACAATATTGAACAATCCTCTCTTAATGTGCAATTGTGTGTTAAAAGTCGCAATTGATGTGCTAAGTTTTCTAATTTTTCTATACGTCGGTTCAGAGATATTATTTCGTTATGAACTTTGTTTTATGTTATATGGTTCAAATTTTCGTATACATCGTTTATATCTGCCTCTATATACATATTAATTACGTCGGAATATAAGTATGCTTGCTGAAACTTTTCATGAAATATCCCGCTGTCCTCTAATGGTAAAACATTAATTCCTTCGCCAAGCTTAGAATAAATTAGTGCTGTAGTCACGATGAACGTCCTGAAAAATAAGTTTTTAACCTATTATCGTGAATTTTCTTAATGACTTTGCCAATTATTATCTCATAATAAGGTGTTTTGACTCGATGGATTCGATATGGTCGTAATCTGATCGTTGTGAATTAATACAAAGTCTCCTTCTTTGAAAATTCTTCGAGTTCACACGATCTTTCTTTTTTGATCTCGAGCGTATTTATTAGTGTTTGTCTCGCTGACTCCAAATATTTGTTCAATTGTTTCTGCCATAGAGAAAACATATCATTATATGTTAAGTTAGTGGTTTTTGCAATCGCACAAGGTAAATTAGCCTTTCTTTCGAACGTTAAATCAAAAGGGGTAAATCCTGTTTCTTCGTGAACTGCTATACTATACTCTAAACATATAAAATTGAGTATCTCATCCCATTCTTTATTGTCGTTATCCTAGTACGAATTAGATCTTTAACTGCTGCGTGAGTACGTTCTAATGATCCGTTGGATTGAGGATGAAAGCTAGTCGTCTTGATGTGTTTGATCTTAAAAGCTTCGTCAAATTTCGATATGAGCTCGCTAATAAAATTCTGTCCTTGGTCAGTAAGGATTGTCTTGGGTGCAGAGAATATATAAATATAATGGTTTAATAGCGCGATGAATTGGTTTCCTCGCTTAGTCTTTGTCATTGGTCCTATAACGTCCATGTACTTTGTCGTTGAGATTTAAAGTGTCCGAAATTACTGATTCTTCCTTAGGTCGTATTTTAACTAGTTTTTCTTTTTGGCAAACGTCACAATTTTTAATAAGATCTTCGATTCTACTCATTAAATTTGGGATCTTATATCGTTCTTTGATTCTTTGGTACGTCTTTTAGATTCCTAAATGTCCTATTGTACCGTTATGATTTTCCTGGATTATTTTTTCTATCTCTTCGTCGGTTAATTCTTGAATTGGATCCCATGTAAAAGAGACAGGGTATCGGGTATTGTTAAAATATAAAGGCATAAGTTCGATCTGGTTCTTTTCTAATTCTGCAAACGTGTTGTCTCCTATACCTACTTTCTTGTTATTCCTTAGTATGTTATTAATTTTTTGTAACAATATTGTTTCGTCAAACTGTTCCAATTTTGTTTTAGTCAATTGATAGAAAGATTGATCGCTACGTTTCATTTCTAATCGTTTTGAGATTTCTGATTTCTTTCCTACTACTGTTCCTTCAGGGGTCTCTACTTTTTGAATCGCGTGAATTCTAGATAAGCTATCTACAACTGGATTGTCTTTGCACATATTCGATCGTGTATTCATATTCTTCTAACTTTAATCTTTATCGCATTAATCTAGACGATGGAACCCATCGCAATTATTCAACCATTTTAAAGCTTGATGGTTTGTTCTAATAATAAATTTTTGTCCTAACAAGTATTGTCGTAATCGTCTCAATGCCCAAACTATTGCTAATAGTTCTTTCAGTTAGTTCAGTCGTCGTATAATTCCTTTCGCATAGATTTAGTGTTTTAGAAATAAAACAACATGGGTGTCCGTCTTGTGAAAGAACTGCTCCTAGTCCTTCGTTACTGTGTCGGTCGTTAGCGTAAAACTCATAGTAAAGTCAGGGTATGTTAAAACTGGTGCTGTTTCAATGTCTCAAAGCTGTTTTGTTGTTTATCTGTCCAATGGAAGTTAACGTTCTTCTTCATCAAGTCTGTAGAGATTTAGCTATTTTAGAAAAGTTCTTTATAAATTTACGGTAGTATCCTACTAGTCCTAAAAATCATTTGACTTCTGTTGGGTTCTTCGGTATCCTAAAGTCTGTTACTGCTTGTATTTTCTTCGGGTTTAGATTTACTCCTTCGGCTGTTACAAGGTGTCCTAAGTACTCTAGTTCTGGTTTCAGGAATTCGCATTTATCTGGTTGTATCTTGAGTCCTAATTCCCTAAGTCTTTGCAAACCTATTGCTAAATTTTGATTATGTTTTTGAATTGTATGTCCGAATATTATTATGTCGTCTAAGTAAGCAAAACAGCGTTTGTTGATTAAACCTCTCAAAGCTGTGTCCATCATGCGTTGGAAAGTCGCGGGTGCGTTCTTTAATCCAAATGGCATTCTATTATAATGAAAGCGTCCCTGAAGTGTTGAAAAGGCGGTGTATTTTTTTGAAGTTTCCTAAAATCTACGACTATTGTAAGGTGAATCTGATTCTTTAATAATATTTTTGTCTAACATTTCTTTCATTTGTTTCTCTACCTCGACTTTGTGGCATTCCGGGGGTCTATAAGATTTCGTGTTAATAATTTTATTTCGTTTCAATGTAATTACGTGTTTCGTCAAGTTTCTACAAGGTAAAAGGTCTGTCTCTAAGTTGAAGTCACCTATATATAGTGAATTAGTATCTTTTCTATGGATTCTCTAAATTCGCGTTCGATATGATTTGTTTTCAAAATGGCTTTGAATTTTGCAATTTGATCTAAATCTTTATTGTTTTCGATATAATTGGAAATTTCCTGATTTTTCTCACCAGTGTCGAACAAACATACTCTCGTTGGTTGTCGTTTCAAGTAGATCGTTCGAACTCTCTTTTCTCCTGATGGATTACTGTGGGTTTCTGGAAGTGCAAGATGTTGTCTGATTTCAATGTTTCATCAGATATTTTGTATCGGTATTTTTCTAGACATGGCAGACCTAAAATACCATCTTCAATCAATGGAAAATCCTTAGGCACTAGGAAAAATTCATGGCTTTTACCAAATATTCTGAGTAAAACATATTTGTCGCTTTTATATTTGTTTTCTCATATAAAATGTTCGCGGTTCGTTTGTACTAGAAACAGACGATAACGCTCGATTTTCTTTGATTAGATTGATGCTGGCTCCTGTGTCGACTGGTTGTCGTGTTACTGGTTCGTCATTCCTCCCGAACTATACGGTGATCTTCCTGTGGTAGTATTGATCTTCGGTATTTCTCGTTCCGATACCGTTTCCGTTATTTGATTGATCCGTGAAGGTGGTCGATTTCTTTGCCTGGGTGGCTGAAAATTTGAACACTGAGGTGCGATGTGTCCATACTTGGACACATACTTGAAGCACTTAGTTAGCATTCTTTCATCCGTTGGCACTGGGTTTCTGCGTGATATAGCTTCTTGGTTCGCGGTTGATCGCTGGCTTTGGGGTCTATTCATAGATCGTACTTGTCTTCGTTGTTCATCCCGTAAATATCTTTCAATGTCAACAGCATCTTTCTCGGTCTCTACTAAGGTTGCTGGTTTGCTCGGTACTACCATTCTTCCTATGTCGGTACGTAGTCCTTTCAGATATGTCCGGCTTACTCTGCATTAGCTTCTCGAGCATTATTTTTCATGTCAGCCGTTGTTATTGCGGTTTTCGTTAGTTATTGCGTAGGTCAGTTTGTTGAGCACTCGTCGGAATCTAATGTTGAAGGATTGAATTGACTCGTCTCTTTCTTGCCTTAGTTCCCTGATCTGCTCGGCGTATTCGTCAGACGTCACTTGGGCTGCTACGTTCTGTCGTAATGCGTCGAACAAATCGCTATAGTTCTCGATCCGTATATTTCGAATGCTTTCTGTTGCTTTGCCTATTATTTTCTCGACTTTAATGGCCTTTAGTAACAATTTCTTCCCGGATAAAGGTCTTTCATTGATCGGATTTCTGTTATGAAATCTTCTACGCCTATGTCTTCGTCACCGTTTAATATCGGGATATATTTAACTGCTTTTTCTCCCAGAAGTTGCTGTTGTACGTTTCTTGGTTGCATTTGCGAGTCGTCGTCATCGCCTTCTATCTCTGGCGCTGACGGCCGGATGCGTCGAGATGTATTATCGCGGACTGATTCGAAGTCCTCTGTCATTATCGTGGCTTGGCTGCCCCCAACCCTACCTTTAATTCGGCTATTGCGCGTCCAAATATTCCAATTTCTTTCGCCCGTTCTTCGTTTGTTAGGCTTTATTGTTCATGCGTCTTTGCGCATCAAGTTGGTTCTGCGAGTATTCTTCTTGTCGTTTGCTTAGTTTATTTAGCATTTCGATAATTTGTCCCAGTTTGTCATCGTCTCCACCGATGGATACCCTATCTTTCGACATCATTCTGAATATTTCGAACTATTCGTCCGTGTCTTGTTCGAAGCTAGGTCGCCTATCTCTATATGTAGAAAATGAATCCAGCGTTTACCTTGATTCCTTAGCTTCCGTAGATACTTCCGGTTCCAAAGGTTTTCTGGCTTCGTAGATTGTGAATTTGCCGTGGAGGATGAGCCGTAGTCCAAGTTGAATCCTTTCCCACGTAGGATATTTTGTTTACCTGACGAGCACTTTTCACAATCCTGGCAGCATCGCCAAAAATGTCACGTAAAATAAAAAAAAGAGGAATCGAAGATGAAAATAAAAGATACAAATAAAAAAATAAAAGAGAATTTATTTCTTAACACTTGTTTTACACTAACTACAATTTACTTCTCAACTCTAGCCGCGACTTTTCAAGACTGCCGCTCTTACAACTTGACTCTCGGTGGGATCCCAATCCCTTTTCTTTCTCACCCTTCAATATCCCCATTAAGCACGCGTTTGTTAGGCGTCCGCGACCTCCTTCTTCTTGAACATTCGGCGAAAGGACCGTTGGGATATCGAAGCTTCGACAACATACATTGTCGTCGAGTGCCGTCACATCTTTATTTTCGTTACCAGCCCATCAGTTCCGAAACGCGGAACTCTGATGCGCTTGGCGTCACAGTTGCATTGCTTCCGTTACGGGCGGTTGTATGTTCTGCCGGAATAAGCACGTTACAAGTTTCGACGGTCTTCTCTTCGAGGTCCTCCGGTACTACAAAGGCTGGCTTTAACCAGTCCACGGAAACCGTTACATCGTAATTGTTTATTGTATACATCTTTTCGCCCCTTTTCGTTACCTTGAATGGTCCGTCGTAAGGCGGCCGTAAAGGGCCTCTAATCGCGTCGTGTCGTAAAGATACGTACGGCGTGTCATGTAACAGGCTGTGACCTGACCTTCTCCATCCGTTCTTTCAGCCGCGTAATCTGAATTGGCCCGCTGGTTGGTTGGCAAAAAGAACTCCGCCGGCGATCGTATGCCGGTGCCGTAGATCATTTCGGCTGCCGTTGCGTTTAGGTCCTTCTTTATCGCGATCTGAACGCTTAATAGTACGATCGGTACAATTTCCACCCATGTTGTGGTGACATTTGATCACCACCTTTAACTGCTTATGTAAGCGTCCTACCATCCCATTAGACGCAGGATGATAGGCCGTCGTGCGTAGGTGCGTGACGCCGAGCAAGCGGCGTAACTCTTCAAATAGGTGCGATTCGAAATGGCATCATTGATTGGTCGTTATCTTTAAGGATACACCAAAACGAGAAATCCATGTCGCAAGAGGGGCCGAAGCAACAATTGGCGCTTCCATGTCAGCTATGGGAACGGCTTCGGGCCAACGCGAAAAACGATCGATACACGTTAAACAACATCGAAATTGCGTTACGACAATGTCTAAGTGTATGTGCTCGAACCAGCCTGCTAACGCTTTAAACGTTCCGACTGGTGCAGGTACGTGCCTCGTGACTTTATTACGCTGGCATGGTATACATTGCCGCGTCCAAGTTTGGCAATCTTTATTATTTACTAGACAAGGCGCGTATCCCCGGATGGGAAAGTCCATGTAGCGATTGAAATACGTTACGTCGAAACGGTTTCGATATGAACGGTCGAAATGTCACAAAACATGTCTACGTCTACTTCAGGGAATCTTTTTAAGCTGCAGCGCACGAGAGTCCGGGTTAAGAATTTCGTGTAGTTCTGCATCGTTTTCTTGCGCTGTTGCTAACGTGCGGTGTTACGAACGATAGCGCGTTATAAAAAGGCGAATGAGCAATAGCCAATTCGTATGCTTTATTAACTGCAGAATACAGACTGACTTACTGACTAAAGGACTGGGGTTTTTATCTCTTCATTATGATTCACATATCTTATGGGTGGCAGTCCGGCTATTGTCTTTTCTCATTGCTATCGCATGACTAGGTGTTGTCGGTATATCCGATGTCGGCAGATGCCTGGCTTTTGGGTGTCGTCGTCTGGTGTGTATCAGAAGCGGCTATTCCGTTACTGTCTGGTTATTGTTTCGGTAGCAGAATGTTTCGTCTACCTGATTACCGTTTCTGAGCGGGTGGCCTTCTCATTCCCCCTTCTTAGATTCGCTTTGCTCCGTTGAAGCGTATGGCTCTGATGGGTCGCCTGGTTTGAATGATCCCGTTATCTTCATTTTCTGTAATGTTTTGGAAAGTAACCGTCCCATGGTCTGATGAAAGAATTGGTACTGTTGGTACTTGATGCATGCTGTTTACGCGAACGGTAGGGCAAAGTATTCTGATACATACATTTTTAAGAATTACTCGATTTAGATATTCGAAAAGTTTACATTTATACCATATATATACTGTTTCTAGTCCTAGCGCTACGTATCCTAATATTTGTAATGTTGAAATGCCATATTCTCTGAGGGAATTTAAACGTCGTTCGAATTGTAAGCTATTGAATTGTATTTGTTTGTGTTTGTAACGTATCGAGGTTGGCTTTATATTGATTAAAATTGTGAGTTACCTTTGCAGCTGTTTCTAATATTTTCTCTAGCGTTGAGATGAGAGATATTTTTATGTGTTCCTCCTATTTTCATAATATTACGGTCGTATGTGATTATACATCCAGTTTTGCTACTAATTAAACTCGGTTGTTTTTATTTCTAAGATTTTATGTGTTTTATATAATACATCGATCTGCACATTTTTTGTAGGGATAATGATATAATGATTTTCAGTCTGTAAACGTACGAACCTCGATTCTTCCAACTTGAATACAGTCGTTGGGCAAGTTTTGACCGACTGTTGATTATTAATTAATTCGATTCTATACTCAGGTGAACTAATTCTATTGTGGCTTGGATGAATTCTTTCACAAATGTGGATGATTGCCGGTGCAATAAATTGGCTATTGTCAATGTGTGTAATAGTTTACTTACATCTAGAATTAATTGAAAGTTTTGAACTGAAGCTTCGATATGGTTACTCATGAAGTTTTGTTTTGTTATTTGGTCGAGTGTTGTTAACAATTGTTTAGGTTCTATAATTTGCGGGTTTATGATTCCTTGTTTTCCTGATATGATAGTCTTAAAAATTTCGATATGATAGATTCAGTCTGAATTAATAAAGAGATCAATATTCCGTTTTTCTCGTTATGGTTTTCAATTTTGCGTATATCGGTAAGGTTTTCGAGCTGATTCGTCTTAGGATAAAAGATCCTCTTTATTTTGTTGTTGAAGTCAAGTAATGTCTCAATATTTTTGTTAATGAATTCTAGATTTTCTTCGTCAAGAGTTCCGAGTAGAGTTTTAGATATTGAGCCTATGACGTTGAGTAGTCCGCGTTTGCTTCTATAGTGTAATAACAATTTGAGTACAATTATTACACTCAAAGTGTAATAACAATTTGAGTTGATGCGTTAGGTTTTGGAGATTTCTATACTTGATTTTTAAATTGTTTATCTCTAGTATGTAAGCGCAAGGTGGTTTGCAATTACCGTTATTAACTCAATTATATGTTGTAATCTGTTAGTTTGATCGATTGGGTCGCTAAGGTCCACTATAATAGTGATATCTACTTGTTCATTGTACAGATAGCAATCATCTATGTGTTCTAAAAAAACGTTGGCATAATTTAGTGGTCTTACTACTAGATCGCTTTGAATGTATTCGAGAGTTAGAATTATCCATATGGATAATTTTGATATGGACAATGGCATGTTAGCTTGTCAAATGTTAGTTCAAATGGAGTGTGTCCGGTCGTTTCATGTACTCAAGTATTATATCCCATGCATATTAGTTTCAAATTTTTGTCCCAACCTTCTTGTCGGTTGATCGTACAAGTTCGAATAAGATCTTTTACCGCAGCACGTGTCCGTTCGAGAGATCGCTGATGGAAAGAAGTGGTTTTTATATGTCATGAATCTTGAAAGCCTCTTCAAATGTATCCATCAGTTTACATACGAAATTTCGTCCCATGTCGGCGAGGATACTTTTCGGTACGGAAAATATGTATGTCTTTTAAAGATATGAGAACGAGATATTTGGTTAATCGATCTTGGATAGATAGGATAAATTGGTTGCCTTGTTTGGTTTTGGTGAGAGGTCCGAATATGTCCATTGCGATTTTATCATTAGGGTTAACGGGTGTGTCAGTTATTATGGGTTGCTCTTTGGCCCTGATACGGTTTAACTTTCCTCGTTGGCAGGTTTCGCAGTTTTGTATAAATTCCGTGACGTTTTGCTCTAGGATTGTCCAGTGACGACGTTCTTGTACTCGTTTCACGGTGCGGTGTGTACCTAAGAGTCCTACTATTTCGTTATGATTCTCGCGTAGTTTGTCTTTCTTCGTTATCGTAGTCTACTGGCGGACCTTGTCCAAATATCAGTTTAATTTGAGGGAATCTGGTCGTTAGAAACCTTAACATGAGTTGAATGTTTACTCTTTCCAATGTGCTGAAGCTATGCAAGTGTCCAGTTTGATGTTCAATAAAGTGTTTAGTTAATTTATGGAACTAGTGCTGTTCGTTAATCCTAATTCGATCTTTGTAATTTGATTAAAGTGCGGGCTGTTAGGTTTTCGAGTTATTGGAGCTGGGATGGTATTGGTTTACCAGTCATATATTCGTCACAATAGTTCGGATTTCCTAGATCGGATTGGATTTCTTCATTGGTGATAGGATACAATCGGGATAGAGCGTCTGCAGCTGTACTTTCTTTCCCTTTTTGTATTCTATTTCATAATCATATTCCTCAAGCGCCATCGCATGAGTCTCGACGAGAGATCTTTAACATTTTTTAACCATTTTAAAGCCTAATGATCACTTTGAATTTTCAATTTTCTACCACATAGATATTGCCTTAGTCCTTTGATTGACCATACTATTGCTAGTAACTCTTTCTCAGTTGTGGAACAGTTTTTCTCAGCAGGGTTCAAGGTTCGGCATATGTAACAGCATGGATGTCCTTATTGCTCTTAATCCTTCGTTACGAGCGTCTGTTATTAATGCATATTATGAATGTCTTTTCAAAGTCCGGGTATTGCAGTACAGGAGCTTCACAGAGTTTTTCTTTCAGTGTGTCAAATGCAAGCTGTTGTTCATCAGTCCAGCGGAATGGAGTGTCTTTCTTCGTGAGGTCTGTCAGTGGTTGCGCGATTTTAGAAAACTTGTATAAATTTTCTCTAGTACCCAACGAGTCCTGAGAGCGATTTGAGCCGCGGTTTTTGGTATTTTAAAATCTTTCACGGCCTGAACCTTTTTGGCATTGGGTTTTACTCCTTCTTTTGTCTGATTCCAAAAATTCGCATTTGCCCGGTTGTATCTTTAATCCTAAATTTCCTAATCTATCTAATACAATGGCTAGATTTCGGTTGTGCTTTTGGATGGTGCTTGCGAATATTATGATATCGTCTAAGTATACGAAACAGTTATTTCCTACTAATCTTCATAGTGCGGTATCCATCATGCGTTGGAACGTTGGCGGTGCGTTTTTGAGTCCGAAGGGCATGCGGTTATAGTGGAAGTGACCTTGTGGAGTTGAAAATGCAGTATATTTTTTAGGTTCTTGTTCCATGGGTACCTGGTGAAATGCTGACGAGAGGTCTAGGGCTGAGAAAAATTGAGCTTCGCCTAAGTGATCGAGTAAAGAATACGCGTTGTTCGTTCAATTTTCTAAAATCTATAACAATCCTCCATTTTTTTTTACTTGATGCGTCCAATTTCTTTGGAACTACCCAAATTCGTGCGTTATATGGACTGTCCGATGGTTCTATGAGACGTTTGTTTAGCATGTCGTTGATTTGAGTCTCAATTTCTTTTTTATGACATTCGGGCGCTCTATAACATTCGATGTTTATAGGTTTGTCTCTTTTGAGTGTGATTGTATGTTCGGTTAAGTTAGTGCATGGTAGTGAGTCTGTTTCCATGTTAAAAACGTCTAGGTAATTGATAAGGATTTTCTCAAGGAGTTTTCGAAGTTTTCGATCAATATGTTTGGTACGAATGTAAAATTTATTAATTTGTCTTACTCTATCGGGTTTTTCTATTTCGTTTGTAATTCTCGCCTGGTCCTATCTCGTTATCGGTGTTCTGGAATGGTAATATAATCTGGTCTAAGGTGAGTTTATCGTTAGTGACGTTGTATCGGTGCTTCGTAAGGAATGGGAATCCGATTATTCCATCTTCGATTAGGAGAAAGTTGTCAGGAATTACGTGGAATTGATGATTCTTCTGGAGCATGTTCAGATTACAAATTTTGTCGCTGGTGTGTTTGTCGTTTCCCATTAGGAAAGTCTTTGGGCTGGAAATTTGGACGTTCAATAAAGTGTTTTCCTTTGTTAGGTTTATTCCTGCTCCGGTATCAATGAGAACTCTGGCTCTTCTTCAGTCTTTTCGTCGCAATAAGATCGATAATAATTTTCTGGTGGTGGTACAGTTGACTCTTGCAATCTTTCTTCTGGATTCTCCGCTGTTTGGTATTCAAATGGTATTGGTTTGGTATTGCAATTTCATTCGGTTGTCTGACGGTTGGCTAAAACATCGTGGTTGTAGATCGGTAGCACTTCGTTTAGGTACTAGCGGAGTGTTATTAAATTGATTCTTTGATTGATTCTGACGGTGAGCAACACGATTTGATTCTCGTAACCATTATTCTTTGTCAGCTGCTAATTGTTGGGCGAGGTTTAGGTTTTTTGGATTGCTATCTGTCCTATTTCGTACCGTAAATTAAGTAAATGCGTTTTTAACGTTTCACGTTCTTCGATGTCGTTCAACCGGCGTGCGGTTTTCGTTTTGGACTGCGTAATTTAGTTCGTTGAGTTGTCAATTTGCCTTTGCAATTGCTAACAGTGGTTGGAACTGACACGTTTTATCTTAAGCATGAATATAGCTTTTCAAACGGACTAATCTTTAAGTATCTTATATTCCTTTTCGCGTTATCGGTTATCTTTTCAGCAAGTATAAGATTTAATAGAAAGTCTCTAGCACTTGCCTTGCGGACTGATAGAATAAAATCTTCAACACCTACGTCATCTCTCAATAGTGCGTATGGCTTCTCCTGCTTGGAGGCCTTGTTTTTCGCCGCAGTCGTTTCTTTGTCTAATCGTAACGTGACTAATTCGTTGTCTTTGTGGAATGTTTGTCGTCTGTCATGTTATCGGCACCGGTTCCTAAATTGCTGCTCATGTGTGGCTAGTCAGTTTCAGTGTCATATTTCCATCGCTAATTTCTGTGAATTCTTTTATATTGTTAATATTTTGAAGTTTCTACACTCGTAAGTTGTTCGAGGATTCAGTAGTTCGAGATTCGAGGAGTTGGATTCATCTTGATAGATACGATATTTTCAGAAGAGTCACTATCGTATAGTCGGAACGTATTTCAGGTTTACGGTTTCGATAATGTACGAAAGCTAGCTTACCAAGATTCTTTGTAGATTCTTCTTTTGATCAAGTAGGTGACCGTGGTCCTTCGCTGGAATCCGTGGAGTTCCCGTTGAAGTTTCCTCTTGCTGCGATGAATGGATCCTTTTTCACCAATTTCGCCAAGGATCGCCAATTTTGTCACGTCGGAGACACAAGAAATCACGAAACCGATAGATCGCCGGTGATCTCTACGACCTCGCGTCGTAGTTCGAACGTTTCACGAATAAGATGAAGAAATTGAACTTAGCATATGATAATGAAATTTATTATATAAATCCAACAGAGTGACGATTCAAGGTGTTACAACAGAATAAAGTATCGAGCGCTAATTTAGGAGGGATTTTATATTGAGGTTTTAGTCCCTTTGGAGGGGTTATCGTCGGGTGTATACCAGAGGCGGCTATTCCGTTATTGTTTAGATATTGTTTCGATGGCTGTGGTACACCTGTGATATAGGATATTTCGTCTACCTGATTACTGTTTCTGAGCGGGTGGCCTTCTTGAGCGTGTGACAAACGCGAGCCACAACTCTAGGCGAATGGAACTGAAAGCAGAAAACTTAAAGGAAAAGAACATCGAGGAAATCGGTAGTGATATACGTTTGTCGAAATACGTTTACTATCGCACTACTATCGTTTACTATCACCACGTTTACTATCGTTGTGGTCAACTATTTCAAATTATATACAGAGGATGCAAGGAATTGAGAGCCATGTTTTCCTACAACATTTCTGTACATGAAGGAATTAAGTTTTCTGCTCATGAATTATTTTGCGGAGATCCAGATATCCGTCCGGTAAAATAGTAATCGAAGAAAATCGGAACTGATCTATGTAGATTTTTAAGGGATCTACTTAACAAGATCAACACAATTCAACTTGTAATCGACATTAATGTTCAAAGAATATTACGACAGACGAACAAATCGGCAAGATTTCAGAGTGGGAGATTTCAGATATTTATCGAGAGAACTCAAAAAAGAGAAATTCTGAAACCAGTATACATTCAGCTCACAAAGTACTCGATATTCTCAACAACTATAATGTTAAAATCGAAGTAAAAAGAATGTCACATAAGTACACATAAATAAATTAATGTTAGCGCACAGTCGCAATAAACAGTGACGCGCCGGCAAACGAAAATTTTGCCTATTATGTACAGAATGAGTGTCGTTTATTATGAACAAGAAGAAGGAGAGGAGTATTACGGTCCACGAGTTGGAGAACTTCCAGCCTATCACCCAGAGATGTATGGAGAATTACTCACTTCCTGTTACGTCCAGTTAGTTCAGCCCGCTCATCGAAACATCAACGACTGTATCATTTATCAAAACAGTTATTACAATCTAGATTAAGATCGCCAAAACCTACTTGAAAATTCGGCACGTCACTACATTTGAGCACATTTGAGTTACACATTCGTAGCTTATTGCAAGCGCTGCGACACATGAATGGCATTAATATCTGCCGCAGAAATTTGTCCCGATTGCATTGAAGATTTTAAACTTTCTGCAATTAATAAAGATGTGTTAGTATTAGGAAAATTAATAATAATAATAATAGATCCTCTAATGAAATTATTGAACAACACTGCTGGAAAAGAGAACTACGGTATAGAACGGTTAAAACTAGAACAAGTAAAAGTACAAACAGAAAGTCCAGAAATCATTAGAAAAGTGACGCAAGCATTAAAGGAGAAAAACACTGGGTATCACTCATAGCAGCTCAAAACAGAAAAAACTACAAAATGGTAATTAGAGGACTACACCCAAGGACGAACACAAAAGATATATATGAGCAATTAGCAAAAATCGGATAGCAAGCAAGAACAATAAATAATATGACAAGATATGATACGAAACAGCCATTGCCACTGTTTCTATTAGAACTTGAACCCAAGGCTAATAACAAAGAAATCTGACATTATAAAATTCTTAAACAAAATAGTAAGAAATGTGCAAAAAACCACCTAACAACAAACTGCCCATACATAGAAAAGATAAACGAAGCAAAACGCTATAACTGTAATGGAAACCACGCAGCGAGCTATAAAGGCTGCGAAGTCTGAAAACAAACACAAAAAACTATTTCCATCGCTTCAGGCAACATCAAATGTACAAAACGTACGGAACACTAACTATAAAATCATCAACACCTTTGGTAGCCGAAGTTATGCACAAGTGACTAACCGAACACCACCTTCAAACAACCAAAGCAGCAACAATAACGACGCTACAGGAATCAAGGAACTGCTCAAACAATCCATCAGAAACACTGAAATGCTAACAAAAATGATAAGTGAGCAAAATGCAGTACTCAGACAACACAACAAATTATAGTCATGCTATTACTACTTACAAACACGTTAAGTAAAAGATAGAAGTGAACACAACGAAAATAGCAGCTAGGAACTCCAATGATCTACAACAACGGGCCCTCGAAATTAAAACATTTCTCTATAACAATAATATTGACATGTTACTTGCATCATAAACTCATTTTGCACCAAAAAGCTACATGAAAATACCATGTTACACCATCTCCAAGCAACCCTCAGGAAAAACACACAGAGTGGACGAATAGGACATGCAGGGAAGAGCCCATGGGCTCTTCGATGGCCGTATCACTCCTTGCTCCATCATCAGCTAGGATTCTGCTTTCTCCAGTTGAGACGAGGAGCAGCGCGCGAATTTGAGCTACTCATCGGCTTACCCAGTCCGGCTCCGTGCTTGGAGGCCGATTCGGTTGCTCGCTGATCGTTGCTGTCTGTGCGGGCTGTTCTAGGCTTATTTCGTGGATTCTGTCTGCCACCGTGGAGAGGGCATTCGGTCTTGTTTCCCTTATGGCGGCCAGGATCCGTTGTATATTCACTGATAGGCGGTTCTTCCAAAGCGTCAGAACGAGGTCGTTCAAATCTTTGTAGAACTGGAACGATGTCCTGTTTCCTATTTCTTGACCTTCAAGCCATCTCCAACGGAGACAAGTGCCGGACAACGGCAGCGCATTAGGTTACGAACGTTCAAATCCCGGCGACCGGAATCCGATTTTTCTTCCATGGCCCAAGAAATATGAAGAAAATACAGAAGTACCCTGGCAGCGACGCTCTATACACTAGCAGTAGCGTACTATCACCACAACTATAACTATATACTAGCGCACTACTACTACTAATCCACCTCACACTTCAAGTTCGTTTTGTAGCTTTTCGTATTATACCATCGCCGGCGGATCTAGCACTGTGTCCTCAACTTGATCTAGATATTCATTCCCGAGGTTCGCGATGAGAGCGGTAAATTTAGTTTTGCCCCTCGTGATGTGTGCCGTCTCGAACTATGCTTCCAACGTGGCAAATTACATCACTATTCTTTGAAGCCATAGTGGAATTACGAGGAATAGTTGACTCATTGTGTCTCCCCGATCTGTTGCATTCGTTGTGCAATTAAGAACACTGGTGATTTACGGATACGATGTCTTTATGTGGCACAAACACGTTCATCTCTTTCCGTTTACAGGACACCGTCCCAGTTCTACAGGAATCTGAAGAAGCCACCATCGATGCCGAACGACATCGTTTTTGACGCTTTGGAACAATCGTCTGCCAGTTAATACGCAGGGGGCCATTTCCGCTATAAGGGAAACGATTGCGAATGCCCTCGGGTGAGCCCATTAATGGCTCAAATTGGCGCGCTGCTCCTTCACAGTGTTGATGAATTCCCGAGACACGACGCAGCAAAGTGATTCCTGCTACTACTACGAGACCTTTCGAGACCGCGCAAGAAAGTATCGTTGCCCCTGTAACTGGAACCAGGGAAACGCGGGCTCGCCGTCCGTGACCGCGGCATACGGCAGCGGCTTCTCTTCCCGCCACATTTATCTGAAAGACAAGAGTTCGAGGATTCCTTCTGCCATTCTATGCTTGTAGCCGCGCAAGATGGCAACAAAAACGACTATAAACCGTGGCCAACGAGACGCGCATCACGACTTACGCTACGGTTCTGGTATCAGCGAACCTCTTTTCGACGGAAGTTCAAATTGCACTTCGTAGTAGCAGACACTAATACGCCTATCATCGGCCTGGACTTCTTGAGCTACTACGGACTGTTGGCGGATTCACGAAACAGACGCTCAATCGACACGACCACCAATCTGTCCGCAAGGAGATACTCGGCCACGACCGATACAGCGCCGATAAAAACGATCATCGGCGAAGCTCCTGACCGAATTTTCGGTATTAACGCATCCGCCTGTTTTCAGATGAAAAAAAAATTCGACATGTGGAACACCACATCTCGACGCCTTGCCCCCGATCGTCTCAAACAGATGAAGGCAGACTTCGGGCTGGTGATGGAGCAAGGAGTGATACGATCATCGAAGAGTCCATGGGCATCATCTCTGCAGTTCCGATGAAAGACGGAGGCCTACGACCCTACGGCGACTACCGGCCGCTGAACGCCCGCACCGTATCCGACAGGTATTCGCCGCCGCACATCAAAGGTTTCGCGCATCAACTGCACGGTAAGCGAATCTTCTCGAAAATCGACCTCGTGCGTGCGTACCACTAAATGCCGATAGCGCCAAAAGACGTCGAAAAAACGACGATCGCTACCCCGTTCGGAGTATTGCAAGCCGTAAATGTAATATTCGGACTTTGAAACACATTGGAAACGAGTCAACCATTTATCAACGAATTCTTGTCTGGTCTAGATATCGTATACGCGTACATCGATGATTTCTTTATAGCCTCACGGCGAACATCTGCGTGCATTGTTCGAACGGATGAACGATTACGGTGTCGTAATTAATCTCGCGAAATATGAATTTCGCCTGGCAGCCAACGGCCCACGTACCATTAGTCCGACCTCTATAAACCTAAGGACTCACCATAAGCTTTAACTTTTTAACTTAATTGCTAACACGTATTCTTTAAGTTAGTCTGTCTGTTCTGAAAGACTTTCAAATACTAGAAATGTTTTCGGTTTATGGCTGGGTCTTAGAAAAGTCCTTAGGTTTATTATGCTCGATTAAAATACGGAGAAAGCCGGTATTTACCTGACGGAAAATGCGAGTATTTGTATAACGGAAAAACTGGTTTTTCCCAAGAACAATGACGCCCACTAGCAACGATGGTAGGAGGTTTCCTCCTCCTATCATCGAACGGAAAGGCATTGATAAATACGAACAGTCCAACATAAAAGAGACTGGGTATTTGAAATCATATCAAGCCCAGCTTGAGGACGGGTGGAAACGAGTTAGACGAGCTCGATGAAGATGACATCGCGCAGGAAAAAGAAGCATTGAAAAATTATCTTCCTCTGGACACTGGAATAAAAATCTTCATGCAGGGAAATCGATCATGAACCCAGTGAATACCGACAAAATGCGAGTCAGATACTGATTCCGAAGTGATACCCATCAAGTTGCCAGAGAGTCAAGTATGCATGCGTTTTTGATACGTGATTATCCCAAAATAACAAAGGAAACACCATATCATAGATGACTTTCTTGAGACAGTTAAGAAAGGAATCTCAGAGCGCTAGAGTAATTAGGTGAACCTGTCACATCGAATATATCCATTTAATCCAAATTTCCTTAATGCACGAGCGAACGGCGATCAAATCAGCGCTATATCAAATGAGACAAAAGGGGCGTCCTACCAATGTCCCCGTCACCGACAAAACTTGCCGCGAAGGCAAACATTCACAACAACAAATAGGACGTGGGCGTGTCCTATATGCCAAGGACATCATGAAATCAGGGATTCTGAAGTCTTCAAAGCAAAGTCGGCAAAAAAACGTTTTGAACTTGTCAAGAAAGCATCACTTTGCACAAATTGCCTAGGCAGAGAACACCCTCATACTCAATGTTCAGCCGGTTCGTGTCGCATATGTCGACAACGACATCATACTTCTCTACATCAGGATCAAACTCACGCCAGTTCACAGGCATTTAACGTACGATCATCGAGCGTCGTCGAGCAATCGTTCGTCGAACGATCTTCTAATGGACGATCACCAACTGGATCATCGACACCGCGTTATTCACATCGTTCAAGATGTACAACCGAACCTTCGCGGAGATCTCCGCCGTCATCTCCAAGGAGTCGGAGATCTCCTCATCACTACGAATCTCGTTCAACACGAACCAATTCAACCGGATCAAATGGATCCAATCCTCAACAATCAGGGATGAATTAACTAGATGAGACGATGATAGCTAAAGGGACCGAGTCACCAGATACATCTCCATTTTTAGAGCTTTGCTAGACACCGGATCTAGCATGAACTTCATGACTGAAAAGTTCGCAAGCTCACTCGGCATAAAACAGGGAAGGTGCCCTCGATAACTTAACCATCATTGCGAAGCGCCACATCACGGCCACTATTACTTCCATGAAGGGCACATATAAACGTACAGTGACGTTTTTGATAATACCAACGATATCGGTCCCAAACCAACCAGTCGATCGATCAATAATCCAATTGCCCAATATGATTAGCAGATCCAGAATTCAACAAGTCAAGCCTGATCGAAATATTATTGAGTGCCGAACCAATTTAAGTATCATTCTGCATCGAGAAAATTAAGATAGGTCGATCAAATAATATCAAGTTGTGTTTACAAAAGACTCGATTCGGTTGGGTCATCGGGGTGAGCTCGCGTAAACACGACAGACCTACAAGCAGATCTCGCCCGCTGTTGGGAACTCGACGAAGGACTAACCACCACATATTTTTCTGAATCAGAACGACTATGTGAAGAGCATTTCCGAGACCACGTCCGACGCACCAAAGAAGGGCAATATATCGTCGCCCTGCCATTCAACGAGAGGCTTCATTCACTTGGGACATTAAAAGCCGTTGCAACGAACAGGCTCGCCTCTCTTCGTCGTCGATTCCAACGCGACAAACAATTTGAAACCGCGTATCGTGCGGTAATTCAAGAATATTTAGATCTGGAACATATGACTAAGAGATCACGACCTCAAACAACTGGTATTATTTAGCACATCACGGCGTGATCAAGGAATCGAGCGATACTATCAAACTTCGGGTTGTGTTCGACGGATCAACATCTAGCAGCACCGGAGTTTCCCTAAACGATACTCTTCATACAGGACCAAAGTTACAGGAGGATCTATTCGACATTCTATTGAGATTTCGTTTTCACCAATATGTCCTAACTGGCGATATTGAGAAGGTGTATCGACAAATCCTGGTACGCCCAGAAGATTGAAAATATCAAGAAATTCTGTGGCGCAATTCCAAAGGTGATGTCCGAACATACCAGCTCAACATCGTGACGTTATCAGCAGCCCCATACCTAGCCCTACAGTACCTAAAACAGACACCGGTGGCAAATGACGAGGGACATCGATTCCCGCGCGCGTCACCGATTTTGAAGCGAGACTTCTATATCGATGACGCCCTCACCGGAGCTGATACAAAGGAAGAAGTAGTATCGATTAGGAAGGAACTTACCGAACTGCTCCGATCGGCCGGATTAAACATCCGAGAATGGGCTTCCAACTACTAGAATATACTTCGAGGGCTATAAGACAAGGACAAAAATCGAAGATTAACTTTAAAAGCTCTTGGGATTCCCACGACGATGCAATCCTTTACGGAATCTGTGTATATCTTCGTACGATCAATGCTGACGGCCTCATCCAGACTCTACTATTCACAGCGCGATCAAAGCTAGCGCCGCTAAAAACGCTGACTATACCAAGACTCGAATTAAGCAGGGCATTGCTTCTCATCTCTTTAATCTCCGCTATAAGAAAGTCCCTAACGATAAATGTGGCGAATCGCGTATCCGAAATACAAACCAAGATATCGCCGACTGGCGTCATGTGCCCACCGCCGATAATCCAGTGGATCTAATCTCGCGAGGTCAGACACCCAAGGAATTCCTGCACCCGACCATTTGGGAAAACGGACCAGAGTGGCTTGAACAGAACGAAGAAAATTGGCTGATCTGGATCCCAACACCGTTAGGCGAAATCCCCAAACAAAAGAGAATGATCTGCCTAGTCAATATTAGAAAAATATTCTTTCTGACCAAAACTTACGAGAGCTCGGTGTCTTCGATGGAGACACAAACAAAACCGAACGGCACCTCTAACAGTAGACGAAATAATTTTAGTACACCATAAGTTAATACAAATAGTCCAAACTATTCATTTCTCGAATGAAATGCATACGCTTCAGAAGGATCGGGTCAAAGAGGTTGAAGGGGAGCTCCAAAGCCTTCATCGACAAGGAGGAGATATTACGAGTTGGGGAAGACTCAATAACTCACCGATGCCTTTCCAGCAAAAACATCCCATTATTTTACCGAAATCTTCAATAACAGAACTTATCATAGAACATGAGCCTCGAAATAATTCAGGGACACAGGCCACATTATACGCGGTTAGACAACGCTACTGGCCTGTCGACGGTTGGAGGCAAGTATGGCGCACTATCAAAAGGTATGTATGATGTTGTCGAGCCAATCCACCAGTAGAATATCTGATGAGAGATCTTCCAGAGGCGTGTATTACCGAGTCGTGTCTCTTCACTAATGTCGGGATCGATGATTGCGGCCCATTCCATATCAAGGAGAGAAAAGATGGCGATCGACGAAAGGTCAAGGTTTACGTCACCATATTCATATGTCTGGCAACCAAAGCTGTACATATCGAGGTGGTGAGTGATCTCACAACCGACGCATTCATTGCCGCTCTATGCCGATTCATCTCAAGGACATTGTGCGACAATCCTTTCAGATAACGGCTCCAACTTCGTCGGGGCTAACAAGGAACTGTAAGAACTCCGGGTCCTCTTGCAGTCCGATGATCACAAAGAAAGGGTGTAGGTCTTTCTTACTGATCGGCAAATACAATGGCGTTTTAATCCTCCTAATTCATTTCGGTGGCTTACGGGAAGCTGCCGTGAAATCATTCAAACGTCATCTCACCCGTATCGTCGGCACGGAGCTCTTAATCTTTGAACATCTCAACACCTTTATTATTGAGATAGAAGACATACTCAAGAAGACTCAACTCCCGTCCACTTACTCCACTATCATCAGATTCTAATGATCTTCCTGTCTCTCTCCACTCCAGACCACTTCGTAATAGACGATACCTTAACGAGTTTGCGAGAACGAAACTCGAGGGACACTCCACCAAGCCGCAACATTTCTGGAGCTGTTTGTACTGAGATTATCTCATCGTGTTGACCAGCCGTAATAAGTGGAGCAGTCATAATATTCGCGAAGATACCATTGTAATATTCAGGCAGAATAATGTTCCATGAATGCAGTGGCCCTTAGACCGCGTAATCGAGGTCCACACAGCTACGTTGCAGACGGCAGCGAATATCTTGGATCGCGGCGTCAAACGACTGGTTCCCCTACTCTATCAATCTGGTCAAGACGAATCCGAACAACCACGAAGAGATGTGATGAAAATACGTGCCTGACTCCTCATACAGAATTTTGATCGGTGATGTAGCGGTTATGTCGCATGAAATAATCAGCATCCCTCGTTGCCTGGCAGCCAACGGCCCACGTATCGTTAGACCCTCTATAAACCATAAACTTTTCGGTTTATGGATGGCTCTTAGAAAAGTCCTTACATTTATTATGCTGTATTAAATTAGGAACCATGGAACCCAGGAACAATGACATCCACTAGCAACGATGGTAGGAGGTTTCCCTCCTCCTATCATTACTCATTAACGTTGACTAGAACCAATAGATATCACAGACCGTTACCCTCACTTTGCTGATGAAAAGTATGAGCAACGAATCCGCTTTCTTCGTTCGAAAAGCACACCCACACCGAGCTTTCCTCCGCAATTGCTTGAGAGCAGATAGTCAATCCTCTCATCGGTCCAATCATCTCCTGTTCTTATAACCTTAGAACAGTCATCTCAACGTTTACACGACATCAATCCAATCTATTCTCTGCTTCTACGACTCAACTACCAAGTCTACAATTACCAAACAGCTATATCAAATATACGTTATGAAACAACGTAACATTTGTGTAAGAAGTTGTTGAAAATATAATTATTATAAAACTGTTGACTACAGTTTTATTCCACATCAACTACCCCTATTATCCCATAAGAAATAAGGGGATCAACCTGTCCGTGGTGTCGATTGGTACAGAATCGTCGTATGTGTTTTACGGGCATATTCCTCGGCTATGGGCCATACTACACCCGGGCACCCCATAGGGCCATAGGGATTGGGATCACGCCCAACCAGCGCACAAGGCACCCAGTACCTTGCTGCCAGTATCAGCTAAGCCTGCAGGGACCTTCGCTCGTCTCAGGTGGAACGGGGCGTTTCCAAGCCCTACCGTCTCACCAGGACGATTCCGGAGCAGGTGGGACGCTGCTCATCCGCCGACGGCCATTCGGGGGAGCCAAGACCTCTTAGATTCGGCCATCTTGCCAGCATCTTGGCCATCAACCACTGCCACCACGAGTCCTTGCCCGATTTGGTTGAGCAGAGGGGTCGCTACTCCCTCCGGGCTAACTCAACCCCCGTGGTACCATTCTAAGTCATTGGTGGGACTGTCTGTCGTGAGTGTACGGCCACTCACTGCCGGCCGGCGACCTGCTAACCGTGCTCGGCAGTGCCAGATGAGACGCTCGAAAGCGGGAGCCTGAAAGCACTTGCGTGCCCGGGTAGTTATCCCGTCGGTCCCACCCTTCGCATCAGGATCGTGGGTGCGCTACTACCCAAGGCCACGTAGAGAGAGCGCAACCGCGGTCAAGCGCATTACGCTCCCGGCAACCTTCCCTGCGGAGTACGCAGAGGACTCACGTAAGCAGGACGCTTATCCCGACGGTCCTCCCTGGCTTCGGGAACGTGGGTTTGCCAGCCCCCATGGACCTGCCGAAGCAAAATCCTCCCTGCGTGGGATTGTCGATTGGTACAATCGTAACGAGAACTTACGACTTCCGTTGACGCGCTTCTTCACGATCGTGCCTCCCCACGACTGAAAGAAAATACACCGTAAACGCCGACGGAATTAAGCCGCTAGCCGAGCGTGTGCAAGCGATTGTGAACGTTCTAAAGCCCGCGACCGTTAAGCAACTGCGAAAGTACCTTACCGAGGTGGTATGTTTAACTTCTACCGACGTTTCATATCGGTGGCCGCAAAAATCCTCCAATCACTCAACGATTAACTAAAAGGTGCAAAAAGGTGTAACACGCGAGAGTGGTCAGAACAGACCGAAAACAGTTTCCATGAGTCGAAACAGGCCCTCGCTGACGCCATGATGTTAGTGTCACGTAGGAGATACAAAAAATTGCGAAATTGACAGATCACCGATGATCTCCGCGCGTCGCAGTTCGAACGTTTTACAAATAAGGTGAAGGACTGAACTGTAGATAAGGTAGTAAAATTTATTCTACAAATCCAACAGAGTGACGGTTCAGAGTGTTATAATAAAAAAGATATCGAGCGTTTTTATACTGAGGTTTTAGTCCCTCTGGAGAGGTTATTGTCGGGTGTATACCAGAGGCGGCTATTCCGCTACTATCTGGTTATTGTTTCGATGGCTGTGGCATGCAGTATGTTTTGTCTATCCTATTACTGTCACCCAACGTGTGACATTAGCGCATCCGATAGCAGGCGGGCCCGTCAGCCTCGTGGTAGACGCGTCCGATTACGTGATAGGAGCAGTATTACAACAACCGCCGCTAAGAGTCCTTACAAAATCCTTGACCTCCGCGCAGCAAAAATATAGGGCATACGACCGCGAACTTCTTGCAACGTATATCGCGGTTAAACGTGTTAGACACGCCGTAGAAGGGAGAAATTTCGCGATATATACCGATCACAAACCCCTCACGTACGCGTTCAATCAACATCTAGACCAATGTTCGCCGCGACAATTTCTCCATTTTAATTGCATTGGACAGTTCAAGACCGACATCCGATACATCAAAGGCTTAGACAATAATGTAGCTGACGCTCTATCTCGCATCGAAGCGATAGAGAAGTCTGTGGACTATCAAACTCGTCGCACAAGAAAACGACACCGAGCTACGCGACATCGTCAAGTCCGATAAATCCGCGTTACAATTAAAGAAAATACGCTTTCCTAATTACGACGTATCAGGCGACATTGTGCAAACGTATGTACCAAAATCCTTGCAACACAGCATATATAATTCGCTCTAGGGACTTTCCCACTCTGGGATACCTGCTACGCAAAACCTGATGACGACGCCTCAGTGTCACGTCGAATACATAACATGTGACTAAGGACGGCAGTTGAAATGAAAACTATTCGAGGAATTATGCCGATTGCTCGGCATCACGCATTTACGCACAACAACCTACCACCCCACGTCCAACATGATGATAGAGCGATTGCATCGACAACTAAAAGTAGCAATCAAATGTCACGATACGAGTAACTGGATAGAGATTTTGAAATGATCTATGGCGCAGGAATACTATGTATTCCTGCGTAACGACACAAACGGGCCATACAAAGTGATACAACGCGGAGAAAAGAATTTCACCATAATTAAACAATAGAAACGTAACAGTCTCCATAGACCGACTAAAAAGCGCATTCCTGGTAGACGAAAATATCGAACAGCAGAGCGTCGAAAACCGCGACGTAATAATGATACCGCTTAAAAATCAAATCGAGCGAAGCGATAGACGAGCGAACACAAAAAATAAATATGTCACGCGCAAGGGCAGAGAAGTCCGCTTTCCTGATTGTTTCCAGGCAAGTTATAGATAAGTCCGTGGCGGGTCGCTCCCGCTAGTCGAGTGGTTGGGAATGTACGAGGATGTATGCTTGTGCGAATTTCAACAAAATTGCAATGGGCTACAGTGGATTATAAAGGGGAGGGAAGTGCAATGAATTATTACGATAAATTGTATTACGACCGTTCGCGAAGAGAAAACGCGTCAGCGAGAGGCGTAAATTCTCGCTACGATTCGGATAGTCGACGCTGCGAATTAATCGTTCCCCTGTTTTGACTAAGAAAACAGAGGTAGTTCAATGAGTTTAACACTGAATTAACAGGGTTAATATAAACTTGTATATTTAATAATGTTTAATGTTATAATAAAAGCGTCACAAATTATTTAGCGATGAATACAATTAATGTGTTACAGAAATTCGACCCGACTTTATATCTCTCGATGAATTCGTTAGACTAGGCGACTTTAATTTTATTCGTCAGAATCTCTCGATGCATGCCGTTTGAATCTTCAAATGAGACTGATGCCCTTCGATTTTTTCTTTGTCTTCTCCGGGAGACGACTCACACTACGCTCGGGTCACGCCACACTGTTCGCGCCTATGTTCACGTATGTGAACCTTTTTGTGTAGATGAAATAACGGACCGAAGGCGAATCGATGTTTCTAGAACTCGCTGCTTGATGACAACTATGCGCTTGTCGCTACATTGTATATATTTCGCCGGTCCTGTAAAACGATCTGTCTGCGACACTGTAGTACCACGAGCGACGGTTAGAGATACGGCCTATGATAAGCCTCGTGGCGTAACAAATTGTAAGGGGTATGAAGTGGGTTGAAGTGATAGGAAAATGGGTGTGAGTGGAATAGTATTAAGTGAATATCAGGGTGTATGTTACAATAGAGTCGACGTGGATTATGATCGAGTGAGTGAGTTACAATATGTTTGAATATAATTAAATGGTAATATCCTTGCTGAACAAAAATAAGTGGAGTAATTGGATGATCTAATGTTAAATGTGAAAGAAACAAGAAGTATAACGCTCGATAATCGTGGCGTGATGAGTCATATGTGAACAATAACAAAGAACATAACGATAAGTAATAAATTATTGAATTAAAATATTAAGAGGAGTTGGTAAAGTCGAATATCTATAGAAAATGCAATTACGAATCTCAATTTAAATAATAAAACTTTTAAGTATAAGCATCGAATTAAGTTTCTAAAAGAAAAGAAAATTAGAATTGAATTAAAAGAAGCCAGAGTTAAATAAAATATAATAGAGTGTGGTAATATAATGCAAGAGTATTCTACGTAATATAATTGAAGAATTATATAAATATAAAGTTTTAAGAAGAAATTTATTTTCAATTTTAAGTAATTTAATTACAATAGCTTAGGATAAATATGTTTGGAATTATAATGACTCATCAAATAAAATCAGTTTAGGATGGAAAAGTGTAATAATAATATGTGAGTGGTAGTATATATCGTTGATCTTCAAACTTAAAAAGGAAAAGAAATTCGTAGAAAACAATAGATAATTTCGAAAGTAATAAATTAATGTATATAACATATTAGGAAATGTTTAATATGCGTGAGTACGTTGTTGTAGATAATTGGAAAAAACGTTGGTTGTTCGCATTTATTTATTCATGAGTTATTATGGCTCCATAACTACAAATTAATTAATTAATTAATTACAAACTAATAAATTAATGGTTAGGGCAAGAATTGACACAATTTAAATTTTTTACGTTAAGTTAGATTATATGGGATAGGGGAAATGCAAATGCATATATACAATAGGGTGTAGGAAATAGGGATCATATAATAGTTTGAACGATGTGATGAGACGCGCACGTGTCACACGGTTGCCATATCGGTATACGGGCCCCTTCTTTAGGGGCTTTATGATACATGACATTAATCAAGTACCGAGGGACATCTATGAAGGCGGGCTCGAATTATTAGGTATAGAGGGTTATATAAGTTGCATAGTTAATTTTATTTATTTATGTTTTTTATTTATTTATTTGTATTGTGCTTATTATATTATTTTAATTATATATATTTTAGCGTACTTCATTTATTTTGTTTAACTTATGTAAACCTATTTTATTAATGGGTGTGTGACATTATTATATAGACATAATTAAGTAGCAGAAATGAAGTGAAACGTGAGGCGTACGTCAATAAAGGTGGGAAGGAAGAAAGGAAAGATAGAATAGCGAGGAGAAGGATCGAAGCGATTGTAACGCCACCAAAAAATCAGGCATCTGCAGGCATCGGATATGTTGATAACACCTAGTCATATTCAACACATCTGAATAAAAATTAATAATAAGGTATCTGCTGACGAGGTCGCGGTGAAATTAAAAAGAGCCATGAAGAAGGAGATGGAAATATTACGGCTGGTGAATACGAGAACCTTGGAAATAAAAAATATAGGGAGAGCAGACCGAGGACATAGCCACCGAGCTGGGCATCAAGGATGAAAAGTGGATCCAGATAAAGACACTAAGAATGACACCTTGGGGAATTCAGCAAGCGGTGATGGTAGTATCAGCGAGTAACATTCCACGTGAGAAACTTACCATCAAGATTAGGACTGGACTGACGATGGCAACAGCCAGAGTTATAACGAATGTCCTCAAATGTTATAGATGCCACATGTTGGGGCATAATGCGGCGAGATGCATGGTTCTGAGTCCAGAAAGGGAATTATGTCGGAGGTGTGGCAAGAGGCATCATACTATAAAGGACTGTAGTAAGGAACCGAGGTATGCAATCTGCGCAACTCAGAGAAGAGCCAACCTGAGGCATATCACGGAATCGCTTGCGTGTCCAGCGATGAAGGATAGAATGAGAGAAGGGAACAGACTTTTAAGATAAAAATCTTTATCATAAATTTGAACATATGTAGTTTGGCGTAGGAGCTGATGTACCAGGATGTCTACGAAGCTAAGTCGACGTAGTCTTTTATCACTGAGCCTTGTCGACAACAGGCTTACTGGTACAACGATGACAAAGGCGATGCATCGTTGTGAGTGACGCTATACATAGGAAGATATTCGGACAAAAAGCTCTACTGGATGCCAGAGCTGGGATAAACCCGAATAAAGCTGTTGGTGTAGATGGCATATCAGGAACGGTGGTGAAAGAAACTGAAGGTTACAAAATTAGGTACGTGTTGAACAGTGTTATCAACTGAGCACAAAGAAATTCGTTTTTCTTGAAAATGAAGCTTTATACGGAAAGATTTTATTCCACATTTTTCTCTTATTTTTGAACGTAGAATAACTTCCGTCTGCTTAATCAATAACTAACCAAATTTATATATTTCAAATAGATTTCCAAGATCAATTTTCTCGGAAACAAAGCTTGTTATTCTTTATATCTTTCTTGTTTTTCTTTGTACAAAACTGTTTTTTGTTTGTTGATGTTATTTTATCGAATCTTATGTTTCAAATATTCTAACATACTGTATTCATATAAAAATTCGTAGTATAATAATCGTTATTTTCGATATTAAAATCATTATTAAATATTCGTTTAATTGATCTTAAAATTGTGATACAATTATAAAAAGCTAACAAAAGAATGATGTCTAGATTTTACAAGCATGCCACGAAATATATATATATATAATGTTTACTGCCCAAGAAAAATATAAATTACATATGTGTATTCACAATAAGCAATGAATTTCTATTTGAAAATGGTTTTGACAAAAATACCGACGGTACGACGTAGCCATACCATATTTTGTGTTGGGTTTACATTTTTAACAATACAGTGTGTAAATTTAAGCCGCTCAAAAACGTTACTTTCGTACGATATCGTCCTTTTTTTTTTCTGTCATTCACAAAACAGGATAGGTCGGTAACACGGTTTTATATATAAATCACGTCACGATGCTCGTTTTTACTGGAAAAATCTTTGCTACTCAAGTCATTTACCTTTTTTTTTCATGCTTTCCTCTCCTAGCTTATTAAACACTTGAGACACGACGAGATTATCACCACTGACTTCGATAACAAAACGTGTGTAGAAACAATATGGCGATTACCGCGTCGATAGTCGCCGCTTCCGTGACTACCGCATTCTGCACTAACGCACAAGAAAATGCTGTCTCGTTTGCCTAGGGTGAAACTTCGAAACCAATGCTGCCACTCACGGCTATAAGAGGATTTTGATTACCAATCACATTTATCGCGCCAAATTATTCCCATTTTAAATTCGTCTACCGATCGACTCAAACTTATCTTTAACTATCAATTTATGTAGTTCATATTAAAAAAAACTTTAACACTGATTATTGGATGATATATTTATAACTTCTCGGTTCTAATCGTATTCTAATCGTAAAAATTAGAACGTGTCAATTTATTGTATTCTTTCATTTTTATACCGTGGCTTCTGAAAGTATTGATAGACCTTTTATGATTACCATGCGCGTATAATACGAAACATTTTCAAATTTCATTAATGTTGTAATGACACTCAATTATCATAATTATATTTTTAAAATCTTAAACGATTCTGAAAATGAATTCAGAAATTATAAGATATTTAGTACAAGTACAGATATATATATTTTGCAGAGATTATAAAAATATTTAAATAAGCAATCATTCATAACATTAGTAAGTATTGAGTGGGATCATTTTTAATATAATACATTGTACGCTCAAGGTGACTATACATACTGTATATTAATTTTATACTAAATATAAATTTGTATTAAATATTTTGTAACTGTTATATGTACTTTCAAATTGGCAATATAAATAGGGCAATCTCATTATAGTGCTAGCAAAATTTCAAAATGTTTTATATACAACATACAATATGAATATTAAAGTTTTCTATGACAAATGTAAATACTTTAGCAAGCCACTGTATATATCAATGCTAACAGTATGTTTTTGCATATGTAGAAATAAGATAGAAGTAAACTTTCAAAATATTCTGAGATATTGTGTAATTAAATTTTTGCTGACATACTGTAAAGAAATATGTGTCAAAATATTTTATTATCTTTGTTACACTGCTTCTCGTAGGATTTCTCTAGATAAGATCCTTCAAACCGAACAAATATTGTTTATTTAGTTTTGGCATTCCTTAATTTATTATCTACTCCGAGAAGGTACGGGAAAGGTTATTCTCACATATGATGCTTCCCGCTAGCAACTTTCTCTCGTGGGCGGTTAGCATTCTTCCTCACCCACCATCCTGGTAGATTAACCAATTAACAGCGACGTCCATTTCCCTCACTTTTCTAACGAATACTTTCCTTAACGAATCCGATCCGCTTGTACCTTTAGCCACACCCATCACAGTTTTCTTTCGTAGCGCCGTCGACACAGAAAGACAGTTCCTCTACGTTCGTTCAGCAGTCATCATCTTAGATTGCTTCGTGCACTCTGCTTAATCGCTATCTTAACTCATCGTCTATCAGTCGAGTTGTAACCGAGAATTGCGAATCGTCAAGTGTAATCGCGAGTCCTACGTAAAGTGTCGAAAGTGAGAACAAAATCAGAAGAACATGGTACTCGCCAAAAGAATAAAAATTGAAATGTTACAGGAAGTACCAAAGATGAAAAACAAAGAGAAACGAAATAGAGAAAAAGGTAGAGAAGAAATATTCAAAGAGAATGTGTGTTGAACGAACAGGAGAAGAAAAGATTAAACTGGGAGATACTAAATCTTTTGAAAAAGATTTGAGATATGTGTCACATCCCGCGACCCGCACGATCGGTAGCGCGAAAATAAAATTGATAATTTCTTTCAAATTAAAGTAATTAAAAATGTTCATTTGATACCATGTTTACAGTATTTGAATTGAAAGGCAGTTGAAACCGCTAAAAACTATATCTTGCGAAAACTTATCTAACCATTCTTTTATATTTACCTAATTATGTTTCTATAACGATATTAAAACAATTTAAATTGTAAACAAAGTCAGCAGTTGAACAAACGTTGGGGAACTTCCCAAACATTTTCAAAAGAAAGACTCCGACGTTTTTTCATCTCCAACGGATATAAATAAATGTAATGACTCAAAGAAGTCAGTAAATTAATTATCGTTCGTCTATCGAGTAATAATAATTATTATCGTTCGTTCGTCTATCGAATATTATTGATTAATTACCGTTCGTCAACCGAATAGTTATCATTTTGTCTATCGAAGAGTTAGTTATCATTTTGACTATCGAAGAATCATCATTTTGTTAACCGAAGAATTTTATATCCGTCAGTTTGTCAATCAATTGTCAATATCGAAATCGAGTAAGATTTGAATAAATCATTACATATTGTTAATTTATTTTCGAACAAGTTTAATCCTTCCCCGTGCCAGTATCCCCGCACAAAGGAGGTTACCCGAAAGTGGAGCTTATTGTCAGTTGCATTAAACGTCAGTTAACGCTACCTTCCCGTCGGCAACTAAATACAACGTGATAATATGCACTTAACAATGTTAATAATAAAGATGAGGATAACGAGCAGCAGCCAAGGATATCTGCGTGTGGATTTTTCTGGGATGACAACTCTGATTTAACTCTCCTTCAGGATAAAGAGTCATCTAGCGATAATGAAGATGAAGTAGAGGAAAAACCAAATCTGAGAAATAAGAAATTAAGTGCCGCTGAACGAGAACAAGAAAGACAGAAGAAACGTGAAATTCGTTAAAGAGAAGAAGCGCTCGCCAACAACCAATTCCAAATTTTGTAGATCAGTTTGACAGATAAGTTTTAGCTAATCCAGACAGTTCAATAGTATGGCTACAGTATATGGCATATTATTTACAAACAACAGAAATAGAGAAAGCAAGAGCAGTTGCGAGAAGAGCGGTAAAAACAATTAATTTCAGGGAAGAGAAGGAAAAATTAAACGTTTGGACGGCTTGGTTAAATTTAGAATCTAAATTTGGAACTCTTGAATTATTGAATGATATTTTTCAAGAAGCAGTTAGATCTAACGAATCACTAAAAATATACAGTCACATGTTGACTGTTCATGTCGAGGCTGGCAGGCAGATGGAACTATAGAAAACAATTAATACCATGATTGCGAAGTTTAAACATATTCCCAAGACATGGTTCAATTGTGGAGAAGGATTGTTAAAAATGGGTTTGAAGAACAAATTGAGGCACATTATGCAGAGAGCATTGCAATCTTTGCCAACATTTGAACGTATGTACACAACGGAAATAAAATGTCATAAAGAATAAAATGCTAATATAATATAAATATTACAGATGTAAACCTAATGGTAAGATTTGCGATTATGGAAAACAAATTTGGGGATAAAGATAGAGCACAAACTCTGTTTGAGCAAATTCTAAGTTCTTATCCAAAACGGGTGGATATATGGTCTTGTTATATTGATTCCTTAGTTAAATCTAATGATATTGATATAGCAAGGTAAAAATATTTTTTCAACTATATTTTGTCTTTTTAATTTCATAGAGAATTTACCTTATAATAATTTGTATTTACAGGAAAGTTCTAGAGAGAGCAGTTATTCAGACATTACCGCCTAGAAAGATGAAAATCCTCTTTAAAAAGTTCATCAATTTTGAAGAACAGCATGGTACTCAGAAAGACGTGACTCATACTCAACAAATGGCTGTAGAATATGTAGAGAAGCAGTGTACAAGATAACCAAAAGTAATAAAACATTTTGTCACGTATTTCATTACAAGTGGGTAAAACCTTAATTGCACAATACCCAAAAAAAGTCCAGTTATGTAAAGTTTTTTACCACATATGCAAAATAATATTGATACATATAAAAATGAAAAAAGTAATAATAAATTGACATATTTATAATTTCTCGGATCTCGAGTGCGTCCTTTTTATTGATTATTCTATAATGACAAAATCAGGAATAGGTCTAATCAAAAATTTTTTAGTACATTTGGGACTTTACTCCTCCAACAGCAGTTTTAGCTGACCGATCGTTACAACCACGTCCGCGCTATTGTCTTCTTCAGGTCTTGGCGACATTTGAATTGTGCCTGAAATTGTACAAGTTGGTTTTGCAGAAGAAGTCTTCATTTTTGTACTTCCTGTTCGTGGTTATTACATTTTACGTCTATCTTTTTAAGCGTTTTTGTTGAGGTAACCAATGCTGCATCCTGAAGACAGTAAATACTGTAGATTTATATTGTTTCGACTCGAGATCTCTACCTGATTCATTTATATGATGCTTTGTATGAAGTGTTTCGTCGATCAATTTGAAGAGAGACACGATTTGAATTTTTAGGAGAACTACAAATTTTTAATAGTTGGTAGCCAAAACTGAGTAGCTAAATCAAAAACCGCACGGTCACCTTCTACTTCCTCGACCGTTGGCTCTTCGGAACGCTTTTGACATTGGTGAAATGTAGTTATAGACTATGGACATAGAAATATGGATAGTATCACAGGTCTATGGTCTATTCAACTTTGGTTATAATATTTGTGATTCGTGATGTAGTCGCACGTGGGTTGCCTCATTGCTTATTGCCCCAGCTTGGCCGGTTCTTCCAGCTTGGCCTGCAACCTGTGAAGCAAAAAAATCAGAGACAGTTCAAGAATTTTGAAGATAAATCTGTCTTATACTGTTCATTCTAGAGTAAAACAATATATCTCATTAAGTTCCTCCGAATAAAATATTATGCCTATTTGCATGGTAAGATTTGCTTTCGAAAAGAAATACTATGTACAAGATAAGTTGTGCGATAATAATAACTTAAAAAAAGTTGATATTTTTAATTTTATAGAATGCTTATTTCCTAAATGAATTTGTAGGAACGTCCTGGAGAAAGTACTTGTTACTTTCAGATGCTAGCAAAGATTGCAATGCTCTCTGCATAATATGCCTTGATCTGTCCTTCAAACCCATTTTTAATAATCTTCCACAATTAAACCATATCTCGGGAATATGTTTAAATTTTCCTATCATGGTATTAATTGTTTTCTCTAGTTCCATCTGCCTTTACATGAACAGTCAATATGTGACTGTATATTTTCAGTGAATCGTTAGAATTAACTGCTTCTTGAAAAACATCATTCAATAATTCAAGAATTCCAAATTTGGAGTCTAAATTCAACCAAGCATTCCAAACGTTTAATTTTTGAATCTCTTCACAGAAATTAATCGTTTTCACCGCTCTTCTCGCAACTGTTCTTGCTTTCTCTATTTCTGTTGTCTGTAAATAATATGCCATATACTGTAACCATACTATTGAACTGTCCGGACTAGCTAAAACTAATCTGTCGAACTGATCCACAGAATTTGGTAACTGGTTGTTGGCGAGCGCTTCTTCTCTTTGGCGAATTTCACGTTCCTTCTGTCTTTCTTGTTCTCGACGTTCAGCGGCACTTAATTTCTTATTTCTCAGATTTGGTTTTTCCTCTACTTCATCTTCATTATCGCTAGATGACTCTTTATCCTGAAGGAGAGTTAAATCAGAGTTGTCATCCCAGAAAAATCCACACGCAGATATCCTTGGCTTCTGCTCGTTATGCTTATCATTGTTAACATTGCGAAGTGCATATTTCAAATCTTTTTCGGAAGATTTGGTATCTTTCAGTTTAATCTTTTCTTCTCCTGTTTATTCAACACACATTACCTTTGAATATTTCTTTTCTAAATCTTTCACTGGTTTGTTTCTGTTTCGTTTTCCTTTGTTTTTCATCTTTGGTACTTCCTGTAACTTTTCAATTTTTATTTTTTTGCCGAGTACCACGTTCTTTTGATTTTGTTTGTTTCTTTTTAAGTTATTATTATCATTCGATTCGATTATTATTATCATTCGACTCACACAGTATTTCTTTTCAAACGCAGGTTTTATGATGCAGAGAGGCATAATATCAGATCCTTTGGAATTTATTGAGGCGTAACATTTAATTGTAGAATGAATAGCATAAGGTGTTATATCTGGGTGTAAATCGTTTATCTGACGACGTATCGCAGCTAAAGTTTCGTTACCAATACCTTGTAGGAATATCAAGATATACCAATTTGTCACTATTAAGATTCTACCACGTAGCAATTTACCGTCAGGCAATTGTATTTGTTTATTTTGTTTGGCACTTATTTCATACATTATTGACGATAACGTGGTCAATTCGACAAGCTCGTGCACGTAATTTTTCCATATAATCGTCCCAGAACTTTTGTCCCCTATTTTTTTATTCTCAGAGTAATGATCCTTAGGCGAGTTATTCTGCAATTGAACAACCAAGCCATCAGCCGTAATTTTTTCTGCCTTTCCAGTAACTCTCTGTCCTAATTTTACAGATGCAATTGGTCTGTTTTTGTAATATGAAAGTTCTATTAATTTATTAAAATACAGCATCAGTGAATCCAATGCTGCCACCATTCTACTTTTAGGATCAAATAGATCATCGTATATTTTCTTTAGCGACAATGTTAGTCCTAATTGTTGTTTTTTCTCGTTAATAGAAAATATTTTTGCCAATAAACTTTGGTTTGTGTGCAGTAGATTAAAATTACTAACGTTACTATAGGACATATAACCAAATGGCGTAGATTCTGCAACTGGTAAAATTAGTCTTATACCATTCGGCTCCATATCTTTGATCGTACAAGGTATACAATCTCCTATTTTCAGTTTTTCAAAATTTCTGTATCTTCCTTGAATTACAAAAGTCCTAGTTAAAATTGAATTAGGTACTGTGGCAAATGCAAGAGCTGAAAATGTATCACCAGGAACATGTTTGGTGCTAGTAGAGCTGCAATCTCCATACAAGGTGACATGTAACCAGCTGATAAAAATCCTGTACTAACAGTTTGTCCTTCGTTTCTACTGATTCTTAAATATAATTCCTGAGTGGATGATTCTATTATTGTGCCTTCTACTTCTTCACCAATATCGAGTGTTGCTTTTTCAATTTTTATGTCTTAATTAGCCACATTTAGAATTATTTTTCTCGCATCTGTGTTCACTGTTTGAATTTTTACCAAAATTGTTTGTCCAATTGAATAGATCCAATTTATGTTAGATGTTTCCGTGTCGAGAGCAGTATATGGAATCCAACCTTTAACATCCCCGAAGAACTTTACCAATATTTTACGC
>CM026176.1:7641954-7701953 GCA_014825975.1 Bombus haemorrhoidalis
CCTTTCATAAACCTATGACGTTCGGAACGGCCATGCCAGCAGCAATCCAAGATTCTCCCAACATTGTTCGGATGCACTCGAACATTTCCCACGAGTATGTGTTTCACCATCTCAAATTACACACCTCCCACACAGCACTGAATCTCGGTCCCCTTTCAGATTACTTCAGTTAATGGTGTGTTCTATCTCTGTATGTTCTATAATAGCAATTTAATAATACGAATGGTAATCACTTTGAATTACATGCAAAGGCGGATGGCGCTTAAGTTATGCACCCTGTCGTGCTAATTATATACGTTGCATAACGCAAGGTATCATGGGTTCGGTTAGATCAAATTCACACAACGGTCAAGCACAGTTGCTACTTTTTACAAATAGGTGTACGGGGCTGTGATCTTCTTTGTGCCACTCAGATGGCACGCAAGGAATTTAACAAAGCTGCAGTAGCACACACTTTTAACTTCCATTCCATGTCATTTCCCTAAGTCAACAATCGATGGTGGCAAATCCTTTCATAAACCTATGACGTTCGGAACGGCCATGCCAGCAGCAATCCAAGATTCTCCCAACATTGTTCGGATGCACTCGAACATTTCCCACGAGTATGTGTTTCACCATCTCAAATTACACACCTCCCATACAGCACTGAATCTCGGTTCCCTTTCAGATTACTTCAGTTAATGGTGTGTTCTATCTCTGTATGTTCTCCAATAGCAATTTAATAATATAAATGGTAATCACTTTGAATTACATGCAAAGGCGGATGGCGCTTAAGTTATGCACCCTGTCGTGCTAGTTATATATGTTGAATGTCATAACGCAAGGTATCATGGGTTCGGTTAGACCAAATTCACACAACGGTCAAGCACAGTTGCTACTTTTTACAAATAGGTGTACGGGGCTGTGATCTTCTTTGTGCCACTCAGATGGCACGCAAGGAATTTAACAAAGCTGCAGTAGCACACACTTTTAACTTCCATTCCATGTCATTTCCCTAAGTCAACAATCGATGGTGGAAAATCCTTTCATAAACCTATGAGGTTCGGAACGGCCATGCCAGCAGCAATCCAAGATTCTCCCAACATTGTTCGGATGCACTCGAACATTTCCCACGAGTATGTGTTTCACCATCTCAAATTACACACCTCCCATACAGCACTGAATCTCGGTTCCCTTTCAGATTACTTCAGTTAATGGTGTGTTCTATCTCTGTATGTTCTCTAATAGCAATTTAATAATATAAATGGTAATCACTTTGAATTACATGCAAAGGCGGATGGCGCTTAAGTTATGCACCCTGTCGTGCTAGTTATATATGTTGAATGTCATAACGCAAGGTATCATGGGTTCGGTTAGACCAGATTCACACAACGGTCAAGCACAGTTGCTACTTTTTACAAATAGGTGTACGGGGCTGTGATCTTCTTTGTGCCACTCAGATGGCACGCAAGGAATTTAACAAAGCTGCAGTAGCACACACTTTTAACTTCCATTCCATGTCATTTCCCTAAGTCAACAATCGATGGTGGAAAATCCTTTCATAAACCCAGGAAGCCATTTATCGGTCATACCACCAGCAAACCAATTTTTTCGTAAGATAGTTCGGACTCTCTCGGACTTTCCCACGAGTGTGTGTTTCACCACCTCAAAATACACACATCCCACACAGCGCTGAATCTCGGTCCCCTTTCAGATTACTTCAATTAGAGGTGTATTTTACGTTTACATATGCATTAATACTAATTTAATAGTATATATAATAAAAATAATAGTATTAAATTATTACTTAATATTGAATATAATAACTGAACATATGTTGAGGCCAAAAGTTTGTTCCGCTCGACAGATGTAAATAATTGTTCCTGGTCTTGATTATTGTACAATGTGTGTCGCCTAACGCCTCAAGACCTGAGAATTTTAGCGTTTTAATCAATGTTATTTTGTAGAGTATTGTAAGTGTTCCTGCTGAATGAGGGAGCCTAAATTGAACTTAATGAGGCGGAACTATGTGGTGAACTTTACTGATTGATAAATTGTCTGAATTGAGTGAGTTTGGTGCTGGGTTTTTTGCTTTTGGCTCCAATTCTAAAAATTAAATCTATCTTCCTGATCTCACCTACATACTTCAGGAATCCTCCCTCCGATATCCTTTGGAATCATGAATTTGTCGCACTCTTATGTATGGTAAGAACTCACGTGACCTTCTAAGCGTTAAGTTTGCCTCCGTGCAGTCGCCGAGATACTCTAAACAAGACTACAGCCGTGACAAAAACTGCATTAGCGGTGATTGTTAATGACATAATACATTAACGTAATATATGTTACTGAAGAGTTATTCTTAATATTAAAAGGTACCAACTTATTTTATTCTAAACTACTACTTGAATCACTATCAGTGGGAATGCTTGTTTCATGTGATGTTTTACTGGAAGTATTTTTCAGGAGAAAATAAATTTCGTTCGATGTTGTTGATGTTAGGTCAAGTTCGTGTCTGAAAAGCTTGAAACAGATGGGATAATTGAGATTGAGATAATTGCGAAGAATGTCAATTTTTGTATATATTCTAGATATTTTGGGGAAGAATTCTTTCCGAATCTCTTGAATTCTTTATGACGAGATTCCTGGACATCTTTGAATAACTGATCGATCGCAATTGGAAATTTAACTTATGAAATGAAAACTATTATTATAATTAAAAAATTAAACTTATAATTCTATAGTTTCGTCAGCATATGTTTCAAACGTTAAAGAGTTAAGCTGCAGTGTGGATGATAATGTCCTAAATATTATAGAAAATCTTTCTACAATATTTACATCAATACCAGTTAGATCTAATGTTAGGGTGGCATTGTGGAAAAGCTTACGGGGAATACTTTCTCATCATTCATGTTTCCAGCAGATATGTCACTTGCTTAGGTACATCAATCAACAATCCAGTTTCCGATCGAAACCTTCTAATAATGATTTCTTTCCTCTCGGTTACAATCTTCTTTTCTTCGACATTTCGGGCTTGCCACTTTTTAATATCTAACTTGTAGGAAATATGTAAGAGACATTTCAAAAATTTGATACACTCCGGAAAGCGCACTATAGGAGTAAACCTTTTTTTAACTTTTGAAACAATGTTGCGTAGCTTTTGTCGTTTATAGTGTTTAATAAGACCAGCAAATTATTTCAATGCGCTTAAATACATTTATTATACAATATACACCGAAAAACGAAAGATCTGTGCGTCAGAAAGTCAGAAAGTAGAGAAAAAGCAGTAATAATAAACTCATCTGCTAGGGTACAAAAAAAGGGTCACATTGTGTGCTTACATTTCTTACTTAATCCAACTTTGAACATATTATATCTAAGATGTTTTCAGCAGCAGAAATCGATACACTAATCTCATGTGAATTATTTTTCAAATTTGAAAACAAAACGCGGGTAAACAGTAGAAACGTTATGTTACGATGTTTTGAATTATTGGTTAAAGACAATAAATATGAAGATGTAATAATTTTTACTTCAGTTTTATTTATCTTAATCGATTTTTTTGATTACAGGAAAGCGTGTCTATATTTTAGTATTATTTCATATATATATTTCATATTATTTCAGTATGTATTTCAGTATATTTATTCTTAAAGTTGATAGTTACTAACCAAACAAAAAGAAAAAAGAAAATCGGCGTCTACTCATACCAAATAAATGATTGTCATGCTCCTTTTCTATTCATATTACAATCCACGTATAAAAGAACATTTGCAATATGTTCATTATTTTTTGCTGACACGCGCCTCAAAAACGCACTTACTCTCATGCAATAATCCAACATTAATAACTTTTTCCTAAAAACTGCGTTGGGGTGTGTTTTAGGATACGAGATCATCGGATTCGTTAAATTTGGTTCGCAAAGTGAGGGAAATGGACGTCCTTGTTAAATGGCTAATTTTGTGTTAGTGGTTGGAAAAGGATGCTAACTGCCCTTGAGAGAAAGTTGCTAATGGGAATCATCATACGTGAGAAAAGCAGATTTCTCGTATCTTCTTGTAGTAGGTGGTAGGTTTAGGAATGGCTAAGAGAAAGACTGTTTGTCCTTTCGGAAAACTTTAGCTAAATAAATCCTAAGATTTATAGCGAGTCGTTAGCCTAGTCGTTAGCGTTAATAATAGAATGAAAATATTCTGAGGATGTATCGACAACTGGCAATCATCTTGTCCAAAGAATTGGGTCTTTGTGTAGCGAGCCACGAGACAGAAACCCTTTACTGTCGAGTGCCGCTACATACTTATGCATATTCGACAGCCAAAGCTCTTGGATTATGTGGGGCTTGGCAAGATGTTGAGCGTTTCTACCCACTAAAAACCTCTTCTCTATTCTGCTAATAGACAGGCACAGAACCTTAACTCCAGAATCGGGGGGTTTTAATTATACGTAACTGTTAAATCGGAGTGCGTTATGTTTTAAATAAATGCATTGACTTGTTGACCCTTCGAGGAAGCGAGAGTTGATGAGCAAACCAGCTCTAAGAAAAGAGTTTTGAAAAAAACAATTTGGAGCAGTACAATGTGTAACCTAGTTTTAACTTAGTATAACTTTACTATAACTATACTATAACTATGCTATAATTATGCTATAACTATATTATAACTATATTATAACTTTCGTATAACTATACTATGACTTTCGCATAACTATACATTTTATACTAATTAAAACATTATCTCAATAGCAAGTAGTGTAGTCGTTGCTGCACTGAAAGGCTGTATTCTATTATTCTGGTAATTCTGGTAATTCTGGTAATTCTGGTTATTCTGGTTATTCTGGTTATTCTGGTAATTCTGGTAATTCTGATAATTCTGGTAACTCTGATAATTCTGGTTATTCTGGTTATTCTGGTTATTCTGGTAATTCTGGTAATTCTGGTAACTCTGATAATTCTGGTAATTCTGGTAATTCTGGTAATTCTGGTAATTCTGGTAATTCTGATAATTCTGGTAATTCTGATAATTCTGGTAATTCTGATAATTCTGGTTATTCTGGTTATTCTGGTTATTCTGGTTATTCTGGTTATTCTGGTTATTCTGGTTATTCTGGTTATTCTGGTTATTCTGGTTATTCTGGCTATTCTGGTTATTCTGGTTATTCTGGTTATTCTGGTTATTCTGGCTATTCTGGCTATTCTGGCTATTCTGGCTATTCTGGTTATTCTGAATGAAAATTTATTCAATAATGCTCAATATTACTCGCAGTAGAACAAATCTCGTTCGTAATATCAAACAAGGCAACATATCAAATAAAAATATAGTTAAATTTTAATTCATATCATTGTGAGCACTTTTCGCAACCATCCAATGACATGTAATAAACGACGATGTATCGTTGTTAGACGCTATGTTGATTAAATTATTACGCATTGCAATATTTACTCCTAATACTTCATTTCACCTTATACTTTTATTCGCAATATTTTAGAGATAAATGTTAAAAATATTTTTCATACTGCACTGTCCGATTTTATGTGAAACTCGCTATATAAATTATTCTGGACAATAGTTATGTAATTATTTCATTCTAATCGCCTGCAATTAATTTTAAATGATTCTTTACAATAAAATGTGTCTTTAAAATAGATATTCCACTCTTTTCCATTATTTAATTGCATTTCCATTCTTTTTACTTCTTTTTATTGATTATGGTATAAGTTGACACTACATTTGATGCAAAGTTCAAAAAGAAATGAGAATACACTCAATATTTATACAAATCTTACGAGTTTCTTTCTAAATTTTACATTGTGTAAATTATATATCTTCTATCATGCGTAAACACACGAAAAATCGTCGTCATAAATTGTGAAAAAACTAAAAAAATTTACCGAATGTCCAGCTGGACAAATTGTTAAATACAAATTAAGTAATAAAAAAAAAAGATAAGTTGTGAAAATTATAGAAGGAAATCTAAGTAAAATCTTGCTATATTTCTTACTAATTAGTATCAAAATGTTTTGAAAGCAGAGTAATAGAATATAACAGCAGAATAATAGAATAATACCTATCTACTCAATTTTTTATTGTTTTATTTTTCGTTAAATTTTGGAAGTCAAAAAAGGGTTAAATAATAAAATTGACAGAATTCTGCTATTGCAATGAACAAATAATTATATTGCCATAGAAATTACAAAATTTGTTAGTAAAAATCGAAAGATAGTATTATAATCTTTAGAAAGTTTTACAAAATATAAGAATGAATAAGAATGAATATTTCCACAAGAATGAATGGAGAGCGATCGCCGGTAGTAACAAAGCAGAATTTGCTAAAATAATAGGTCAATAAAACGTTCCACGTTTCTTACTACATGTACATGTGTGCCACAATAACGTTTAGAATTAGTAATATCCGCTCATGCGATGGGGAATTTGAATGATTTGAAGGACTTGTACTCATGATGATCAAGTAATAAAAATGAGTGGTGTAATACAGAATGATTATTGACAAAAAAGAAAGAAAAGGAGAAGAAGAAACAGAAACATGGAAAGATTAGAAACGATGAACGTGCATTTCGAAGTTGCAGTCGAAGAGGCGGAAGTCGGAATCCAAGATCCATGTGATGCCAATATTAGAAAAATTTAAAAATAAAAAATAAAAAAAATATGGATATATAAAAAGAAGAAGAATTTATAACGATTCCATTCTTTCATTCGTGCATTCAAGTCAGATGACCACGTGATTACTGAAAGAATTAGATTCCAATCTAACTCTAATCTAATTCTATTGGATTGTAATGCTAATTATTCCTACGCAATATGTAATGCAGTACGGATCAATTTTCTGATAATTGAGACGAGGTTGTCTTCATTTCACAGACGAATACATTTGTATACTTCGAATTCAGAACATATGCTTCATATGTAAAAGAAAACTATATCCAAAATTTTAACACGTTTGTCTTCGCATAAAGATTTGGCAATATGATGAAGCAACGATGATAGATAGATTCCATTATGATTACAATACAGAAGTACTACTATTTAATTAGAGCAATTTCTTAATGTAGCAATGTAGCTATTAGAGACAATCTGAATTTGTACTACTCACTTTCGACTAACCTACTTTCTCCACGTCCTTTTACATCACAGTCTTCGGTTACCAAGCAAGAATCGTTTTGCAGCTGTTGTTGACCTATGATGGCCACGCATACCTTTTTCTGTTACTTATTGTCCTAAAGGGCTACGGACATAGTGCAGGGCTCACAGGGCTCATTGTGATTTCACATCCTTCCCGACACTTTTCCTTACCTGTAATGCATTAGGATTTCCTCAAATGATTTTTCTACGATACTATGAAATAATATCAAGTTTTAGTTTGATTGAACGAACAAATGAAACATTTTTTTGTGTAATACTCATAAGTAAAATTATGCAATAGTGAGATCGTAGTTGGAAGCAAGGAGCGTCTAAATCACGTAACATTATGCCCGAGTTCACAGCATCCATGCAACTGCTACAAATATCGTTTTTTTTGCATCCTTCATGAGCAGTACAAAATCAGACAAAGAAAGAATCTCGAAGCGTGTTCTAAACGAGAAAAGGCAACTAAATCCGAATGCAAATCACAAGTCATCATCCGGGATTTGTCGGAAATGTTATCCAAGTGAACCTGTGCTGCATTGCGCTTCATTTTCCAGATGGTGTGATAATTTATAAATTCGTTCAAACCAACTATACAAGAACATCCAGTTAACATATACGTATTGTTATTATGTTTTGAAATAGATTACAACGAAATAGCTTGTCCTTATAGATGATTGGGCCATCGTTGTAATACTTCATAATGAATACGCAAGGAAAATCTGTATTTACATACGTACAAAACGTAGAACGAATCCAAAATAATTAAATTAATTGTCTGGAAAGACATCCTGCATATAAACGCATGAAACACATTTATGAAGAAGTGAGATTTTTATTATATAATTTCTGCAGATGCATTTGCATTTTGCTGCGAAGAAGAAGACAATTCGCGTAATTGGATCTCCAATTCCGAGGTCTCCAGATCATCAGTACGAAGCTTCTCCGTTTTGGCAACGCACTCTTTGTATCATTGAGAGCCAACCATAGTCACAGAATAAGTGACAATACAATCAATACACTACAGTGCAGCCATACGTACTATCAACAGCTGCTTTTCTCCCTAAAACATAAGAGCTTACTCAAATTTTATAGCCAATAGCGATGTTATTTCAGAAATAATATAAGTAAAAAGTATAAAAACTTTTTAATACTAGTAAAAAGTTAATAATTCAGTAATGAAAGTATCTAACGCTTCATTCTTTCTGAACTGTTTGGCATCATACAATGGAAGACCTGAAGACACACAGTCAAAAAGGTTTTAAATGAAAGCATTTGGTGTTTTCACCCGATTGAAATCAATTATCCTTGTAAAAAAATTGCAACTACTCATGAATACATTTTTGACATGGATTTCAAAATCTTATAAGATATCCTTTTTAAGATTTGAATCTATTGGAACAATCATCTCAAAGAAACTCCCTTAAAATACATGCAGTATATTGTTCTGGACATCGAGAACGTTTTTGTGAAATGGAAGTGCTGCCAAATTTTAAACACAAACCTTCTTCTGAAACTAAGTTTTTCGACTAAGTAATCAAACATGATACTGCGTTGCTGTAGTAAATTTAGATATAAAAAATTTCACGAAATATGTACATGCTCTAATAGGAATATTCTCGAGATGATGATACTTGAAGAAAGCTACGTCAGAATTGCCGTCCCTTAGATTTACTTCATGAACGAGTGCGAATGACAATGCATATTGAAGTCAATTATAATTTTCCCTGAAGTGATAAGACTTTCGAACAAGCATGCTTGTTGAAAATCAATTAGATTTTGTGCTTGCGGGTGAAGCACTGAGCTAATGAGCAATAAGTAGGTGCAAAGAGAAGAGGAGGCTGATAGAACACAAAGAACTGATTAATCTAACAGACGAAAACTGGAACACGAAATAAAGAACCAGGAGGATCAAGCTAGCTATGACGCAGGTTCTCTTAGCAGGTCCTGCTATATTTGAGCATATTATAATGTATTGCACACTACTTCTTCGATTACGTTTTTCCAGTATTAAGACAGAAGAATAGATTCAAGATATTTATTGTAATCTTAACTTAAAAAAAAAGGAACTTCTTGTGATAAACTTGAAACGGGAACACATATCAACTATATCATATATATATATATATCAATTTAATATGTTGAGGATTAGAAAAGCATATTAGTCATGTTGTACGAAATCGATTTCTTGATTTTTGATTGATTGATTTTTTGAACACGATAGTGCTTCGGTTGACACAATTGAATACATTGAAACTACTATTTTTCTAAAAATGTTCAAGCTATGAATTAATATTTATATAAATTATTTATAAACATTTAATAAATTATATAATAAATATGTAAAAATATATAATAAGCTATAAGTTATGAAATTGAATTATAAATTTAGTCAAGAGAATTTCGCAGGAGTCGGTCAATTTCAAACAGTAGAGGAATCAAATTATAAAGTTACGGGAAAATAACAATTTAATATAAAACTATTAAAGAATTGAGTACGTCGAAACATAATAAATATTTTACAAAGGAAATAAAATATGAAATATTATAAATAATGAATTATTTATTCGCTGCACAACATATTTTGTATGATATTTCGCATTGTCTTTTATTTATATTTTCTTACATAATTTTCATTATTCAACATTAAAATGTGTTTTCATAACCTACGTTCTACTAACGATTTTCCGTATGCTCAATGAGATGTGCTGTATAGAAATATATATATTTATCTCCAGCCATAAAGCAGAATATTGAGTGTACTATTACTTTCCTGCGGATTGTAAAATCAGAAATTTAATTGATAAATTGATAAATTGTAAAACCATTGTAACTCATTTTATTAGCGAAGCAACTATTTAAAACTTGCTATTTATATTTATATTGCGATGTGCAAGGTGCAAACGGTTACGATCTGTATAGGATAGGCTTTTCTTCTTAGTCTTCTTCTGACATGGGTTTTATATGCTTCAGCCAGCTGGTTTGGATGCGTTGCAATTCCTTCCTTGTATCTATTTGTACATTTGTTGATTTCTTCCTAACTATTGTTCTGATTATTTTTGATCGTAGCAACTCATGTTTATTCATGTGGCTCGTTGCTGCTGTCCCCCATAGTGGTATTCCGTACGTCCAAATTGGTTTTATGATCGTTCTGTAATTTTTTAGTTTATTATTGCGCCGAGTAATAATAGTTACGCCGAGTTTAGAATTTCGACTAGTTAATAAACTCAAAATATTTCCATTGGCCTCTATAATTAGAAATATTTCCAGCATCTCCTGATTTATGTAACGTATAGACACATAGTTCTAATCTCGTTTCTTGATGATTTCCATTTATTTCTTACAATAATTCGTAAAAGTGAAATACAAAAATGGCTTATTATAAAGAATGAAGTTCGGTTTATGCACTATCATAATTTCAGGAAATGTATCATCAACAGAGATTTATTTGTTACGTATTTTGAACGAGAAGAATAACTAGAGTGGCAGTATAAATACAGCTTTATCCATTTTACTCTGAACCCACCCTCGCAAGAACATGTGAAAATGGCAGTAATGTGACATATCCACCTACTAATAATCGGATGTCACTTATCATCTATAAGCTGTTGATAGAAGCAAAATTAAGCGAGAACCTGGTTGTCGCCAAAGGACTCTAAATTTGGCATATAATTAGAAGAAAACGATCGTTCAGAAAGCGAGACTCACATTTTCGCACGACGATTTTATGTACTTCTACGCCGCCAAAGCTTCGAAATAAGTAAAATATTCTTTTTTGTTCGGTAATTTTCATTTTTACACATATTAACCAGTAAACAGCGGAATTTTAATTTTAGAAATCTCTCATGAGGTGTATACACAAAATCAAGCAATGACAAATATAAACGTCAAACTCAAAGCAAATACTCCTTTTTTTACAAATTTTACAATAAAATTAATGCAAAACGATAATGGCTTACGTTTTTATTTGAGAAAATTAACAATTTATTGTTGAAAAAATTGTAAAAAATTTTTAAATTACAACTAAATAATAAAATTCATAAACGAAAAAGATTAAAATGATATATAAGAAATTCAGCTGGTCTTTTCAGTATGGTACTTTTACCAGGGTACCACATAAGTACATTCAATGATTCCTTGGAATAGTTTTCTTCGCTTTCATTGTTAATTGCGTGTGAGTGGAGCACTCGGATTGGCAACCGAGATCCCCCAAATAGTCCGCTCCATTTCTGATCTCCTATATATGTTGAGTTCTCATTAGGGTTAGGGGCGTGTAACGAATCTTCATTTGAATTAGCCATTGTTGTTATACAATATGGATAATATTTACTGGTACAAATATGATTAGTGGCGATTAGACAAATAAAAGAAAACAAAATCAGTAATATTATGATTAGTATTCAAAGTGCTAGTTGCATTCTGTGGGTTACCAGTTCAATAGTAATGATATGAAGGACCAATCTCGATTTCGTATCCAAATGAATCTCGTTTTTCTAGATCTCACGATCACACAGAGCTTCGTTCCACGGTCTCACTGAGCTTTGTTACATTGTCGCCCCAAACGCATGTGAACTCACCCCGCCAAATGTTATGGTCATAGTGCTAATGATCTTCTGAGATCGGGGTACTCAATCGTCATGGTCACTGCCATCACTACAGACATTCAATTCAGCAGGAATGCAACTATCTGGCATTTTTCTCAGTTTATCATGACTATATTTATATGATCGTTTCCCATCTAATTTTTCTAGAGTATATTTAAAGCTTATCTCTTTCCAGAATCTCTGGTGTTACAAACGGACGCTTGAATTTTGGATCTAATTTAGTTTGATTCCTTCCCTCATTTTTACGTAATACAAAGTTATCAAAATTGAATGTAACTACTTTAGATAGAATAACATATTCTCTCAAATCATTTTTACCGCTCAACTTGCCTGTTATGTTTATGTGAACTGTATGCCAAGGTATGCTGGTCTTAGGTATAGGATGTAATTCGGCTTGTACCTGAATTCCTGTTCTTACCTGAATTCGCCTTAAAAACTTGACAAGCTTGACAGTTCTCTACGAAGTTACGAACATATTTCGCCATTCCTTCAAACCAGTAATACTCGTATAGCTTCTCAAGCGTTTTATCCCAACCTAAGTGCATAATTGACTGATGTACAACGGACCACCTAAAATCTCTTGGGACAATGGGCAAACAGAGAGTACCGGATCGTAATTCATATGTATTCGCGATATCTTCCGCGAGCTCATCGTTTTGTAATTTATTGACGATTTCTGTAATTTGTTCAGCTAATAGCCAATCTTCTGAGATTTCGGCCAGATTAATTTCTTTCTCGGTAGCCTTGTTAATTATACGGTAATCCATGTCTATGGGATTCCGCGAAAAGAAATCTGCTTGAGCCATTCGTTTGTCTTCTCGATATATAGTATCGACGTTGAAAGTTTGCAAGTAGGCCCATGATCTATAAACCCTGTCATTTAAATTCACTTTATTGCTGGACGCCTTGAAAGAATTACAGTCGGTAGCAACAAGAAATCCTCGTCCATGTAAATAGCGAAAATGTCTAACGGCGTTTACAACTGCCAACGTCTTTAGTTCATACGAATGATACCCGGATTCCGCGGGACTAGTTCTTTTACTATAATATTATATTACTTTGCTTTTACCGTCAAACTTATGCATTAAAATAGCTCCATATCCAACCGAGCTAGCGTCGGTATGTAATTCTATAGGATAATTAGGGTCAAATATCATTAATACCGGCGCATCAGTCAGGACGGAAATTACCTTTTGTCTTATTTTTTCGTGTTTACCAGTTCAATTTATGTTTTTGTTACCGGAAGCAGGTGCATATAGAGGTTTCATTACTCGTGAAAATTTAGGAATGAATTTTCAGAAGTAAAAAGCTAAACCTATGAATTGTCTAAGCTGTGTGACGGTCGTTGGTGCAGGTAAAGAACTCAAGGCTTGTATTTTACCAGGTTGGGACGAACTTCTCCGTTGTGAATTAAATATCCAAGATAAAATATCGATATCTTTAGAAAAGAACATTTAGAAGAAATGAAAGAGAATCCGACGTTTACAAGGGTATTTAATACAATGTACAATCTTTTTAGAGCTTGGTCTATCGAGTCAGCAATAATTAGAACATCGTCCAAGTAAACAACAACGTACGAATAAGCGTGATCGCCTACGGCCTTGAGAATGGCCCTTTGAAAAACGGATGGTGCATTTTTCAAACCAAACAGCATCGTCGTGTACTCGTACTGTCTGTCGAGAGTAACGAATGCTGTATACTCCGTAGAATCAGGGTGAATAGTATCCCTAGTAAGGTAGTATCCCTATCTCGCTTTTTGCAATCTTGCGATTTGGTCCGCAATAAGAGGTAGAGGATACCGATCTGCGACCGTATTTTTATTTACCCCTCGAAAATCTACGCATAATCTATCTGAGCTGCCTTTCTTCTTCGTGAGTAACATGGGGTTCGCGAATTACTAGGCCTTATGATTTTTGCTTTAATTAATTCGCTCATTCTCTCTCGTACTATTCTTTGGTCCTCCTCGTCTCTAAGTCTATGAGAACTTCTTTGTACGATGACGTTTCTAACTGGTCTGTATTTACGCGAGTACGTGGGAAACCCGTAATGACTGAATCTCTGGATTTTCAACAACAGAAATTAATCAACTTTTATTATTATGAATTACATCAATATCAACTTCATTAATATCGCTCTCGTTTTCAGCGGTTTTATTACAGACCAATCATGATATCATATTTTAAAGGACATAAAAAGTTATCTCCAATATAAAACCATCAATACAATAGACAAAATTTGAGATGTACGTTTAATACAAGTTCCTTACATTCCTACTATATCAGTCGTTCTTTTGCCAGAAAATCTCAAGGCTTAACAGAGTCCTTAATTAGTGAACACTCGGCTCCAGAATCGGAATAAAATGGAAACGATTCACCCAAGTAACTTTATCTACCAGCTGACGCTTCCACTATGTAGAAATCGATTCGATGTTTGTTATTGAAATCATAGTTTCCTTTCGGGGCGCTGCCTTAAAGGGCTTTCCCTCCATAATCAGATTGACAGCTGCGCACCATGCAGCGGGATCGGAGGTATCAGGGTTAAAACGCGGTAGCGAAAGATTTTTAGGTTTCGTACTCGATTTTTGAATTAACTAACGCCACTGAATTAACTAACGCACGATGATCGTAAGCTCTTGCACTGTTATAACCGCCACTAACCCTTTCTGATGTCGGGTTATAATTTGGGTTAGGGGCGTATAATGAATCTTCACGTGAATTATTACGTACTACAGATGATACTCACTGACACAAATGTGACCATCACAGAGTCTAACAAGTAATAACGGCGGCTATATAATCGACGATGACGATGAATTTAGGTTCAGTAACGAATCCACGGTCAACGGGATGACGAATGCGATTTCTTCCACAGTCTAAGTCGAACTCAACTTATGGTCCACAATTTACCTTATTTGTGCATTGTACAAGTAGTAATGAACTAACATTTCTTTTTTTTTTTTTTGTTTACGTGGAGGAAATCCGCGCGGACACCCACCGCTTCTTGGGGGGAAAGTGCCGTGGTAGTGTCGGACTCTAAACAACTAAAACCTCCACGATGACCGTCTCTGTTGCGATCGAGGGGTACCTGGGAACCGCTAGAGCGACATATCAGCCCCCCTCCCCCGCGCACAATAATCCATCCATTAATGGCGCGGTGTGCGGTCATATCACAAGCCGCCGTGCAAGGCAGTCCGGATCCCCAACCGAACTACTTGGCCATCCCTAGGTGCTGGCAAGTCCAGCGCCTAAGTTTTAAACCCCACCGGGGGTCCCGCTCTCTCACTCGCTCCGCCGCCTCCTTCCGGAGCATAATTTGCTCGCAGAAGGAGGTCACGGTCCTCCTACCTCTCTCGCTCGCCAGCAATGCCTCAAGAATCGCCAGCAGCGAGAATTACTGGGGAATCAAATACTGCATTCAGTATTCCTTTGGAAGGTAAATGTTCATTAATATTATCCGAAACGCGACTGATGACTATTCGCCTCGGGTATTAAAGAAACTTACACGAATCGATATGATCTATATTAATTATTACATCAGCCAAAATACAATTTTGAACGGTTGATTGGACGTTTCCCGAAACGAGAGACGATGTTCTCGGGTCACGAGTTTTGTTGCACGAATATCTATCTCGTGCGAGGAATGTATAACGCATACGCATTAAAACGTTAAAATTTTTTAATCTGTAAATAAGCGACGTAATATTCTGCTATATCCCATTCTGCCATTCGCGGTATCCGTTTGTTGTTCGCATCGACGCTGCCAAAGATGTTAACAGCTTGAAAATGTTTCTGAAGCAATGCATGTTTACTCTAGAAAATAATAAAGAGCTTTTCCATCGCATCCAACTAAACGTTGCACTAAAAGCTTACGCCATACGAAACGTTTTACATGTTACAGCGTTTAAAGCAACGATTGTGGCTTGTCCTGAAATTTCTAATTATTAAAATTCTATTTTTAGTTTTTTCATCGTAAACATTACACGGCTGCATGATATCCTTCGAGGTCCACGTTTAGTAACACCAAAGAGGAAATGAGAATGCTCACCCCGTATTCTAATTGTCTCTCAGTACGGTAACTACCCCATGCGACCAAGTGGTCAGATCATTAAAAAAAAAAAAAAATATATGGACGAAGTAATGTATTTAAGTTTAAAGTCAAGTGTCTGCTCTCTTTGGCTTCACAGTAGCATAAACAAGAATCGCACGTCACAGGAACCTACTTAATTGTATGATTTCACAGAAAGGTTCATATTCTATAATTTATCATCTATACCGAGAAAAACAAGTATGAGAAAGACAAAAATGTGCAATAATGATTTATATTGATAAGAATTTTATCTTAAAAGGCAAGAAATAAAGAAAGTTTCGTTTTTAAATTAATATCTAGGTACATTGTTTCAGCGATATCTGACATTGGATCATGTTAGAGGTGCGGTAAATTGTTAAGGGGAATCTACCCTCCGTATTGGGGACAAGTGCGCGAGAGTGCAATTACGCAGAGGATTTTTGTGTGCGGTTGTTTTCCTATATTCAATGAATGCAGACAAGATATAACGATTTGGAATCTAGGAATTACGGTTTGAACTCTAGGAAAATATTGCAGTGGTTGAAAAATTGCGCATTGTTAAAGTTTACCAAATGTCCAGCTGGACAAATTGTATAGTACAAATTAAATAATAAAAAAAAATTGTTGAAGTTTGTTATTTTTAGACTATCTGCTGTGAATAGTAAATAGCCTAAATAGGAAAGTAAAAAATTAAGTGTAGACAAATACTGTACAGACTTCATTGTTATATATTACATATTACATATATAATATTATTATACACACTTTAATATTATATGTATGATATATAATATTATTATATTATTAGAGTATTTGTTTACACTTAATTTTTTATTTTCGTCATTTATTTATTGTTCATCACAATTATTAGCATTGCCTCCGCATATTTTTATAACCAACATTGACAAAAATGAAATTATACTAAAGGCAAATTCAAGACAGTCACGTTTACAGCACGTACTGCAGATTTGAAAATAACGAACTCGTGTGTTTTTACAAAAAAGAAAGCATCGCAGTCGCAAAACGTCGGGGCCCGCTAACCCACACTATGGCCTATTTTATGCCACCTTCAAGTGCTGACGCTTCCTCTTTTGACGGTCAACGGGATGACGATTGTGATTTGAGACTCAACGTACTTATGCACTGGACTAGTTGAACTTATCAAATTGAACCCCAGTCCAAGTGGAACTGCCCTTATATACTCCTCTCCGTATCTCTCTGTATCTCTCGGGTCAATCTTTGTTTTTAAGGAAAACTATTCATACCTCTGTTAGGTATACGTTCCTCCCGTGACGGTGGCTACGTTCCGTGACCAGTTATGTCACTTCGAGCCTAAGCTCACTGTCATAAATCTCGGGCAAACATAATTAGATTGAATCATAAATTTCTCAGTTGTATTATTTAAGTTTTATTATTTATTATTATGGCTATAATAAAAAGGTCTGGACTAAAGTATTGGGGACCTTCCCAAACATTCCAAAAGAAAGGCCCCGATGTCCACTCATCTCCGACATATGTATGTTAATTAATATATGTTGACTGAGTTAAAGTAGTGAACCCAGTGCAGAAATGTCGACTGATCTGTAGGGAGAGATCAAGTCTAGAGATGACAACTGATCTATAGGCGGAGATCGAGTGAAGTTCGGTGACCATACTGTCGCAAAGGAAAAGTCTTGTTCCCCAATTTTTATGGAGCATAACCATAAGGAACATAAGGATTTGAAGGTGTTTTAGGCCACTTAATGGCATTAACGGTAAATCCAGAAGACTCGTTTTATGACCGTTCCTTAGGATTATTGCGATCCGCTTACTTATATGTGCACAGCTGATGGACGCTTCGACCGTAGACAGTCACCGGACGTAACAAGTAGAGAAGAAGTGTTCAAGCCTAGATCGAAATATGATACAGCGCAAAAATTAAAATTAATATATCTTAACAAGTGAATCTATCTTCTCATTATCCGTAATTCTAATACGAATCCGAGCGAACTTAGTAAGATCCTTACATTTAAATCTGTTGAGGTTATTAGGTGAATGAGATTTAATACAAAGAAATGGGTAAAGAGTAAGGTAGAAAATATATTTTAAATACTCTGAAATGTAAATACAAGTCATAATACTATCGAACTGGTCCAGATCCGCACGCTGGCCGTGTTACCTTATGACTGAAAAACTCTGAAGCCATCGTCTTTTGTTTATACGCTGTCGATGGCCTCAGTGCTTGACAAAGCTAAAAGACCAGATGTAGAGTTTTCTTAGAAGTGGTGACCACTTCAACAGAATCAGTAAGAAAGAATAATCGTAAACTTTTTTATATTAACTATTCAATAATTAATAAAATGATTGCTAGATGAAAATTTATTTTTATTTATTTTTTAATTTCAATCAGTTGGCTATTGGATTCAACATAAAGTTGGTTTCTGTAATGATTTAATTACGCTTAGGCAGTCAATGACAATAAGAAAATTGACAAGCCTCACCCAAAGATGAGCAACATTTGCTAGCAATACAAAGAGAAGCACGAGTAGGTGTCATCAATGGTTGAAAGCACAGTGCACAGTGAAAGCGAACGATCGTTTATGAGTTCAATGTTCCTCCATGTAAAATCCAATTTAACTGTACAATTATTATTTTCGATCATCGGTTATAATTGTTAACGAATAGTTTTATTCCGATGCCGAATGTTATACTAATACGAAATAACAGAGAAGAGAATGTACAATAATTAAAATTCTCATCTTGATTACGATAATGTCAATCGCATTTAATACTGATTAAATATACAAAACTGTCAGTTAACTGAACGCTGACAAATTAATTTCAACTCACTAATCGGCGTAATTTATAATTATAAACTTTTAATTAACTTGTTCTTGACTGAAGAATAACTCCTGAATTAACTATTTGATTGATTATAACTGTATGACTGACTATGTACGCTTGATGAATATTAACTATTAGATGATTGACAATCATTACTGACTGAATGCTAACTGACTCTCGGTATTGTCAATTCAAAGAAAGCGCTTCGCTCTTTGGCTAGAAAATAAAGTAAACTATGTATGTATACTGAACAAAATTTTTTCTTGAAGTTAAATCTTTAAGAGAGCTACATTTGAAGAGATTTTGTTTGGCAAATACATTAACTCTACCACGAAAATAGAATAGTTTAGCTTCGCGTAAGGAAACGTTTATGAATGGAAAACATGAATTGATTACCATTTGTGCAGAATGCGATTTTCACGACACATTTCGTTGAATATATTTAATAAAACAGGTTTGATATTACCACGTAGAAATTTAATTACGACAAATACTCTACACCGTCAATTCTCGACAAACTGATTAGAAGAGCATTATCTTTTTTTATTTATTTAATTTGTACTTTACAATTTATCCAATTGGATATTCGGTAAATGTTTTTAGCTAACTGGTATTGACTCACTGCTAGTGTCCTCTCTTCAGCATTTTACAAGTATTCCAAAAATAAGTACTAGCTCTTCTAGTGTCAAGCAATGAGTAATAAATATCTACACATTAATTATAAATTGTCATTAAAATTCTTACTATTATTTTGGATTATCCTGCAAGTCCATATGTTAATTGAAAAACATTAACCAATATCAATCTTGTAAACAATTATAATAGAAAGTGATATAAATTATTTACCCTCGCTAATACACGCTTAATTGAAAACAAAATATAGTTAAAAAAATTTTGTTTTTCAATAGATCTTTTCTAAATGTGTATTTTGTACACATATTTAATTTATAAATATATTCATTATAAAAAAGTGTCTGCTGAAATGCGAGCTAATAGTTTCCTTCGGTTCAACAAAACGAAATAGTGTGCCTCCTATTTTAAATTGCGTGTTTTGTCCACGATAGTTAATTATGTAAAAGAAATTGGAAAGAAAATTAGTTTGCATGATAACAGACATAAGTAATAGTACAGCTATTTGTTATATTTATTAGTAATTATAACAAATTTTACTTTATTTAGTGTCCCCCGTTACAAGGTAGTAGATGCCGTGTAATAGATTTATAATAAAATAATTAGAAAATAAAAGGACGTAATTTCTGTATTAAACGTCAATAAGTGTCGTAGTGCTTATGGCCGGTTGTGTATGTATGCAGTGCATATATTGTTTCTTCACTTCTTATCGGTTCACGCGTACGCCATAGCCGCACTATAATGTACTTCCCCTCTCACCGTACACGAACGAAGCCGATCCGAAATATTCTAATTTTTGAATGGGAAAGAAATTTTCATTCCGATTAATTTTTGACATACAATGTTGACATACAATTGTCGTAGTATGGGGTCCAGTTCTCGAAGGATCCGTCAAAAATTGAAAGCTGTAACTCGAGTAGCTTTACTGGAATGGATACGGTTCGTTCGGTGTTAGAAATGGTTTGACACGATTGCGATTTTTGTTCAGTGTGAAGGTGGCATTTTGGAGGCTACGGCCGTCGAGACGATAACCAGATAGTGTCCCAGGTCTAAAAAATAGAAGGAGGATAGCCACTTCTAACAGATACCCGGAGACAAACCCTCCAGAGGGACCAAACCTTAGTATATAAATCTTCCCAGAATCAGCACTCCACACACTCTGTTATAGGACATTATTCTGTTGGATTCGTATAATAAATTTTACATAGACTATCATACCTAAAGTCTGAATTTCTCACTTTAGAAATAATTCAGGATAATTGATTAATAATTAAGGAAACAACCTAATCTATTAATTACTCTATTAATTTCACGATTTGCTATATCTTCTACGTGACAAAGGAATATGTTGACTAGTGAAAAGGCTGCATAGTACCGAATCTCGATTTCTTCACGATGCATACATTCTGATCCACTTCCAATATGTAATGTCTAATCTTATTTTTCATAACTTTCCATCGTTGAATTTGTTTCCATAGTGTTGAACCGTAGATGGTAATCGGTAAATTATAAAGAAAAATAACAAAAAAATAAATTTTTGTAACTATGAAGAAGAAAAAGGAAATTATAAAGAAAAATAAAGAAAAACATTTCTATAATCTCGTCATTAAACTGTGGAAAAAATGAGATATGTAACGACAAGAATTAGCTGCAAACAAGCAAGACGACAAAATTTATTAATTTGTCTGCATAAACAATGATGTAAGAAATCCTACATTTTACATATTGTTTTTTCTCACAGTTGAACAAAAAAAAACAAATTTTTTTCTTTCCGCGTACTGCTTCATATTTATGTTACAAATTTTAAATGCAGATGCTTGTATTTGCAAGTATGGAATAAATCACTCTATTTTTCAGTATACTTTATCTTCTTTTTCCGCATTAATATTTTAACGACTAATAAATGAAAATAAACACACATATTTTTTAAAGTGTTCTAATGTACCAGCTCCATAGAGTAACGCAATTACTTTTGGAAATACAAAGGATAACCCTTAAGATATGGTGTATACTCTCGATTGACGTGCTCTTATGAAGAAGTCTGAAGCGAACAATGTGTCACATAAAATAAAAAATAAAAATAAAAAATAAAAAGGAGAGAATTTATTTCTTAATACTTGGTTTACACTAATTACGATTTACTTCTAAACTCCAGCCGTGACTTCCCAAGACTGAAGCTCTTACAATTTGACTTTCGATCGGATCTGTTTCTTTTCTCCTTGTCACTCCTCAATATCCCCACTATCCACACGTTTGTTAGGCGTTCGCGTCCATTGCCGCGCACGCCTTCGTCTCGAACATTCGGCGGAAGGACCGTTGAAATATTGGTGACTCATTATTCTTTATCTCCGTCATCAGTCCATCGGGTTTGAAGCGTGCCGGTCGTGACAAATGCATAATGTTTTTTTTATTATTATTATTTAATTTATACTTTACAATTTGTCCAGCTGGACATTCGGTAAATTTTTCTAGTTTGATTGCTGAATAACATGTGGATGGCTAGTCCCAGCGGGATACCATCTTCGAGTTTGACTATCTTTTTCGGGTTTGTATGATTTTATTTCTCTAATAAGATCAGTGGGGTGTTTTCTTTCTATGAGAGTATTACTCGCTTCAGCAGCTAGCTGGTTTGGATGTATTGCCGTTCTTTCTTTGTATTTTTCTGCATAACTGCCGATTTCTTCCCTGATCGTTGGTATTTTTAAGTCTTTAAGTATATCCTCGTTTCTGACATGCCATGGGGCATTGACTATTATCCTCAATATCTTCGATTGTAGCGACTCTAGTTTATTTATGTGGCTCATTGCTGCTGGATAAATATATATTCATTCTGATGTAATACTAAAGAAGTTGGTTACTAATAACAATTTTTCGCAAAACGCTTCTACAAACTACGAAAAATTTTACATTACACTGACATCGCACAATTTCCTTAGTTGAAGATTGTTCGCTCGGCTTAGATTCTGAAAAATTCAAGATTAGTGCGAAACAAGAATGCTTTCCATGAAAAGGCGTAAGATAACAATAGCGTATTTTCGATTTTTTACACAAATAATTACCTTAATAAATCAAGGACTTTTTTGTTACAAAAATGGATGAGATATATGCATATTTATCTTATACATCTATCTTGTATATTTTACATACATGCTTATATACATACATATAGGGATAAATGCTCTTTTACATTACGATAAGCCCAATTATTAGGTTAAAAATGAGTAAAAAGTGTGTAGAGTTCGTTTTTCTTAGATCGTATGTAATATTACTTGTCATAGAATATCGAGACTCTGTGATAAGTAACACACATTTTGAGTGGATCCGTTATCTATCCCACGATCAATCTGTTAAGTTATGAGACGAGAAATTTTTAACTTATAATAAAAATATATGGGCTTACCTTCGTTTATCTTCCGAGCGTATACACTTTTTCAAAGATTTGTAGGGGCACTAGGCCGCAAAGAACAATTCTCTTTCCAACGATTTCTTCGATACATAGTACAGCGTGAACACAGCTGAAACACTGTTTACGAAAGACTGACGAAACACATACAGAGTCGCGATAAAGCATAAGTGCGACAGGCCGAAAGTGTCGGGAAACTTCAATAGGTCTAATCCTTATAGGTCTTATATACTTAAGGTATATCCTAAGGTGTATTCTTAAGGTCTTTCCTTCAAATACTCGGAAAAAGGTGTATATAACCATAACAGCAGACGATTACGAACACGTGCGTGGTAGGGATATTGAGAGATGACAAAGGGAAGAAAGTTATCACTGGAGATCTAGGATACATTATCGAGGACACAAAAAAGAAACAAATATATCCTGACCACACAGGATCTATAGACCAAGTGTTCCTTTGAAATTCCTACTGTAGCGGTTCATGGTTATGAAGAAAGTTTGAAGGCCTGCGAAGTCCGATGTTCGAGGCCACGACATCGTCAAAGAATAAACCCTGTGACTTACAATAAAATGCTTTCGATAAAGAAAATTGTTTCGCTACCCCAGAAGAAAATTTGTTAATCTCCTATAACACTTCTCTACATGAAGAAACAAAGTTCTCCCCTAATGAATTAATTTTCGAACGTCTAGCCAGAGAACCGTCCAGTGAAGTAGTAATCGAAGAAAATATGGAATGGATCTATGTAGATTTTTAAGGGAACTACTTGCAGCGGCCTATGGCCATTAAGAACGTCCCGGGGTTTCAGCGCACGTGTTACCCACATGACCTCAGAAACGAAAACTCTAGCTAGAGAGTCGTAAAAGAATAAACCTTGGCGCAAGGCCTTTGACAAAGAAAACCGTTTCCTTATTCCAGGAGAAAACTTTCTCTTTCCAGGAAATCCTCGGCATCCTATATAAAGGAAAACCAGGAAAAGCTCGACACACAGTTGCACAGAGTCACAGTGAGACAGAGCGTCGTGAGAGATTAGCGAACTTAAGTGTTACGCCTTATTAAATTCCAAAGAATTCAATATTAAAGAATCTCTCTGCATCATAAAATCTGCATTTGTAAAGACGTATTGTGTGAGAGAGAAATCGGGTGATAGTAATAAACTAAAAAAAAAAGAAACCAAAATCAAGAGAACATGATACTCGCCAAAAGAACAAAAATTGAGAAGTGTGGTCAACAAGCAAGCCAAGATCATGAACGTATATTCTTTGGACGTACGGTGCTGTCCGGATAATTGAACATAATTATAAGTTAGCATAAATGGATGTGAAATAATATCTACAGGTTATAGTAAATTTACCAAGTAAGATAAAATAAAAAAATAGAAAAGTAGATTACTAGACCGTTAAGATATAAATTAGACAGATAAATTGATATAAGATAACATCTGATGAAATCAATTAAAATAGATTTGTATATGTGCATATGAAAATGTATAAATAGATAAATATATATGTATGTACAAAAGAGGTTTGAACGTTTTTTAAACACTTCGCCGCATCGTTATTCACAATAACGTCGATTAACTTGCTCCTACATTCTTTAAATATCTGACAACGTACGTAATGATATCGTTTTACCTGGTTTCTGGTCTTCTTGCCATGTTTTCCTCTTCTGCCATCCTTTCCTAGCTTGTTCTGCAGCTTTATTGTTCTCCCATTATCTTTATCTTTATTACTTTTTAACAATACTATATATAGAGATGTGCTTACAAAATCGTCAATATTACGGATTAATGCTTCTCTGTTATTTTTATATTCGGCCCAAATTAATTTTAATCGAGTATAGACGTCACGAGTTAGAGGAGATACCTCAGTAGGATTCTCAATTTCTATCTTTAAGCTATGTCCCTACTCATGAATAGACTATGGTCACTGGAGGTTCCGTCCTCGTAAACCCTCCGTCCTTTCACGAGCGGTATTACTCCGGACTCGACATCGTTACGGCTATATTCAATAGCCCGTGTGTTGTCTCCAATATGGCAGCTAGACCAGGCTGTGTGAAAACATGAAGGCTGTACTATGCAATAATGGCCTTTAGGGCTTCCCACGGTCGTCAATTCTCCTATTACACCACAGCGGTGATTTAGCGTTCGCGTCCACGCCTATGATTATTCTCTTCCTTCTGAGGCTTCTGGCTACTTTATCTAGTTGTTCGAGGATGATTTCAATGTTTTCCGTCGGCAGAAAGTACTGGCTTACTACATATATTTCCGTTTCTCCGTCGCTAATCTGCACACATTCGCAGTGCGTTGAGCACAATCTAGCAACTTCGGGCGCTGTCATGATTCAGTCCCTTACCCCCACCACCGCTAATGGCGGACCGTGTTTCAAGCCTCGACAGCCAATTGCGTTCGGCTCGCGTTCGGCCCGTTCCGAATCCGCATGTTTTTCACTCAACTGTATGACTTTTGCATTAGCAAGATTTCAGCGCCATCAGCACTCATCTGCGTCCTGCTTTCATACGGAACTATTTTCGACCTCTGCGAGTTGTGCTGCAGGATCTTTATTCCTCTTCCTTCCGCGTGAGTCAGGTTACACATAGAGAGTTCTTGCTACAGCTAATTCCAGGGCCTTCTGATGCATGGGGTAACAGTTTTTCTCTTACCTGGGCGTGAGGATATTTCGATTACCTAGTTGGTCTCCTCGGAGTCCTTGTGTCCCGTCCTGAAGCAGAATTTCATTTCTACCGCATCTTCTTTCAGCTTGGCTGATTCTACTTCTTGATTCAAGCCAATGTCTCCTTTTCAGTCATGTCCCTTGAGTGGGGACTGGCCTTTAGGCCTTCTCATTCTCTCTTTAGTGATTCCGGCGTCGTCGTCTTAACCACTAGGCCTTTGCCGGAAATCTGCTTTTCTCAGGTACAATGCTTCCCGCTAGCAACTTTCTGAGGACGGTTAACATCCTTCTTCAACGTCCATTTCCCTCACTTTCCTAACGAAGGCTTTTCTCGACGAATCCGATGATCTCGTATCCTTAGACACACCCCATCATAGTTTTCCTCTGCAGCATTATCGTGACGGAAAATCAGTCGTTAGACGCCAGTCAGAGTCGATATTTGGTAGTTAGCAGTAATAGTTGACCCGAGTTTTTCGACATCTTAAGCAATCATCATCCGAACTTGTATCGTGCATCGTAACGCATCGCCTAGAAATTCAATTTGTAATCTCGAATCGCGAACCGTTCATAGTAATTGCGAGTTTTACGCAAGGTGTACATATAGAGTATTTGTTAATAAATATATATTGTTAACTATACTCGAGTATTTCTGCAGCATCTATCACGACCTACCCACCACATACTTTATCTCGGTATATTATAGTTATACTTTTCTACAGATTTTGTAAATTTTTTTTTATAATGTATATAATACTAACATAATTATTTTTCATAGATGACGTCGAAAAATTTTCCAAGAGCTGGAAAAGAAGTTAGAAAAAGGAAACCATCAGATTCGGTAAATTTATTACATATATCCATCATATTTTAACATCTTAAAATTACTTATGCAATATTTGTATGTTAATAGTTATTTAACAAATATGAGAAAATTAGTAAAAGGAATCGTGAAAAACAGAAAGCAAAGAAACAAGACAAAGGGGAACCAAATTTCGTACCCAATACAGCAGTTCAATTATCATATGCAACAATATCTGAAGGATTAGTGGTATTAGGATGTATTTTTAAAGTGACAAACTATGATTTGCTGATATCTTTACCAGGCGGCTTAGTAGGCCGTGCCCAAATTACAGATATCAGTGAATGTTATACAAATTTGTTACAAAGTTTAATAAAATTACAAAATTCTCAGATAAACGAATTTAAGTCTCTTCTTGAGTTATATACTGAAGGAGATTATATCACGTGTTATGTAAAAGCTGTACAATCGCACGAAAAATTGCAAATTTCGATATCTCTTGAGCCCAGTCTGATAAATCAAAGTTTAGATGTTGCTTATTTAGATAGTGGCTCAAAAATAGTATGTACTATTAGTAGTATAGAAGATCATGGTTATATGGTAGATACAGGTTTAATAAATGTAAGAGCGTTTCTTCCTACTAAGGAAAGTGGCAATGAAAAATTTTTGTGTAAGTAAATTTAAATAGTATATACATTTATGAAAAAATCTAACAATTATTGCTAAGAAGTTTTCTACAGTTCCAGGTAAACAGCTTCTATGCTATGTTAAAGAAGTTCAAATTAATGAGAATACATCAACGATTACATTAACTTTGAAGCAGAAGCTTGTTAAGGCTATTTGTACAAGAGAAATTAAATCATTGGACAACTTAATACCAGGCACAAAATTTAATCTTTCTATAAAGAAAGTTTTGTCTAATGGCTTATGTGTTTCATTAGATGAAAACAATATAGGATTCCTAAATCAAATATATTTAGATGAGCCCTTATCTAAATACAAAAATAGTATGAAGATTACTGGGACATTATTATATATTTTGCCGACCACTAAATTTGCATTCTTCAGCTCGACAATAGATAAAAATAAAGACAATACTATTAAGCCTGGAGATGTTGTAAAAGAAGCTACTGTTCTATTCAGAGAATCTGGTGGAATAGTACTACAATTAACTAAGAGTGGAATACGGGGATTCGTTCCCTTTAAAAGAATAGGCATTGAATACAATAAAATTATTGAAAAATTTGCACCTGGTACCATACATAAATGCAGAATATTAGCATACAGCTGTTTAGATGGAATTTATATCTGTACCATGCAACGTTCGCTGTTGGAACAAAAGAACTTTTGATTGTCTAATTTTAATCCTGGTGATGTGGTAAATATTAAAATTAAAAATATAGATTAATATAGAAATATAGATTATGTGCAGCAGATCATATATCTGACGAAGGTTTAAGTCTTGTTCGTTCATATAGACCAAAAAAAAGTGTATTTCACTTTGAAAAGGTCTTTAATAACAAGTAACTTGCCTATTTTGGCAAACATACAAGACACGAAAATTGACTCGAAACACCACGCAACTCTCACTGAAACACTTAAGCGTGGAATATTGGTAAAGTTTTTCGGGGATGTTAAAGGTTGGATTCCACATACTGCTCTCGACATGGAAACATCTAACATAAATTGGATCTATTCAATTGGACAAACAATTTTGGTAAAAATTCAAACAGTGAACACAGATGCGAGAAAAATAAAAAATGTGGCTAATTAAGACATAAAAATTGAAAAAGCAACATTCTATATTGGTGAAGAAGTAGAAGGCACAATAATAGAATCATCCACTCAGGAATTATATTTAAGAATCAGTAGAAACGAAGGACAAACTGTTAGTACAGGATTTTTATCAGCTGGTTACATGTCACCTTGTATGGAGATTGCAGCTCTACTAGCACCAAATATGTTCCTGGTGATACATTTTCAGCTCTTGTATTTGCCACAATACCTAATTTAATTTTAACTAGGACTTTTGTAACTCAAGGAAGATACAGGAATTTTGAAAAACTGAAAATAGGAGATTGTATACCTTCTACGATCAAAGATATGGAGCCGAATGGTATAAGACTAATTTTACCAGTTGCAGAATGTACGCCATTTGGTTATATGTCCTATAGTAACGTTAGTAATTTTAATTTACTGCACACAAACCATAGTTTATTGGCAAAAATATTTTCTATTAACAAGAAAAAACAACAATTAGGACTAACATTGTCGCTAAAGAAAATATACGATGATCTATTTGATCCTAAAAGTAGAATGGTGGCAGCATTGGATTCACTGATGCTGTATTTTAATAAATTAGTAGAACTTTCAAGGAGNTTCATATTACAAAAACAGACCAATTGCATCTGTAAAATTAGGACAGAGAGTTACTGGAAAGGCAGAAAAAATTACGGCTGATGGCTTGGTTGTTCAATTGCAGAATAACTTGCCTAAGGATCATTACTCTGAGAATAAAAAAATAGGGGACAAAAGTTCTGGGACGATTATATGGAAAAATTACGTACACGAGCTTGTCGAATTGACCACGCTATCGTCAATAATGTATGTAATAAGTGCCAAATAGAATAAGCAAATACAATTCTTTGACGGCAAATCGCTACGTGGTAGAATCTTAACGGTGACAAATTGGTTTATTTTGATATTCCTACAATGTATTGATAAAGGAACTTTAACTGCAATACTTGTACGTCGTCACATAAAAGATTTAACACTTTATACTATTCATTCTAAAATTAAATGTTACACCTTATTAAATTCCAAAGAATCCGATATTATGTCTCTCTGCATCATAAAATGTGCATTTGAAAGAGTTATTACGTGAGAGAGAAATCGGATGATAATAATTACTTAAAAAGGAAGAAACAAAACCAAGAGAACGTGGTATTTGCCAAAAAAATAAAAATTCAAAAGTTACTGGAAGTACCAAATGTGAAAAACAAAGAGAAGCTAAATCAAAAACCGCGCGGTCAGCGTTTATTTCTTTGACCGTTGGGTCTCCGTGGTGCTTCTGACATTGGTAAAATGTAGTCATAGACTATTGACACAGAAATATGGATAGTACCATAGGTCTATGGTCTATTCATCTCTAGATATAATATTCGTGGTTCGTGATGTAGTTGCACGTGGATTGCGTCCTCTAGCTGGTTTACCATCAGTTGCCTGTGCTCTGCGAAGCAGAAAAATCAGAAACTGTTCAAGAATCTTGAAGATAAATCTGTCTTATACTGTTCATTCTAGAATAAAACGATATATTTCATTAAGTTCCTCGGAATAAAATATTATGCCTATTTGCATGGTAAGTTTTGCATTTGAAAAGAAATATTCTGTACAAGACAAGTTGTGCGATAATAATAACTTAAAAAAAATTGATATTTTTAATTTCATAGAGTGCTTACTTCATAAATGAATTTATAGGAATGTCCTGGAGAAAACAGTTGTTTAAACATTACATGTAAAAGCATGAGAATCTCGTTCAAAATGTATATCCAGTTTGAAGAGCAGTATGTTATTCAGAAAGGTCTGGTTTGTGTTCAGCAAATATTCACAGAATATGAAGAGAAGCAGTGTAACGAAGATAATATTTTGACACATTATCTTACAGGGTGTCAGCAAAAGCTTAATACACAATATCTAAGAATATTTTGAAAATTTACTTCTATTTTATTGCTTCATATGCAAAAACATACTGTTAACATTGATATATACAGTGGCTTGGTAAAGTATTTACATTTGTCACAGAAAGCTTTTATATTCATATTGTGTATTGTATATAAAACATTTTGTTAGCACAATAATGAGATTGTCCTATTTATATTGCCAGTTTGAAAATATATATAAAAATTGGAGGATATTTAATGTAAACTTATATTTAGTATAAAATTAATATACAGTATGTATAGTCATCTTGAGCGTACAATGTATTATATTAAAAATGATCCCACTCAATACTTACTGTTATGAATGATTGTTTATTTATATATTTTTATAATCTCTGCAAAATATATGTACATGTGCTTGTACTAAGTATTTGATAATTTCTGCATTCATTTTCAGAATCGTTTAAGATTTTAAAAATATAATTATGATAGTTTGATGTCATTACGGCATTAATGAAATTTGAAAATGTTTCGTATATTACGCGCATGGTAATGATAAAAGGTCTATCAATACTTTCAGAAGCCACGATATAAAAGTGAAAGAATAAAATAAATTGACACGTTCTAATTTTTTTTTCACTTTATGTCAATGTTTCGAGAATATTACAGTTCATTTCTTCAGATCTGCCCAAGTTACGATTAGAACCGTGAAGTTATAAATATATCATCCAATAATCAATGTTAAAGTTTTTTTTAATATGAACTACATAAATTGATAGTTAAAGATAAGTTTGAATCCATCGATAGACGAATTTAAAATTGGAATAATTTGGCGTGATAAACGTGATTGGTAATCAAAATCCTTTTATAGCCATGAGTGGCAGCATTGGCTTGGAAATTTTACCCTAAGCAAACGAGACGGCGCTAGTGTAGAATGCGGTACTTGCGAAAGTAACGTGGAAATCGGCAATGTTGTAATCGCCATATTGTTTCTACACACGTCGTGTTAGCGAAGTCGGTGGTGATAATCTCGTGGTGTCTCAAGTGTTTAATAAGCTAGGAGAGGGAAGCGTGGAAAAAAGGTAAATAGCAAACTCGGTCGGTGGCGAATCCACACTCGTATCAAATCGTGTCAAAGATTTTTCCAGTAAAAACGGGCATCGTGACGTGATCTAGATATAAACCCCTGTTGTAAATCGATCGTAGCGTCGAGCGACTACTTCCTCAGTTCAGACACATCGAATCGGAAATTCCGAGTATTCGTCACGGTGTGTGACGTTACTGACAATTCCGTGCGATGGTCCGTGCTTTTCAGCATAGTGTCGCATCACCTCTCCGCCCTTATTCTTTTCGTAAAATCTCCGTAAGGTGATGGGAACGTGTTCGTCTACGTAACACAGACGTTTTCTAGTGAAATCGTGTACACATTTACTTTGGACGAATTAATCAAGTGAAAACCCCTATCTACTTGTGTAAGAGGCATACAGCCCGTGAGTATTTTCCATTTTATAAAGAATGGCTCGTATTTGCGAAATATGCGATTATATATATTATATATACTATATATATAATCGCATATTTCACAAGAGTTTTAACTTTTGAAAAATGCCAAATGCACTGTGTCCAAATCAACGCGTCTTCTTTCTTTTTCTTTTCCATCTTGTCATCCTATCATTCTATGCTTGTCTCTCTTCCGACCGTACCCCTTTCTGGCAGTCTCTCTCTCTCGCACTCACTCACTCTCACTCTCTATTTCTTCTCTCCTGCGCCCAGTTTACCGTCTCTTTCTCGCGTTTTCTTATTCTCTGACCTCGTGAATGCGGGGTTAGGCTATAATAAAAAACGTCATCGCGTCAGGCTGAAAACCTTACTTCAGAACATCAAAAATTGGTAACCAATCTCTATACAGAATGTCATAGTATTAGCAGTAAACTTTTGGCATTCTAAAGGGAAGTTTAACACTGCTGCAATCCTCGAATTTTGATACTTAAATTTTGTTTTAATTTTAGCAGTAAAAGAGATTTATAGTATGTTGTTATTTCTCTATTTAGAGGTAGGATCACAATAGCTATTAGTTTATTCTTCGGATAAGTCTATCACGCCGTTCTGAGCTTAACGACCTTTATTGCACTTCCATACATGGACTGGGTAAAAAAAAAAGAATTTCTTAAACATATCGATCATATCTAGAACTATCTTCTAGTTACTATGTATTGTAAGTAGCGCATCTGCATATGGATGAGGAGCGCGAACTCACGTTGTCATTTTGAACATAGTATTTTAAGAAAATATTTATCTTAAAATTGAGATGAGCAGTCATGCATACCAATAACAGTCTTCTCATGTCTTACCTGAATTTGAAATATTTTTTAACGTCAAAAAATACCACTAGATAAAAAGTGATCGAAAGAACGCAGAAGGGTTAATTGAGCCAATAAACTTGAAAATTGTATCGTCTTCGTATCAAAATCATGAATGTGCAAATTTTTCAGTAAAAAAGTTGACACTTTTTAGTTTCAATTATATGAATTAAAGGTTCGAATGAGGAATAAATGACGATGATTATGGTTTAAACTTGATTCTAATTATTTTACGTTAAATTGTGAATCTCTATAATCTATCGAATCGCATATTCATGGCATTGCTACAAGAGAAAGATAGGAAGAAATGGGAAATATATAGTACATATACAATGTCGAAAGAGCTGGCAAATCGTTCTGATCGAATCGTGATAAGAAAGCTTCGAATTATTTTAGATTTGAAAAACTATCCAAGATGGGAATCTTGACTTTAATACATTTAAATTCATACGATTGACGAAAGAGAATTCAGAGTCAGATGAGAGAATAGGATACGTGTTGTACACGATTGTAATATTTTAGCAACATTTTCAATTCTTGTGACACATTGTATCGCGTAAATCTATTTGTTACTATAATCACACATTGTATCTCTTGGAAACGTAAAATATAGATTCTTCATATTATAGTCTTGTATCCAAATAATAAACAATGTTTCTACGTCCATTAGCTTTTCTTTCTGCTTCCTTCGTAGAGGTAGAGGCTATAACAGCAGGAAACGAGCAGAACGTTGATCTAAACGTTTGGCGAAATTAGAAGAGAAAAAGAAAATATTGGAAAAGAATTAGGAATAACCACGGAACAAACAGAAATTAGTTTTCACCATCCAACTCACCTATACCCGAATGCGATCTAGGGCTGCATCGCTAATAGTTTACGATAACGATAATTTTCCTCGTTTTATAAACTAGAGTTAAGATCAGAATTTTGTTAAAAAACATATAACTAAATAAAATCGAATAAATTACTAGTTACGAGACATTGAAATTATTTATTTATTCCAAGAAAACTGTAATCCTTCTCGCGCTAGTACTTCTGCTCATAGCAGGCAAGCCGAAACGTGGAGTTTATTTACCAATCGCATTAATACGGTAGTCAAAGCTACTCCTATGGTTATATTAACGAATTAGATTATCAAGAATACGACAGTTTGGAAATTTAAAATAGTTGCGCTTTAAAAAGACGCGACAAGTTTTTGAATCCGTTCTGTTGTCGCGAAAGTATTTAAACGATCTTCTGAAATATTCAGAATAGTGCCGCGATTTAGAAAGGTGCGACAAGTTTTGAATCTATTCCATTCAGTCGTTCGTTTCGTTTGGAAAATAACGAACGAGAGTGGAACCAATCTAACGATTATTTCTGGTGCCAGCTACTACCTTTTCGATTTAAATATAATTCAAGAAATCTAAGATTCTACATGTAGAGTAACGCATAATCGGTTACGAACACCGAAGATCGAGACCAGATCGTAACAGATGCTAATATTTTATTAACATCCATTGTGCTCCTACAATTAGCTTCTACAACTTTATATATATGTACATATATATGTATTCTATATATATGGTATATATAGTAGAGCATATGTTGTATCCTCACAGTCTCCATCTGTGTCAGATTGAAATGTAATCGCAACGTAAATTGAACTGAAGTTTTTGTTAATATCTCGAAAACCAAAGTCGACCGACTGTAACATATGTGTAGCAGCACATAAAGATAGATAATCTCCGGGCAAAACAATGTCTATTGAGGACAACCGTCGATCTAAGACAAATTCCAATTTTACGGAGTATTCGAGTTATCGAGTTATCCGCGAGCGTTCATACTCTATCTTAACGAATACGTTCGTGCGAGCGTCTCTCGACGATATTTATATCTACTTATATTTATTTAATCAATCAATCAGCAATCTCTCTCGTTATTTTATAATATTGATTCTTACACAATCCACCACATGTGCAATTTAATTAATTAAAATCCAATCTTATCCGAAAGAAAGTTATTTTTAATAGTTTTTATCGCCGCTCTGATCGTGCTTATAGCTTCTATCGTAGTTCGAACGTAAACATACTCTTAACCACGGTTATCTTCCTTTTTTTTTGTCTCGTTTCTCTTGCTTTTTCTTTCTCCTTTCCTCTCTAGTGTCAGAGTGGCGAAGTATATTCGCGTTTCTATACTCTCGGATCGCTATTGTCACAAAGAGATGGGATGGCCACCGTCGCACCGTTATATTGCTGGTTTTGTATAATAAAGTTTACATAGGCTATCATATCGCAAATATTATTTACTTTATCATTATCACTTTACTCGCGAAAGTTTGAACTACATGAAACAATTTGTAGCGGTGCTCGACAATAAACCTTCCGACGGTTTGTTACACAAAGCGGACTCTATCCCTCGGACAAGATGATTGCATACCTTCAACTAGCTTAACAACCCGCCATAAATCTTAGGATTTCTTTAGTTAAGGTCCTTCAAACCGATCAAATATCTTTTAGTTTTAGCATTCCTTAATTTATTATCTACTCCGGGAAATATGGGAAATCTGCTTTTCTCATGTATGATGTTTCCCGCTAGCAACTTTCTCTCGAGGACGGTTAGCGTCCTTCCTCGCCCACCATCCTGGTAGATTAAGCAATTAACAGCGACGTCCATTTCCCTCACTTTCCTAACAAATACTTTCCTTAACGAATCCGATCCTTTCGTACCGTTAATCACACCCATCACAGTTTTCTTTCGCAGCGCCGTCGACACAGAAAGACAGTTCCTCTACGTTCGTTGAGCAGTCATCATCTTAGATTACATCGTGCACTCTGCTTAATCGCTATTTTAACTCATCGTCTATCAGTCGAGTTGTAACCGAGAATTGCGAATCGTCAAGTGTAATCGCGAGTCCTACGTAAAGCGTCGAAAGTGAGAACAAGATCAAGAGAACATGATACACGCCAAAAGGATAAAAATTGAAAAGTTACAGGAAGTACCAAAGATGAAAAACAAAGGAAAACGAAACAGAGACAAACCAGTGAAAGATTTAGAAAAGAAATATTCTAAGAAAATGTGTATTGAACAAACAAAAGAAGAAGAGATAAAACTGGAAGATACCAAACCTTCCAAAAAAGATTTGAAATATGTACTTAGCAATGTTACTAATGATAAGGATAACGAGCAGCAGCCAAGGATATCTGCGTGTGGATTTTTCTGGGATGGCAACCCTGATTTAACTCCCCTTCAGGATAAAGAGTCATCTAGCGATAGTGAAGATGAAGTAGAGGAAAAACCAAAGCTAAAAAATAAGAAATTAAGTGCCGCTGAACGTCGAGAACAAGAAAGACAGAAGGAACGTGAAATTCGCCAAAGAGAAGAAGCGCTCGCCAACAACCAGTTACCAAATTCTGTGGATCAGTTCGACAGATTAGTTTTAGCTAGTCCGGACAGTTCAATAGTATGGTTACAATATATGGCATACCATTTACAGACAACAGAAATAGAGAAAGCAAGAGCAGTTGCGAGAAGAGCGGTAAAAACAATTAATTTCAGGGAAGAGAAGGAAAAATTAAACGTTTGGACGGCTTGGTTAAATTTAGAATCTAAATTTGGAATTCCTGAATCATTAAATGATGTTTTTCAAGAGGCAGTGAGGTCTAACGACTCACTGAAAATATACAGTCACATGTTGACTGTTCATGTCGAGGCTGGCAGGCAGATGGAATTGGAGAAAACAGTTAATACCATGATTGCGAAGTTTAAACATATTCCCGAGACATGGCTCAATTGTGGAGAAGGATTGTTAAAAATGGGTTTGAAGGACAAATCGAGGCATATTATGCAGAGAGCATTGCAATCTTTGCCAACATTTGAACGTATGTACACAACAGAAATAAAATGTCATAAAGAATAAAATGCTAATATAATATAAATATTACAGATATAAACCTAATGGTAAGATTTGCGATTATGGAAAACAAATTTGGGGATAAAGAGAGAGCGCAAACTCTGTTCGAGCAAATTCTAAGTTCTTATCCAAAACGGGTGGATNGTATGGTCTTGTTATGTTGATTCCCTAGTTAAATCTAATGATATTGATATAGCAAGGTAAAAATATTTTTTCAACTATATTTTGTCTTTTTAATTTCATAGAGAATTTACCTTATAATAATTTGTATTTGCAGGAAAGTTCTAGAGAGAGCAGTTGTTCAGACATTACCGCCTAGAAAAATGAAGATCCTCTTTAAAAAATTCATCAATTTTGAAGAACAGCATGGTACTCAGGAAGACGTGACTCGTGTTCAACAAATGGCTGTAGAATATGTAGAGAAGCAGTGTACAAGATGACCAAAAATAATAAAACGTTTTGACACGTGTTTCATTACACCATGCGAGCAAAACCTAATTACACAATACCTAAAAAGGTCCAGTTATGTAAAGTTTTCCCATTCAATAACTTCATGTTATTTATAATATTTATAGTTTCCACCCTCTAAATCTGATGTTTCCTCTCTGTATTGTTTTCATTATAAGTTTCTTCTTCATCGAATATAACATTTCCATTGCTGCTGCTTCCCTCCTTACTTTACGCTTTCTTTTCATTTTGGAGATTACAAAATTTTTGTCGAATAGCGAGAAGAACGCTGGCTGAAGGCGATTGTCTCAAGATTCCCTTATTACAGATTGCAATTTCTTAAACGCGTATATACATACATATTTTCTTAAGAAATAGGATCTGTAAGAATGAAACGTTAGCTTCATCACCACAGCAATGTGTTTATGTGAGACACACATTGTCATTTGGTTTTATCCGTCCTTTTTGCCCAACGTATATGTGAATTTTTCGGCCATAACCACGCGTTTACGTGGGACACAACATATGCGATGGTAGTCCGCAAAAGGTTAATGTTACTAGCGCGTGTTGCTTGGGCCGTACTCTGGGATTGTTGCCTCGAACTCGCTGTCGAATCGACTGATCTTTTGCAACTACTGAGCCCTCGCAACTAGACATACATGTCTTTAACAAAATATATCGGATGAATCATTCTGTTTTACACAGAATATCCAAAATTCAGAAACTCCGAAACGAATTCCTAAGAACATTCGTAAGACTTAAAAAATCTTCTCATCACTACATTGCCATATTTTAATCATTTTCGAACGAGGAACTAGAACAATTTTGAAAGAAAAAGATTCATTTCTAAAGTCAAAAAGAAACCCATGTTCGGAGACGTGGGCAAACACGAAGTAATTTGTAGATATTTTCATATGTATATATGAAAATGCATAAAAATGTAAATCAATAAATATTAGGTCGCCTGGAAAGTTGTTTTCGCGTTCGCCGCTCGGAACCTTATCTCGTTCTGTTTAAGTAAACAAACCACCAGATCGCTCTACCGTCAATCGTGTGGTCACTTGTTATCCTCTGCTAAGGCAAGAGAACAGTTCTCGATGTTAATAGAAAGTGTATCGAGCGTTTTTTGCATTGTGAAAGATGGAAGAGCAAAAGATGCATTTTCGTCACCTTATGTTTCACTGTTTTAAAAAAGACAGTACTCCTAAAAACTCTGCAAAGTAGATTTTTGACGTTTATGGTATTCTGTCTATAACTGTTCAAACAGTCCGGAATTGTTAAGGAGGTTTAGAGCCGGAAATTTTTATCTGAAAGATGAAGATCGCAGCGGACGTCCATCCATCACTGATACTGACCTCATCAAGGCCTATCTCGATGAAAACCGAAGGTCTAGTGTTCGTGAGATAGCAGATGCTTTAAATATTCCGCGAACAATGATTCATGAGCATTTAAAAAAGTCTTGAATCGAGATAAGTGTCCTCCAACGGTAGCAAAATCTGGACTTCATCCGAAGAACGTGCTGCTTTCAATTTGGTGGGACTGTAAGGGTATCATCTACTGCGAATTACTTGCGGAAGGGCAAACGATCAACAGTGAAAAATATTGCATCCAACTCGAAAAACTTAAAGAAGCCATTATCACAAAACGTCCTGAAGAGGCGAATAGACGTGACGTCGTGTCTCACCACGATAACGCGAAGCCACACGTTTCTTTAGCGGTGCGAACGAAACTTCTAGATTTTGATTGGAATATTTTACCGCATCCTCCATACTCTCCAAACTTTGCACTATCGAACTATTATTTGTTCCTCTCCCTAAAGAATTTTCTTCGTAATAGAAAATTCAAATAAGTAAACGAAGTGAAAAACGGCCTCGAAGAATATCTTAAAAGTAGGCCAAGAGAGTTTTGGAAAAATGGCATTATAAGACTCCTGGAAAGATGGCAAAAGGTGGTAGAAGAGGAAGGATCATACATTATTTAAGAAAGGTACACAGAAGAAAATATATTTTATACTTACCTCCTATTTAAAAAACGAAAAGAACTTTCCGGATAACCTGATAAATAAGTTTTTATTATTTTATTTATCTTATTTTATTTTTTATTTATTATCTTTATTTTTATGGCCGTAGTTTCTAAGATTCTAAAATTCGTTACTTTTTAACGTAGGATTATTTTGAATTTCAGCGGATTTTTTATCAGGATTACTGTCCCTCCACCTTGTGTTGTATTTTTGAAATGTATTTTGTGTATTTTGTTTAATTCTGTTTCTAAAATAAGTATGATATCGGGGGTTTCTTTATTTACTAGGGTTATAGGACATACTATATCTTGTTTGGTTAGAAATTAGGGAGTTGAAATTATTTTTAGATGTTTTAAGTTTAAATGATTCATTCTTTTCTGTAATTGTTGATTTGGTGGATTTGGGTTAGTCATCTTCTATACTATTGTTAATGGTGAAGATGGAGTCAATCCTTTCTTCGTGTGTTTTTAATGATTGTTTCAGTTCGTTCAATTGTGTTTGTTGTTCATGTAAGGCTTTGAGTATGCTTTTTTTGAAATCTTCGATAACGTTTATTATGTTTAATTGGGGTTAGGTTTCGATTGAGATAGGATTTTTATTTACGCAGAGTAATATATTTGTTTGATGTAGCTGATTTTCTGAGGCTTGATTTCTGCTTATTTCTTGTTTTAAGCCATCTGTTTCGACCGTGGTTCATTGAATATAATACTAATTTTAACAGGTTATAATATTATATATTTCCAACAATTCAACAATTTCAATATTTGATATAATTGTGACTATGTCGACTGCCAAACTACGAGTGAGACTCTTTTCGACTTGGCGACTGTGATTTGACACTTTTCTCGCTTTCGTGTTACTACGAAAGAAAGCTTGGCATGGATAACGTGGCTCGTGAGTGACATTTTTCATGAGAAAACTTTTAATAATCTATAATCTAAGCACCGAGAAAAAGAAATATTTTAGTATTACGCGATTATTACCATATCTTCCATCATTTCCATTTCTACATACATCTACGTTTTTTTAAATTTGTGTTGTTTGTTTAGTTTGTGATAAGCAGGGCATGTGTAATACTATTTGCTAGTTCAGTGCAGTTGTTGAAATTCGTATCTGGTGAATACAAAATTGTTTTTATAATTTCTATAAATAAAATATTCAATCGAATGAAATTTTCTAAATGAACTGACAAGAGATCTGTGCTTATATCAACTATATGCGAGTTTCACAAATGTTCTTTACAAACCACTACTAGAAGAAGCAAAACCTTGCAAAAAGCCAAATGTTATACTGAGCTACAATGAAACAAAAAAAGGAGTCAATTTTCCCGATCAAAGGCGATTTACTATAACTCTTTGAGAAAAACAATGAAATGGTGTAGAAAGATGGTAATAGAACTTATTTGCGGTACAATGTTGGTAAACGCCTGATGCCTACATACAAAATTTGGTATAGATACAAAAATTGGTATCTTGGAATTTCGTGAAAAGATAATTGACGATTTGTTAACTGAAAAAAGTCTTTAACATCATTCCTATCGAACAAAAAGAGCATATCTTTGAAAAATATAACCACAAGAAAAGAATGCTATCGTTCCCTAAGCAAGAAAATAGGGAGAGGAAATGATATAAAGTCAACAACTTACTTTATGTAAAATATAGCAAACATGTTAACATTTACTGTCCAGATTGCAAGAACAAAACTACACTTTGTTTCCCATACTTTGAAAAAATTCATAGTTTGTTATTCGAATAATACTTGTTACTTTAAATTAGCCACATTGAGCTAAAGCCCCATAAATAGGGCCTTTTTTATAAGTAAACACTACATGTCATTATTTATTCTTCTTCGATAACATTTGAGATTTATTTCAGTTTTGATTAAATTACATTTTTATAAATTAAAATTGGAAAGGTAAGTGGCATGAATCACCGGTAACCTATACCGTCAAATAGAAGTAAAGATTCTGGCAAACTGATGGATCACGTTGATTTGAACGTGTTAATGCATTGTAAAACTCAACATTTTTAACAACTTTTTCCTATACATATAGTCAGTGCGGTGGTTTGCCTTAGTTTCCGAGATCTTCGTAAAAAATTGGCGGAACCACTGCAGCATATGGATCAGTATTGGTTGGCAAAATCCAACTCAAATTCTTATCCTTTATCTTCTGCTTATAGTACATAGCGATCGAAATTACAAGATTGATTATTAATGGACGTATGTGTCGTTAGATTTACAGAGTGGAACCGGCGAAAGTTTCTTTATAGTCAGTCAAGAACGTTCGTGGGGCAAAAGTAGCCGAACTTGCGGCTATTCGTAGGTGAGAGAAGGATAAAATGATTCAGAAGCCTTAACCCTATTTACATACAGTTGAAGATTTTTAGTCAATCGGCAAAAACAGATGGGCTCCTGTATGAGTAAGTCTGTGTTCTAAAGCCTAGACCAAGGTAATGCAAAAACTGCCTAGGTCGAGTTTGCCGCCAAGACACAAAAACGCGTGTGCTCGGCAAAAACAGAATAAGCCGATGAATCACCGATCAACGAAATAAACTCGATCATTACAAGCGACAATATAAAGAAAATTTATATCGATTTTGCCCTAATAATAAGTAATGTCAATGTTTGTGTACATTTATTATACAATTACATTATTTATATAAATGTTTCTTATGCTACACAGTTACATATTGTTGAGGTTATTAGATATATGTGATGTTAATACAAAGAAGTGCGTGGGTAAAGTGTAAGGTAGAAAATATATTTTAAATACTCTGAAGTATAAACACAAGTCGCAATACTATTGAGCTGGTCCAAATCCGCACTCTGGTAATGTTACCTTATGACTGAAAACCCTGAAGCCATCGTCGCCTGTCTACAGTTTCTGGTTTGCCTTCGACCCTATCTTTTGTCTATACGCTGTCGATGGCTTCGGTGCTTGACAAAACTAAAAGACCAGATGTAGAGTTTTTTTAGAAGTGATGACCACTTCAACACATATATTTGAATAATTTAGGAAATATTGCTCTTTTTACTTCTACATTCCAACTGTACGCAGACTTTTGTTTTTCACTATACATGCATTCATGTATCTTAAATGTTATACATACTTTGCACGTATCATATTTAATGTATGATGTGTGCATAAAGATCTTGTTAAGACGGGTTGTTAAAATTGTACTTACATATCTATTTAATCAATCTTAAAGTACAAATATTATACGTTAATATTTTTATATATTCGCGTAAGGATGTGCGCAGGTACCATGTTGTACTGCTAAATTGTAGCCAATCAACGAGCAGTACTGTAAGCAATTCTAAATAATAGCGGTTGATCGACACGAGGCACCGCACAGTCGTTTTGTGGATTCACACATGGTTACATGTGTGTCGTGCTGAAGGATGCCTACAATGTGGATATATATCAGTTAGTAATGATGAATGTTAAACAAAGAATTATAAAGTTAATCTGTTAAATTTTGATAGAAGAGAATGTACAAATACAAAAGATATAACACTTGATCGATCATTGATTTCTTTAAGGTAAATATTTCATATATGTTTATAAAATTCAAGATTTTGCTTAAGTTATTCTAATATGAAACAGATATGTTTTATATAATCTAACCTATATTATTGCGGTATACCAAATATATTAAACCATATGTATAAAAGATAAATAGAAGAGATCGTAGATCTAGACGATCTAGACATAGATCTAGATCGTAGATAAGAGAAATAAACGTGTAATATGTATTAAAAAATACGGAATTTCTGTTCTTAATTCAATTATATTTTTATTAACCGTGTAGATAGCTTCGTACTTTTTCATCTAATACTAGTACACGACTACCTAGGAATATGAACAGAACCGAAGAAAATTAAGTAATAAAATACCTATTTGTGATTACTGATATGGGTCTGTGAGGATAAAAAACGATTAACTTTTCAATTTTCATAGTTCAGTTTGCGATGCGATATACGAAATTTGTTAACTTATATCCTTATTGACACAAGATAATAGGTTTCAAAGGTTCATTTTCAAATGTAAAATATTTTCTTTTATTATAACTTATATGTGCAATTATTATTATTAAATGTACAATAATGTACATTTTCATTAATTTTAAAAATCTTTTTCTGTATAGATCAGATTAAAATTATTTTTCTCCATATATTATGAAACATGGATTGTTGAATTCGTTAAGATTTTAAGGACATGATCAATTTGATTGATCAATGATTAGCAGAAGAGTGTGCTTTAATCATGTATGTTAGATAAGAATCCATTAAAAAGTTTTAGCAAGTGAAACAAGATATATCTGAGAATATTTTGCGAAATTCTGAATATTATAGCTATGAATTCATTTATAACTTATCAATAAATTATGGTATAAAAATAGTATAATTTTTATTTTAACGCTGTACGTTATTTGTTTTTATCAAAATTTTCTTATTTAAAAGCATTTGATAAAATTCAAATAAATAATGACAAAATATTGTAACATTTTAACTTAATTGTATTTAAATATATAATTCAATAGCATACTCTTATTAAATGATGTTTCAATTTTAATTTTTGCATTTATCTAACTTGTTTTAACTTCTTAAGGTGCTCAAAGTCTTTGGATCTCCAGAAACTTGTGCATGGATTTCGTGTTATTCAACTAAACCTATTCTCCTGTAAGGTAAATCATTATAAATCTTCTCTTTTGTTGGTATGGGATCGCACCGCACCAGCGGAGTAAGATCTCTATTTATAACGTGCCGCCTGCGTATAGAAAAGAATAAAAATCACCATGCCCTTGTCGCGATTAGCGATTGAACTCCAATTTGAAATTGTTTGTGTCGTGCAACCTAACTGTTAACGCCAACTGTCACAACCTTGCTTTCGGAGATTGACCGCGCCATTTCCTTTAGCGAATGTTTTCCTTTTTCTCTTCGGGTAACTAATTAGTTACCCGATTTTATTTTTTCTTTTCTTTTTTAATTCTTTGATATATAGTTTACATAAACATAACCTATTTCTAAAAAACGTTCTCTTTGTCCAACGAACTCTCGATTCCTATATATAACCTCTCCTGGTTATCTTGTGCACGCGTAGCATTCACGTACCGTTACATGCGTTTCCATTCCACACTTTTTGTATTTTTCTTTTTATACTATTACTTGAATATAGAATTATAGAGAACGTTTAAAAATACAAAAGTACAAAAATATAGAAAATATAAAAATAAAAAATACAAAACTATCAAAATTATAGAAACTCTGATTAAACATTATTACTTATATTCTACACTCGTTTTGTATTATATATACATTTTTTGTATTATATATATGAACCAAAACAGAATATATGAAGTATATTTTATATAACATGTTTCATGTCCCACCTTTTTCTCAATCATCACATTTTATCTCAGACTTTTCTTCTGAACCTCTACCAAGCTGCATACCATTTTTTACTTTCGTCTTTTTCCTCCCTCCCTCCTCCGTATACGAGACGTGATCAAAAAGATCGTTGAATTTTTTTCTTATTTATTTATAAAATATTTATTTGTTCGTCTATATTTAATTTGTTCCCTTTGAATATGTTGAAGTAACTACTTCAAGAAAAACTCTACATTTTTATTCATGTATCTCCGTGACATAGAGACCTCTATTACACAAAAAATATAATTTAGTGAAACAAAATTATTCTAAATTAAGAGAGGTCCATATTATTGTACCCTTGTATATATATTATGCTTTGGTCTAGGAACAAAGGAACTAATAAATAGATTTATATTCATGTTCCTTGTAGTCTTTAGCTAAAGCTATAAGGTTAGCTTTCTTGCTAATGTCCTTTTGCTGTAAATATATGAATGTGCACCCACCCTATGGATCCTATTGCGCTGTAACACTAAGAGAGTAAGGATCTAAATCAGCATAATCTTATACTTATACCTTTAATTATTTCAATATATTTTTCTATTACAAATTCAGCCACTCGTTCTTCTATCAGTCAACTTTAACAAATTTATTTTTATGACAATATATTTTTGCAAGCGTGTCTTTCAGTCATTAACACATTCTGAAAGCACTTTCTTCTATAGAGCATATTTCCATTAACGATTTTTGTTTTATTTTTTCATTCCGGAGAATAACAAATAATCGCAAGGGAGCGATCAGGTGAATATGGTGACTGTAAATGTTATTTTTTGCGAGAAACTCCCGAGTCAGTAGTGACGCATGAGCTGATGTGTTGTAGTAGTACAATTTCTACAAGTTATCGTTTCACAAATCCTTCGAATTGCTTCCCACAATCGACGTGAAACGCTCAAATAGAGTAAATTTTCGATGAGATCAAATTAAATGCAGAAACAAATTATTTGTTATTTGGACAAGTCTAAACATTGTTTAATATAATGAGATTAATTGTTATTTACAAATACAATTTTATTTTTTATTTATTACTTTCATTTGTTATTTATCGATCGTTGAGCAAATTTATTTCTACATAAATATAACATTTCAATCAGAAAGATCGCTGTAAATTACAACTTGTCATTTTTAATATTAGCTAAGAATAATATGAACTGCGGTCTATTGAAAAACAACCATATCAATTATACGATTTTGTCATTGTACAAAATGAAACAGATAAGATAAAAACAAAACATATTTATATATTATCATTTGTCTTCGGATTTAATCCAAATAGAAAATAAAATTTCATTTACAACTAAGAAATAAGAAATAAATTATTTTTGGTATCGCCTAAACGATTATTATTTAAATAAGAAATTTAATTCTTATCCAGAATTAAAATGCTATTTTAATTTTTTATTTATTATTTAATAGAAACAAACAGAAACTTAATATATGTAATTAACCGTAAAAAGCCATCTCTTTTACATTATTATTTTTTTACACATGGAGATGCAGTTCCGTTTTTATCAGTAAACATATATTTTTTTGGCATCATTTGATGATGCTTCTCAAGATGAATTCTGATTAATCTTTCATGTATATTACCGATTTCAATTAATTTTTAAGATATTGTACTAATAAATTTTGCGGGAAAACATTCCTGAAATGGGTCAAAAGCGCGGCCGGTGGTCTTTTTCGCGTCTGAAGTGCCACGTATCAAATATTGCATCTTGTGAAATAAGTATTATCGAATCATGCGAAGAAAAGTATATAATTCCATTTTAGTTCTATCTTGAACTTTACCTTCGTATCTTGGGGAATAATGATGTAAACAAATTAGTCTTTGTTAAAAATGTGCCCAAATTGTATCATGCCATCGTCATGTAACAAATTTTTGGTAAGTGGAAAACCTAACACTATGTACTTATGCTGTAAATTAATATTAATACATAGTATATAATAACGCATAGTATTAGACATTAATACCGATATTAATACTATCGGATATTAAACATCATCCTAATAATTTTACTTTTGATAAATAAATAATTAGTTTCGAGGTCAGGGGTTTCCACCTTTTGCACTCTGTGCAGGCGTGTCTACTTAGTTACTTTTCAGAGATTCAACGTTTGTCCAGGCAAGGCGCTGACGAAACGTTTCAATAAAAGCCCAACATAATGCATATAGCAAATGGCATTAATATTCGGCAATGTATTATGATAGATATTGTATTACTGTGTCTGCAGATACAATTTTGGTGGGACAAATAGAGATTATATTACTGCGTCTACAGATACTTGTCCTACCAAAATTTTCCATTTGGTACATCATTATTAATCCAAATAATAAAGGAAACTGTTACTAGTGAAAGTTGTAAGGTATAACGAATGAAGAATTCGCCATTCGATTTATGTAACAGACGAAATTGTAATATATACTAGGCAGTACCGCTACCCACCGATGAATCAAGAGAAGATACAGTATCAATTTGAAGCTCTGTTATTCCAAGAAATAATTAGACCGTCCACTTCACCATATAACTCTGCTTTGTGGATCGTATCGAAAATATCGGAAGCCGATGACACTGAACTTGGGCGCATGATAATTCATTTTCCTGCATTGAATGAAAAAACAAGGCGACAAATATCCACTATCTCAAATTACCGACACTCTGGATCAACTGAGAGGTGCAAAATATTTCTCAATCTTTGATCTGGCAAATGAATTTCAACAAAGTTTAATATATCAAGTATTAATTCCATGAAATATAAATTCAAAACTATTTGAATAATATAGTAGCCTACTCTTCATCTCTATAGGAAGTTAAAATTTAAAGATTGATGAATCATCTAAAAAATCGCGGATTTACTTTCTCAACCAATATAAGCGAATTTCTACGTAAAGAAATTACATACTTACGGCTTAATTTCTGTCGACGGTATGGAACCAGGTCCAAGGAAATTCCATGCGATAGAAAATTTTCTTACTCCAAAGTCTAATCCAACAATTCAGGATCCAAGGACGTCTAACGATTCTTAGAATTGACAAGTGGCATATTATCGTCGTTATCAGAGACTATTCTGTTAACGCAAAATCATTGATTCAGCTGCTAGAAAAAGAAGTCTGTTTGAAATGGGCCGATGAACAATAGAAGCATTTTGAAAGTCTGCAAGACGAAGCCTGCATAAAGCTAATACTACATTATCCATATTTCAACCATCCAATCATTATCATTACCGACGCTTTAGACCATACAAATATTGGATGCAGTATTGAGCCAAGATGAAATTGGTCGCGATTTACCGGTTCTATATGGTTCTCGCAATTTATACCCAGTCGGAAAGAATTATTCAGCAACTGAGAAGGAATGCCTGGCTATGATATATGCTACGTAATATTTCCGACCTTATGTGTTCGTAAATTTCCACTCATTACTCGCTATCGACCCTTAGTTTAACTATATTCAGTCAAAGATCCCATTTCCATTAAATGGAAATTAATGTTGTTAGAGTACAAATGCAATATCGTACTCAAACCTGGAAAACGAAACTAAAACTGTCTTGTAATTCAGTAGTCTTCCTTTAATCACTCGCAAAGATAAGGAATTCGAAGAGCACTTATCCAAGATAAACGGGTTATCGTGTTTATGAAATGGAACGAAATCAAGGAAGGTTTACATAGAGCGTACTTCCTAGCAATTCGAACGAGAGACCAATTACAGCGCCACGCTCATCCGCAGAAAGAGGGAAAGTTCACCAGGAAGCAACTAACACAACAAGGAAAGACGTTGATACACCGTTTCTCAAATCCACATGGAAGGCGTTATAAACTCATTTACGCTAATAGCACATTCGACACTAACCGACAATCATCTCACGTTAAGTCTGAACAATAAATAAAGTGCTAATAATTCAGAAAGGGATCTAATAACATTGCACGAAGGAGAAACNCGAAGAAGCTACTTCACTTGAAAATTCGAATCCATTGAGTGAAATAGAGAAATCACGCGATCAAAGCCTGCAATCTTGTCGATCTCCTCAGCCTATAAGAATATAGGTCCCACAAATTCTGGAAAGCATTTGAACCCAGTTGAGAAGTATTATTCCCGATTAAGAATCTGATACGGATATATCACTCTCCTAAGATTCACAACCTGAGGAAGAAGAAGACAACCACGAGTCCTGTAAAATAAACATATGCGGAGAAATATTTATAGTTATGAAGAAAAAGTGTATACATTTAATATGTACATTTAATAAGGCGGTAAATTGCTATTTAAAAGATGCCAGGGAAAGAATTCTTGCTGATGTTGGTTACTTGGAAAAGAATCATCTGCTAAGGAGAATCCGCAGAAAGGACAATTAACCATCACTATCATTCAGAATCTTTTCCATGAATCTAAAATAAATTTGTCATAAAATATATCTTTGAAGAACTGAAAGACGAAAATATCGTCACAGTACTACGAAACTTGAAAACTATACTCAAGGAAACGAGAACATCAGTCGTCATATCGTCATTGGGAAAGAACCAGAATCAACCCATCATTCGGAAATACTAAACTCTCATCTGAGAAATACTCAAAAACACCAACGTCGAAATTACGGATACAAGTATAGCATCTCCAGAGGATATTCGAAAAGAGTTCATAGAAGAAACACATAGCAATATATGATGTTTATTATAGACAATTTATAGTGGAACCTGCCACGTACCGACAATACAAGACAAATTAACCAAAAACTGCATAGCTGTCGCAATAGCGAACACCGAAGCCACAACAATAGCAGATGCTTTTGCAACGATTTTAATTCCCATCTTCGGAACATCACGCGCAATCCTTACAGACAAAGGAACAAACTTTTCAGTTCAATTCGGAATCAGTATTTTACTTGACTCAGGAGCAGTTATATTTTATGGGAAGTCAGATGTTTTATTACGGTCAAGTTTTGAACAGTACAAAGTCAAAATTGGTAATGGCGGTAACATACAATCTATCGAGCGGAAAGGGCTCGTGGATCTTGCGTCTGGCGCACACCAACGCAGAATATTATTTCACGTGAGAATTGCAGGTCCGTTTTTTCAAATTATGCACTTTTTATGATTTAGACGTGATAAACAGTCGCGCAAAATGCGGCGAGGACCCGACGACGAAACGTTACCATTGATTGAAATAAACTTTGCATAATGTGCCGGTATTAGTTTCTAGTGCGTTTTAATATACACGTTTAAAAATACACACAACAATACGACACGAATGATAGTAAATTCTAAGCTAAATTTAAAAAGTAGTATTTGTAACATCCATACTATTTCGCACTTTTCTATAATGGAATTAACCGATATGTCTTTTAAGGAATTCGTATCATTTAAAAATATTATTTTGTACTTAACGCGTTACTATATTTACCCTTTTACTATTATTTTACTATTATCTTATTCGATTGAATTATAATAAGAGGATGGTAAACAGAATCTTGGTAATCTGTCGAGTAATCAATAAAGAACTAATTACAATATTGTTTTTGGAAACAGAATTAATGTCAAGTCTCACGGATATTCTCCATCGAGTCATGAATATTTAAAACACGTGAATTCTCGGTCCTCACGCAGTCTGGCAGGACGAAAGAAGGAAATTTAACAGGAAAGAAGGAAATTAGTGTATGAACACGCAGTTCACTTACGATCGATTAAGGTAAAAACTGATTACGGGGAGAGTGTAGAGCGAGCGAAGAATGGAGGATAGGAATGGGAAACGGATTAGCCGAATGACTGGCAGTCAGAATAATAGGCCTGGCGAATTGCAAGTGCGCCGCGTTTTCATGCCAACAGCAAAAGGGTAAATAGAGAAACGACCTTATAAATGATTTTTTGTCGATTACACGCCTGTCAGGTTTGTTTATTTACGTTACTGTAAATAACGAGTAAAACTATACAAAGTGATATTTTATTAGAATGCAAAAAAATAAGGTGTGCTTATATAGGTGTTACTTTTAATTGCGGTTACGAAAATCTGAACTTTAGAAAGAGAACGTTGTTGTGGAAGTGGAATGATAAGTAGAGTGCGGGTGTTTGTGTAAATTCATATTTTTATAAATAGAAAAAATGAAATCTGAGACGATTGTTTTATTATAAATGTTATAACAAGTAGTATATCTTGTATGTTTCATACTTCGATCGGTCCAATACTTCATATATAAAATCTATAGTATCCATTGTTATCTATATTTATTTAATTAATATTTATTATTAATATTTATAATAACACAATTGTCTATGTGTGCGAAGCATAGAAGTTTCAGCAACTATATGGTACGTGTCATTAGTATTGTGTTAAGCATTATTTTATATTAATCTTTGATTCTCGCTCTCTCGCTTGTGTGAACGAGAAGGATTAGACTCTTACTTGGTTGGAATTGAAACTTAAATAACTCAATTTAATATTCCTTTGAAATTACTTAACTTGTGACTTAGAGAGTACACGTAGATACCTTGACCATTACACTAAACAATTGTTCGTCCCAATTTATAAAATATGTTCGTTGTTATTTACTGTATAACTTTTAAACCTGGCGACGTTGTAAATGTAAAGATTATAAATATTGATAAAGTGAATAGTTTCACGAATGTACAACTTGGTAAATTTAATGGTCAAATTGCACCAGATCATATTTCTGGTTAAGGAACGCTTAAGTGCTTTATAAAAGCTGAAAGTCGACAAAGAAGTAGAAGCAACAGTCTTATACGTTCATATAGGCCGAAAAAAAGAATGTCTCACTTTGAAAATGTCTTTAATAACGAGTGACTTGCCCGTTTTAGCAAACATACAAGACACGAAAATTGACTCGAAGCACCACGCAACTCTCATTGAAATACATAANGCGTAAAATATTGGTAAAGTTCTTCGGGGATGTTAAAGGTTGGATTCCATATACTGCTCTCGACACGGAAACATCTAACATAAATTGGATCTATTCAATTGGACAAACAATTTTGGTAAAAATTCAAACAGTGAACACAGATGCGAGAAAAATAATTCTAAATGTGGCTAATTAAGACATAAAAATTGAAAAAGCAACATTCGATATTGCTGAAGAAGTAGAAGGCACAATAATAGAATCATCCACTCAGGAATTATATTTAAGAATCAGTAGAAACGAAGGACAAACTGTTAGTACAGGATTTTTATCAGCTGGTTACATGTCACCTTGTATGGAGATTGCAGCTCTACTAGCACCAAATATGTTCCTGGTGATACATTTTCAGCTCTTGTATTTGCCACAGTACCTAATTTAATTTTAACTAGGACTTTTGTAACTCAAGGAAGATACAGGAATTTTGAAAAACTGAAAATAGGAGATTGTATACCTTGTACCATCAAAGATATGGAATGGTATAAGACAAATTTTACCAGTTGCAGAATGTACATTTGGTTATATGTCCTATAGTAACGTTAGTAATTTTAATCTACTGCACATAAATCAAAGTTTATTGGCAAAAATATTTTCTATTAACGAAAAAAAACAACAATTAGGACTAACATTGTCGCTAAAGAAAATATACGATGATCTATTTGATCCTAAAAGTAGAATGGTGGCAGCATTGGATTCACTGATGCTGTATTTTAATAAATTAATAGAACTTTCATATTACAAAAACAGACCAATTGCATCTGTAAAATTAGGACAGAGAGTTACTGGAAAGGCAAAAAAATTACGGCTGATGCCTTGGTTGTTCAATTGCAGAATAACTTGCCTAAGGATCATTACTCTGAGAATAAAAAAATAGGAGACAAAAGTTCTGGGTCGATTATACGAAAAAATTACGTGCACGAGCTTGTCGAATTGACCACGTTATCGTCAATAATGTATGAAATAAGTGCCAAACAAAATAAACAAGTACAATTCCCTGACGGTAAATTGCTACGTGGTAGAATCTTAATAGTGACAAATTGGTATATCTTGATATTCCTACAAGGTATTGGTAACGGAACTTTAGCTGCGATACCTGTACGTCGTCAGATAAACGATTTACACCCAGATATAACACCTTATGCTATTCATTCTACAATTAAATGTTACGCCTCATTAAATTCCAAAGGATCCGATATTATGCCTCTCTGCATCATAAAACCCGCATTTGAAAAGAAATACTGTGTGAGTCGAATGATAATAATAATCGAATCGAATGATAATAATAACTTAAAAAGAAACAAACAAAATCAAAAGAACGTGGTACTCGCCAAAAAAATAAAAATTGAAAAGTTACAGGAGGTACCAAAGATGAAAAACAAAGGAAAACAAGACAGAGACAAACCAGTGAAAGATTTAGAAAAGAAATATTCAAAGGTAATGTGTGTTGAATAAACAGGAGAAGAAAAGATTAAACTGGAAGATACCAATCCCTCCGAAAAAGATTTGAAATATGTACTTAGCAATGTTACTAATGATAAGGATACCGAGCAGCAGCCAAGGATATCTGCGTGTGGATTTTTTTGGGATGACAACCCTGATTGGACTCTCCTTCGGGTCAAAAAATCATCTTGCGATAGTGAAGATGAAGTAGAGGAAAAACCAAATCTGAGAAATAAGAAATTAAGTGCCGCTGGGCGTCGAGAACAAGAAAGACAGAAGGAAGGTGAAATTCGCCAAAGAAAAGAAACGCACGCCAACAACCAGTTACCAAATTCTGTAGAAAGCAAATTTGGGGATAAAGAGAGAGCGCAAACTCTGTTTGAGCAAATTCTAAGTTCTTATCCAAAACGGGTGGATATATGGTCTTGTTATATTGATTCCCTAGTTAAATCTAATGATACTGATATAGCAAGGTAAAGATGTTTTTTCAAGTATATTTTGTCTTTTTAATTTCATAGAGAATTTACCTTATAATAATTTATATTTACAGGAAAGTTCTAGAGAGAGCAGTTGTTCAGACATTACTGCCTAGGAAGATGAAGATCCTCTTTAAAAAGTTCAACAATTTTGAAGAACAGCATGGTACTCAGGAAGACGTGACTCGTGTTCAACAAATGGCTGTAGAATATGTAGAGAAGCAGTGTACAAGATGACCAAAAATAATAAAACGTTTTGACACGTGTTTCATTACACCATGCGAGCAAAACCTAATTACACAATACCTAAAAAGATCCAGTTATGTAAAGTTTTCCCATTCAATAACTTCATGTTGTTATTTATAATATTTATACTTTTCACCTTCTAAATCTGATGTTTCCATCATCTCTGTACTGTCTTCATTGTAAGTTTCTTCTTCATCGAATTTCCATTGCTGCTGCTTCCCAAATTACAAATTTTTGTCGAATAGCGAGAAGAACGCTGGCTGAACGCGATTGACTCAAGATTCCCTTATTACAGATTGCAATTTCTTAAACGCGTATATATTTATATATATATTTATATATTTATATATTCATACCTGATTGTTAGACGCGCTCGACAAGAATAAATAGGTGAAACAATTATTTCGCAACACGAAGAAACAATACGAGACGATTGATAATCGCAAAAAATAAGTGACTCACGCGAAATCACATTTTAGCGCCACGAGAGTCATCCTTGACCCCTGTCAAAATTAAAAACATGATTATACACCGTAACTTATCTCTTGTAGGTAATATTTCAACATTATATATATCGCGTAATAAAAAGTTCATCATGGCGCCACGGGCAAACCCTGTAAAACTAGCATGGCTTTCAATGTGTTAATAATCTGTGATCGTATACACAAAAAAGAAAGAAATAAATACATTTTTAGTACTACACAAGGTTACTATGCATTGTATCATTCTCTCATATACGTACAAATAAATTAGCATGTGTTTTAAAAGTAAAAGAAGTTACGTTTCTTGGTATGCAGAACTGTCGTGATAACAAACTAATATAAGAAATTGTTATTCTACATTTGCAGTTTCCGTTTCACAGGGATCACCCCTGTTCGGCTTCTAGCATCGAATACAATGCATACGTGTGAAGAAATACGTTCAACCTAATGTTGTTACTTCCCAAGTGTATGCGTTCTTAGCGAAACTTTATCGTCGAATTTTTTGAAAACGAAGCTTTGTCTGAAAAATTGTCGTTCTATTTTCGCATGAGGAATCATTTTTTTTCGCCTTCTACCACAGTTTTCGGAACACCTGGTATCGATATATATTGGACTACGATTTTTCCCGATTAAAATTTAAATTATTTATTACAATAGTACTTTTTGCAAATTGAATTTTTAGTACGTGTATAAACTTGGGAACTTGCAAAAAATTACGGAAATGGACATTTTGTTTCTTTCGCAATGAATGTCTTATCGATATCAACACTTTAGCTATCTGTAAAATCTACGAAACGGTTATTCTTAAAATATTCGGTATTTAGTTTTTTTTTCTAGAATATCCAAAATTCAGAAACTCCGAAACGAAATCCTAAGAACATTCGTAAGACTTAAAAAATCTTCTCATCACTACATTGCCATATTTTAATCATTTTCGAACAAGGAACTAGAACAATTTTGAAAGAAACAGATTCATTTCTAAAGTCAAAAAGAAACCCATGTTTGGAGACGTGGGCAAATACGAAGTAATTTGTAGATATTTTCATATGTGTATATGAAAATGGATAAGAATATAAATCAATAAATAGGAGGGTGCCATGGGGTAGTGTCGTACTCACCTATTAAAATTCCATGGTGGCCACATCAAGCCGCTATAGCATTAGTTCACAACAGGCTTTCTACACACTGTAAGGCCTTGATCTTGATCTTGATCTAACACTGATCACAAACTGAAATGTATGAAACTCCTACTTACAGGAGATTTGACATTTCCGAAGTACCTCCTCGTAGGGATTAAAATAAAATCAAAACTAACATTAACACGTCAATAGTAGTGATTAATAGTTAACTAAATAAAAGTAAATAAATAAATAATTAAAATAAATAAATAATCTCATCTCTCTAAAAGTACGTTGCACATTCTTATTGAGCTCCGCAAAATATTCATAGTAATCGTTTTTATGTTATTCTTTGTAACGCCGAGTTCGTTAACGAAAAATTTTGTGAATTAACAATCCTGAAGCTCTACTTTCTAGGATTAAAGTATTAGACCGACTGTGACCCATAAATCTTTGTAGAGCCTTTTCACCTCCCCTGCTTCAGGCGGCTGTCTGGCTGGCTCCAAATACGCCACATCGTTATTCACAATAACGTCGACTAACTTACTCCTACATTCTTTAAATATCTGACAACGTACGTAATGATATCGTTTTACCTGGTTTCTGGTCTTCTTGCCATGTTTTCCTCTTCTGCCATCCTTTCCTAGCTTGTTCTGCAGCTTTATTGTTCTCCCATTATCTTTATCTTTATTACTTTTTAACAATACTATATATAGAGATGTGCTTACAAAATCGTCAATATTACGGATTAATGCTTCTCTGTTATTTTTATATTCGGCCCAAATTAATTTTAATCGAGTATAGACGTCACGAGTTAGAGGGGATACCTCAGTAGGGTTCTCAATTTCTATCTTTAAGCTACGTCGCTACTCATGAATAGACTATGGTCACTGGAAGTTCCGTCCTCGTAAACCCTCCGTCCTTTCACGAGCGGTATTACCTCCGGATTCGGCATCGTTACGGCTATATTCAATTGCCCGCGTGTTGTCTCCAATATAGCAGCTAGACCAGGCTGTGTGAAAACATGAAGGCTGTACTATGCAATAATGGCCTTTAGGGCTTCCCACGGTCGTCAATTCTCCTATTACACCACAGCGGTGATTTAGCGTTCGCGTCCACGCCTATGATTATTCTCTTCCTTCTGAGGCTTCTGGGTACTTTATCTAGTTGTTCGAGGATGATTTCAATGTTTTCCGTCGGCGGGAAGTACTGGCTTACTACATATATTTCCGTTTCTCCGTCGCTAATCTGCACACACTCGCAGTGCGTTGAGCACAGTCTAGCAACTTCGGGCGCTGTCATGATTCTGTTCCTTACCCCCACCGCCGCTAATGGCGGATCGTGTTTCAAGCCTCGACAGCCGATTGCGTTCGGCTCGCGTTCGGCCCGTTCCGAATCCGCATGTTTTTCACTCAACTGTATGACTTTTGCATTAGCAAGATTTCAGCGCCATCAGCACTCATCTGCGTCCTGATTTTATGCGGGACTATTTTCGACCTCTGCGAGTTGTGCTGCATCTTTATTCCTCTTCCTTCCGCGTGAGTCAGGTTACACATAGAGAGTTCTTGCTACAGCTAATTCCAGGGCCTTCTGATGCATGGGGTAACAGTTTTTCTCTTACCTGGGCGTGAGGATATTTCGATTACCTAGTTGGTCTCCTCGGAGTCATTGTGTCCCGTCCTGAAGCAGAATTTCATTTCTACCGCATCTTCTTCTTTCAGCTTGTGCTGTTTCTATTTCTTGATTCAAGCCAAGATTCTCCTTTTCAGTCATGTCCCTTGAGTGGGGTACTGGCCTTTAGGCCAGCCTCCTTCAGCTTCTCATTCTCCGTGAACATCTTTAGTGCTTCCAGCGTCGTCGTCTTAACCACTAGGCCTTTGTCGTTGATTTTTCTAACGGATCGAACTTGAATTCCCTTTTTTTGAGGGTTGACGAGCATAAACATAACCTGTAAAAATCAAACGTGACAGAAACTACCACTACGACTCACACCGTGTGTGAATGCAGTATTTTCTTCGCAAAGGATAATTATTTAACTCTGAAAAAGGTAAAATTTCAAGAAGATAAATCGTTAAATTTGACATTTTCCAACGGTTTCTGTCCCGTGGCTCGCTACACGAAGACCCTATCCTCCGGACAGGATGATTGCCAGATGTCGAAACATCTTCGTAGTATATTTTCAACTGGTCTAAGTACCCGCTATAAATCTTAAGATTTATCTACCTTCTTCAAACGAACAAACAGTCTTTGTTTTAACAGTCCCTAAATCTATAACCTACTGCGGGAAATCTGCTTTTCTCAGGTACAATGCTTCCCGCTAGCAACTTTCTCTCGAGGACCGTTAACATCCTTCTTCAACGTCCATTTCCCTCACTTTCCTAACGAAGGCTTTTTTCGACGAATCCGATGATCTCGTATCCTTAGACACACCCCATCATAGTTTTCCTCTGTAGCATTATCGTGACGGAAAGTCAGTCGTTAGACGCCAGTCAGAGTCGATAGTTGGTAGTTAGCAGTAATAGTTGACCCGAGTTCCTCGACATCTTAAGCAATCATCATCCGAACTTGTATCGTGCATCGTAACGCATCGCCTAGAAATTCAATTTGTAATCTCGAATCGCGAACCGTTCATAGTAATTGCGAGTTTTACGCAAGGTGTACATATAGAGTATTTGTTAATAAATATATATTGTTAACTATACTCGAGTATTTCTGCAGCATCTATCACGACCTACCCACTACATACTTTATCTCGGTATATTATAGTTATACTTTTCTACAGATTTTGTAAATTTTTTTTTATAATGTATATAATACTAACATAATTATTTTTCATAGATGACGTCGAAAAATTTTCCAAGAGGTGGAAAAGAAGTTAGAAAAAGGAAACCATCAGATTCGGTAAATTTATTACATATATCCATCATATTTTAACATCTTAAAATTACTTATGCAATATTTGTATGTTAATAGTTATTTAACAAATATGAGAAAATTAGTAAAAGGAATCGTGAGAAACAGAGAGCAAAGAAACAAGACGAAGGGGAACCAAATTTCGTACCCAACACAGCAGTTCAATTATCATATGCAACAATATCTGAAGGATTAGTGGTATTAGGATGTATTTTTAAAGTGACAAACTATGATTTGCTGATATCTTTACCAGGCGGCTTAGTAGGCCGTGCCCAAATTACAGATATCAGTGAATGTTATACAAATTTGTTACAAAATTTAATCAAATTACAAGATTCTCAGATAAACAAATTTAAGTCTCTTCCTGAGTTATATACTGAAGGAGATTATATCACGTGTTATGTAAAAGCTGTACAATCGCACGAGAAATTGCAAATTTCGATATCTCTTGAGCCCAGTTTGATAAATCAAAGTTTAGATGTTACTTATTTAGATAGTGGCTCAAAAATAGTATGTACTATTAATAGTATAGAAGATCATGGTTATGTGGTAGATACAGGTTTAATAAACGTAAGAGCGTTTCTTCCTACTAAAGAAAGTGGCAATGAAAAATTTTTGTGTAAGTAAATTTAAATAGTATATACATTTATGAAAAAAACTAACAATTATTACTAAGAAGTTTTCTACAGTTCCAGGTAAACAGCTTCTATGCTATATTAAAGCAGTTCAAATTAATGAAAATACATCAACGATTACATTAACTTTGAAGCAGAAGCTTGTTAAGGCTATTTGTACAAGAGAAATTAAATCATTGGACAGCTTAATACCAGGCACAAAATTTAATCTTTCTATAAAGAAAGTTTTGTCTAATGGCTTATGTGTTTCATTAGATGAAAACAATATAGGATTCCTAAATCAAATATATTTAGATGAGCCCTTATCTAAATACAAAAATAATATGAAGATTACTGGGACATTATTATATATTTTGCCGACCACCAAATTTGCATTTTTCAGCTTAACAATAGATAAAAATAAAGACAATACTATTAGGCCTGGAGATGTTGTAAAAGAAGCTATTGTTCTATTCAGAGAATCTGGTGGAATAGTACTACAATTAACTAAGAGTGGAATACGGGGATTCGTTCCCTTTAAAAGAATAGGCATTGAATACAATAAAATTATTGAAAAATTTGCACCTGGTACCATACATAAATGCAGAATATTAGCATACAGCTGGTTAGATGGAATTTATATCTGTACCATGCAACGTTCGCTGTTGGAACAAAAGAACTTTTGATTGTCTAATTTTAAACCTGGTGATGTGGTAAATATTAAAATTAAAAATATAGATTATGTGCAGCAGATCATATATCTGACGAAGGTTTAAGTCTTGTTCGTTCATATAGACCAAAAAAAAGTGTATTTCACTTTGAAAAGGTCTTTAATAACAAGTAACTTGCCTATTTTGGCAAACATACAAGACACGAAAATTGACTCGAAACACCACGCAATTCTCATTGAAATACATAAGCGTGGAATATTGGTAAAGTTTTTCGGGGATGTTAAAGGTTGGATTCCATATACTGCTCTCGACACGGAAACATCTAACATAAATTGGATCTATTCAATTGGACAAACAATTTTGGTAAAAATTCAAACAGTGAACACAGATGCGAGAAAAATAATTCTAAATGTGGCTAATTAAGACGTAAAAATTGAAAAAGCAACATTCGATATTGGTGAAGAAGTAGAAGGCACAATAATAGAATCATCCACTCAGGAATTATATTTAAGAATCAGTAGAAACGAAGGACAAACTGTTAGTACAGGATTTTTATCAGCTGGTTACATGTCACCTTGTATGGAAATTGCAGCTCTACTAGCACCAAATATGTTCCTGGTGATACATTTTCAGCTCTTGTATTTGCCACAGTACCTAATTTAATTTTAACTAGGACTTTTGTAACTCAAGGAAGATACAGGAATTTTGAAAAACTGAAAATAGGAGATTGTATACCTTGTACCATCAAAGATATGGAGCCGAATGGTATAAGACTAATTTTACCAGTTGCAGAATGTACGCCATTTGGTTATATGTCCTATAGTAACGTTAGTAATTTTAATCTACTGCACATAAATCAAAGTTTATTGGCAAAAATATTTTCTATTAACGAGAAAAAACAACAATTAGGACTAACATTGTCGCTAAAGAAAATATACAATGATCTATTTGATCCTAAAAGTAGAATGGTGGCAGCATTGGATTCACTGATGTTGTATTTTAATAAATTAGTAGAACTTTCAAGGAATTCATATTACAAAAACAGACCAATTGCATCTGTAAAATTAGGACAGAGAGTTACTGGAAAGGCAGAAAAAATTACGGCTGATGGCTTGGTTGTTCAATTGCAGAATAACTTGCCTAAGGATCATTACTCTGAGAATAAAAAAATAGGGGACAAAAGTTCTGGGACGATTATATGGAAAAATTACGTACACGAGCTTGTC
>CM026176.1:7702453-7730852 GCA_014825975.1 Bombus haemorrhoidalis
GTATGGTCTTGTTATGTTGATTCCCTAGTTAAATCTAATGATATTGATATAGCAAGGTAAAAATATTTTTTCAACTATATTTTGTCTTTTTAATTTCATAGAGAATTTACCTTATAATAATTTGTATTTGCAGGAAAGTTCTAGAGAGAGCAGTTGTTCAGACATTACCGCCTAGAAAAATGAAGATCCTCTTTAAAAAGTTCATCAATTTTGAAGAACAGCATGGTACTCAGGAAGACGTGACTCGTGTTCAACAAATGGCTGTAGAATATGTAGAGAAGCAGTGTACAAGATGACCAAAAATAATAAAACGTTTTGACACGTGTTTCATTACACCATGCGAGCAAAACCTAATTACACAATACCTAAAAAGGTCCAGTTATGTAAAGTTTTCCCATTCAATAACTTCATGTTGTTATTTATAATATTTATACTTTTCACCTTCTAAATCTGATGTTTCCATGATCTCTGTACTGTTTTCAATGTAAGTTTCTTTTTCATCGAATATAACATTTTCATTGTTGCTGCTTCCCTCACTTACTTTACGCTTTCTTTTCATTTTGGAGATTACAAAATTTTTGTCGAATAGCGAGAAGAACGCTGGCTGAAGGCGATTGTCTCAAGATTCCCTTATTACAGATTGCAATTTCTTAAACGCGTATATACATACATATTTTCTTAAGAAATAGGATCTGTAAGAATGAAACGTTAGCTTCATCACCACAGCAATGTGTTTATGTGAGACACACATTGTCATTTGGCTTTACCCGTCCTTTTTGCCCAACGTATATGTGAATTTTTCGGCCATAGCCACGCGTTTACGTGGGACACACATATGCGATGGTAATCCGCAAAAGATTAATGTTACTAGCGCGTGTTGCTTGGGCCGTACTCTGGGACTGTTGCTTCGAACTCGCTGTCGAATCTACTGATCTTTTGCAACTACTGAGCCCTCGCAACTAGACACACATGTCTTTAACAAAATATATCGGATGAACTTTTGTTTTACACTGCACATAAATGAAATGAAATTTTTTTTTATGCTATTTTTGATGCTATAGATTACACATTGTCGCAAGTTACGTTGTGGCAACTTTACTAAACCAAATGTTTTTCCTTTTACATTACCACGTTGGAAAACTTGTGCTTTTTTTTCCTTTATCACACTCAATTTCCGTTACTATCTGGTTATTGTTTCGATAAGCTGTAGCATGCAGGATGTTTCGTCTACCCTATTATTGCTTCTGAACATGTGACATTCTTGAGCGTGCGACACTGTAAATGCCTTCATCTCTCGTGCCCAATTCTCTATTTCAGGTGATTATAATTCTGCAGATAAAAGTCCTGATTATTCCGCGTAGTAGTAGTAGGTTGTCCGAAAAGTTTCTTTCGTTTTATAAGGAAATAGTAGACTCAATGTTTTTTGTTTTATATTAGTTTATTGAATTATGCACGAACATAATAATAGAAGTAGAACGAAATGGATCACACCTAATTTAATAAAATAATATAAAACAGAAATTGTTGCTCATCTATTATAATGTTATGAAACGAAAGAAACTTTTCGGACAACCTAAGAGTTTCTCCAACTATCAGTGACCATAGTACAAAATCAAAAAATATTCGATGGGTTTACTCTCGCTAGAGAAGTTACATGGCGATCCAGATTCTTCGGTCTGCTCGAGGGAATCATGTTGAATATAAATATCTTCGGCAATTCGTAAAGGGCTCAATGTACATTGATACGAAAAGTAATTGTCACTATCTGAAGTACTCTAAATACGTTGTCTCTTGTGCATTACAGGAACGACGATCAATCAAAAGATTAAGGCAATACCTACTTGATAGAAAATTTAAGATTCAAAGTGATTATCAAGCTTTAAAATGGTTAAAAAATGTTAAGGATCCCTGATCGAGACTCAAGCGATGGCGCTTGAGACTCGAAGAGTGCGATTATGATATTGAATATCGCAATCTAACGGATCCCTCGAACGAACACATGTTGTGTTAAAAGATCTTATTCGAAGAGCCGGCAGAAATCCTCTCATCCAATCCACCCACTTATCTTATTGAATATTCCAACGGTTAAACGGAAAGAATTCACGGTACCAGATTAAAACCTTATTTTTGTGGAAGGCGACCATAACATGGATAATTCTAACTCTCGAATACATTCAAATCTAGTAATAAGACCACTAAATTATGCCATTAGTATAATGAACAAGTAGATATCACTCTTATAGTAGATTTTATCAACTCAATTGATCAAACTAATAAAGATTACAACATAATTGAGCTAATAGACCGTCGATGCAATCTAAAAATCAAGTATAGAAATCTCCAAAACCTGACGCATCAACTTAAAATTGATATTACACTATAAAAGCAAACGCGGATTGCTCAACGTCATAGGCTCAGTATCTAAAATTCTATTCGGGACTCTCCTCGAAAAAGATCTAGAACTCATTAACGAAAATATTGATACATTATTTGACCCCAACAACAAAGTAAAAACGATCCTTAGTAACCAAACCGCACCTATCAAACATGTACTAGACGATACTAAGACGAATCAACTCGAAAACCTTACCAACGTCATACACAAAATTGAAAAACAACGAGAAAAACGAAATATTGATTTCTTTACTAATCCAGACTGAATCTACCATATCGGAGTTCCATATTAATATCGACGAAATTTTTAATACCATCATATTAGGAAAACAAGGAAAACAAAAAATAATATATATATGTCGGAGATGGAAGGACATCGGCCCTCCCCTTTGGAATTCCTTGGAGAATTCCCAATACTTAAATTTTCATAAAGTAAACCGATTATAATTGTCCAAGATTTGCAATAATGAGCTTAGATATCGATGCATCTCCACAGTATATATTCAGCTAACGCTATAAATCTGAGGATTTAGTTAATTAAGGTCCTTCAAACGGACAAACAGTCTTTATTCTAACAGTCCTTAAATCCACCACCCACTACGAGAAGGTACGGAAAATCTGCTTTTCTCACGAACGACGCTTCCCACAGCAACATTCTCTCAAGGACGGCTGGCATCCTTCTCTAGCCACCAATATAGAAATTAACCAATTAACAGCAACGTCCATTTCCCTCACTTTCCGAACGAAAGCTATCCTCGACGAATCCGATGATCTCGTGCCCTTGGACACACCCCATCATAGTTTTCCTCTGCAGCATCACCGTGACGAAAAACACATTCTCAAGCGATCTCATCAGCAAGTAAAACAACGTCTTTACGATCAGTGAATACTTCACGTTTTTAACAAGGAGTCAGACTTAGACTTTGGAGGATAGTGTATAATGCTACGCGGATTCGATATCGAACCTAAGACCATTGTCATTAGTGTTTAATCGCGGTTACTTGTCGATTTTGTAATACTCACGCTTGTGCTAATCAACATTACCTTGATTGCATAACAACGATGGCTAATTCCAGAGAATATTCATTACACGCCCATAACTCTAATCATAATGTGAACCCGATATATATATAATATAATTCATAAATTTAAATCCAAATTACTACAATTAAAATTAAATTCATATAAATTTATATTTATAATATTTAATAAAGATATATTATTATAAACTTCACAATTATATAAAATTTAAATGAAATACCATACCATATAAAGGTTTTATATTACAACCCCTTATAATATAAAACCTTTTTATAACAAATAATTTTAATATAAAATTTAAAATTAATTAATATATTTTATATAATTATTGTTTTATTTTTATTTAAAATCTATAACTCAAAATCTAATTTTTAAAATCAAGAAATTTTTATACACACACACATATATATATGTTCTCACAAATTATTAAAAATTATAAATACAATTTTTAAATTGTATTTTAAAAATATACTATATCCTTCTCAATTCCTCTTTATTTTTAAATAAAATTAAAAAATTTTTAATTTAAATATTTTAAATTTAAACAAAAATATTTTAAATATTTTTTATATTTTTGAAAAAATATATTATCTACAATATTCTTATAAATATTTTATTTACAAATTTAAAAAAATAAAAGAAATTAATTTTTTTATTAAAAAGCTATCAAAATAAATTTTATTTTTACTTATTATAAAAATATTTAAATTTTATCTTTTCTTATTTTTATAAAAAAAATTATATTATCTACAACATTATTATAATTGTAATTATAATATAATTTATTATATTATTATAAAAAATTATAATTTATTATATAATTATAAAATATTATAATATAATTATAATTTCGTAAATAAATATAGAGATTAATACACAATTTAAGTTAAAAAATTATTATAATAAATAGAAATTTTTAAATCCATTTTTTTATTATAATTATTATATTAAATTATTATAAAATTTTTTCTACCAATAAATAATCCCATCATAAACCCACAAATTATAGAAATTAAACAATTCTTAAAAACACTCGACAAAATAACGAAACAAATTTTTCTAAGTAACCATATCGAACCTTTAGTTCAAAACTTTCAATTTTTAATTCTAGACCTAAGTAAACTAAAATTATGGATAAATGATAACGAACTCATATATATGATAACTTTTGGAAGACAACAAATGGAAAATAACAAAAATTTATCCGATACCTTTCAAGCAAAACTCTGTATTTATCGCACCTGTAGTAGAAACTGATACTAACAAACTTAGAACAATGCACCTTTGTCGATATCCACTACTTAAACAAATATAAACGAACGACAATCATCCACATTTGTAAGGGAATTCAACCAAGTCACGATAGAATCAGTTCACCTGAAAATAGAATCGAATTAATTAGTAACCAACAGACAGTCAGAACTTGCCCAACTGCTGTATTCATGCTGGAAGAATTGATGTTCGTATCCTTACGAAAAATGTGCAGATGGGCGTATTATGTAAAACACACAAAACGCGTGCGAACGTGTTTGGCTCGAGCTCATGAGCATAAGGCTAGTTGTAATAGTAGTTGGTTAGGGGTAGATATATCATAACGTGGGTGGAATTAGTTTAAAGGAAACGTGAAAAATACCAATTTTTAACGAGCTAGATAGTGATGGATAATTCCCATTTGAGGTGAAATAAGTGGCGGAATATTGGAGTATCTAAGAGAATGGATAGGATCCAGTGAAAGAATTAGTATGTCATGGGTACGTACAGTGATTTTAGTTTATTGTTGACTTGAATAAGATGAGAGGGTTTAACGGGAAGTCGCAAGCTAAGTTGGAAGGCGTAGCGGAGCTAAAATCGATATAACGATTAATGTTATTGAATGAGTCAGCGATTAGTGGATTTTAATTAAAGTTAAAGTGAGCTAAATTAATATTAAGTTAATCTATTGGCTAAATTAAAGGAAATAGAAATTAGAATTTGAATAGAATAGGAATTGAAATAGAGTGCAATTACGGTTCGGGAACTATAAGGAATGAACTACTCACTACTACTCACATGTTAAGATGGACATAAGTCATAGACAGAAAGATAGATAATAAAGTCAACGTGTAACTAAAATGAATATCTAATTTAATATTAAATGTTAATTATGTATACAGTTTGAATATTCTTGTATTAAGTGCCGATGTTTAGAGTTTAAATAATCGTAGTTCATTGTTAAATAAAGGTCAATTTGGGCAATGACCATGTAAAATGCTATTTTGATAGCATTGGGTGGGACTGGTGGCCCGGGCCTAAAATAAAAATAAAATAAAATAACAAATATAATAAAGATAATAAATTGATAGTTGTAAAAAGAAGTTGTAGTTAAAGTATAGTAAGGTATAGTAAGATTAATGGGATCATAATAAATCGATCACTATGTAGAAATTAGTAAATAAATTTGGTACTTACTCTAATAGATTAGTTTGTCAATAGTACGGAGAAGCAGTAAGTTAGCTGTAGATTATCATTGGCTAATTCGTCCTAATTAAGTAATAAAATGAATTAAATTAATCGTGGTATATGGTAGATAGTATATGTCGCTACATAATACAAATACATAGGAAATTAATTATAACTAAATTATTAATTATTAATTAAGATTATTGGAAACAAATTTAGCAGAGAACGAAGAAGGTAAAGTTGAAAACAAAGGCGGTAAACTAATAAATAAAAAACAGAATAAACCGAATTAAAATAAAATGACTTATCGATCAAAATTGGTGTATCTAGTATTGAAAACAACAATAGAAATATTTATGATCGGACCAACAATGGTTCATAGACATCCAATGTCAAGCAAGAAAATATAATAATAAAATATAATACATATGGTTTTTATAAAAGTTAAATTTATAATAACATTTATTATAAAAACAGCTGTTGTCTTGATTGGGTTATGTAATAATAAGCGTTAATAATGCATATGTAGGACTAGAAATTGGGAATTAAAATGAAATAGTGATTTTGTTTAGCAATATTACTCTGTCAAAGGGAAAGTGGATGAATCTGTAGCGGCACATGAGCTACAGGACGATGCGAACCGAGAGCGACTCATGTTGTTTTGTCTCGTAATATTGACACCGCTTTGAGGCGCGAAACGTAACGATAAATAAACTCTGGGCAAAACAAACAACAAAACAATCAAAACGGACACGCCGCTACGTGCAACGGTCGATCAAAGAGGAATTTGAATTTTTCGACTCTGCCCCGACCAGTATAAATAAACGGACGCGATGGTAAGGAAGTGAGTTATCTATCAGTTATTAATCAGTATCTACGAGTATCTATCGAACGTTTATCGAGCGATCTTATTTTGTGACTTATACTCTGTACGAGCGTCTCAGAGAATATTATCTGTATAATAATTTATGTAATTATTTTGAAATATGTTCGACGGTTTCAACAACGAGCAATCTCGTCTAATAAATCTCACGATTAATTATCCTTTACATAAGTCCTTCGCAGACTATTGTAATATTTAGCCGTTTCTCTAAGGACAAGGCTAGGGTTGTAGCTTGAATTCTCCCATATATATCATGATGGAATAAGGGAATACAGGGCCTAATACCGCACGTATAGACGAGCTCGAGAAGACTCACGCGGGCTGATTTGCGACGACTTTGGCTGCGATCTAAGGACACGATAATGGTATAACTCTCTTATGACGAACATGGTGCTGTCCCTGGACTACGATACTTTTTGTAAAATTATCACGGAAAGTATAAACAAGAGTAATAAAGTTACGCAGTCCTCAGGGCCCGTCGGTGTTTCGTGTGGCGTTCCAGGTTCAAGCCGACAGTCATTTAGCGACTGGACAAACGACGAGGGAGGGCAGGTTCCGGGGACTCCTTTCGATCGGTAAACGCGACTGGAGATCAGAGTATTGAAGAAAGCGAGGGCGAAGCTGCTGAAAGTAGGGAAAGGCGCAGAAGAGCAACGAAAAAAGAGACGTCGGGTATCCCCCTCTCGCTAGGAAGAACTCCTAGAATTTAGAAACGACGTTCAAGAGACGGTGGAGGGAAAGGAACCTGGCAGCTTAAAAGATAACGGCAATGACGGAAGAATATCACTGAGGATTGTCTCCGACACCACCATTGAGGAAGGTTATATTTTTTCGTTCTGGAAAGGAGTAAGTGGAAAACTCTCTTGTGGATGCTGCTGGATCCAGTGAGTTCATTTTTATCGCATTCTTTAGGGTGCCGAGCTTCGCTATATGCTCACATCTCGGCAACTCTAATCCTCCATTTGTTTTGGGTGTAAAAGAAACCAACTGCGGTTGAGGACGTTAGGTCACTTCACTATCAAGTAGCTTTGATACTACCTCACTAGGTATTTATTAATAGATTATAAATATAGGGAATATAATAGCTTGAGAGAAGCTCCATCCTTTGGCCAGGTTTTAAAGACAATTTTCTCGTTTCCTTTATCGAGAATTTCTGGCACGATAATCCCACATCTTAGGCCTTTCTATGATTCCATCTTTGCAACCAGATACTCGAAAGCCTCTTCCGGTTCAACATTTACTATTGGTCTTCTTTCCACTTCTATCACTTGCCAGGTGTCTTCTGTGAGATCACCTGAGACGTTAAGCATTTTTTCGGAGATATTCTGGTCGACAGTCGCGGAGAGACGCGATCGCGAGGAAGCGCGTCAAGCGAGTTCTAATGTCGTAGAAGCAGTGCGGAGCTGTTGACTGATCAGTAGTTGACTAGGCAGTCAAGTCCGGTGACGATGTTGTCGCTAAGGAAAATTCTTTGTTCGGTGATGATCGCCCTACCACTGGTCGCATGCGGGAGAAATCCTAGGAAACATGGGAAATCCCAGATTTCCCCTATTTTCACCTGATCGAATTTCCAGGAACTTCCTGGCTCAAACTGGAAACTCTTGAACTCCCGGAATGCCTATCTTTCTCTTCTTTGTTTTGTAGCGGCACATGAATCATAAGACGATTCGAATCGAGAGTGATTCATGTTATTGTTTTGCCTCGGGGCATTGACAATGTTTCGATGTACGAGATGTAAAAGTAAACAAATTCCGGGCAAAACAATATCGCCGCTACGTGCAAACATACACCGGAGTCGAATTCAAACTTTCCGGTACTCGGTAACATTCGTACTTTTATGTGTAATAATTAATGAAACGACAGGAACATAATTTTGACAAATTTAGCACAATAAGGCATTATAGATATTAGTGCAAAGTCCAAACACTACTGCTTATTCCAAAAAGCCAATATCAAATTATTATAGAAAAATATTACATTTTCAAACAATAATAAGTAATCTTTAGTGATATTAATAATAAAACAACGAAACCTGCTTTGACATTCTTTGAAAAGTTATTATTAAAGTCTTCACTTTCGTGAAATAGAATTAATAATCGAAAATATAAGAAGTAAAAATACAAAAATGAAAATGAATAAGTAAACTGAGAATAAATAAATTAATAAAGCTCTTTCATATATTGAAAAAGGTAAGTTAAATACATATAAAAATTAATGTTTTAAGGAAAGTCAAATTAAGAAAACTCATTGAAAATTTAGTTTCTATTAAAAGCTTTTAATTCACACATTTAGAAGTTATATATGTGTACATCTCTAACTGATCATTATTTATAGTTCTTACATGATCATTCAATAGAGCATCTAAAAAAAATTGATAATAATTTAAACAAAATACTATGGTAATCTCGACCACAAACTGTTGTCAGTGTATTTTTGTAACATGAATCGTTTGGAAATAAGCAACAGAAGATTAGACTATTTTCTTTTATCTTTGCAACTTGCGCGAAGTGGTCTCTTATTAGTTTTAAGATGTGACGATGCGGTGAATGTTGGCTAAGTCGTAGATTCTTTTATTTTTTATTTTTATTTTATATTTTTTGAATCTGTTGTGCTCGGATTTGTAAGTACTCAGGCAAGCCCTGATGCTTGCTTTTTTCTTTCGAATTTTCCAATATTCGAAATTTCTTTCGAATATGCGAATTTTTTCCATTAGGGAAACTGGTATGTTGTACCAGATTGGGCAGCCGTAAGTTATGATCGGTCTGATTAGTACTTGGTAGCACAGGATTTTTACTTTACTATTGGAATAGAATAGTCTTTTTGTTTTCCAGAATGCTTTATTAGCTTTTTACTCCTAGTTATTTTACGCAATTTTTGTGTGGTATGAGCTTCCCTTCGTTTGCTTTCTCTCTTAGCTGAAATTTTTTACAGTGTTCTTTTTCTATTGAGCCGAGTTCGCTTGACTTGGGTCTAAACAGTACGATTTCGCATTTGCTTGCATTAATTTTTAGTTTCCACGTATGATAGTAATTTTTAATTTTCTTAAAGAGCTCTGTTCTTATTGTTCTGGTTTTGCGGCCTGTTACGTAGATGATTAAGTCATCTGCGAATGTTATGGAGCGTTCATGTGTGGATGTACTGAAATTAAATATTGTAAATACTGAAAAGTAGCGGAGAATTTACTGTTCCTTGTTGTAGACCATTTTCTATGGGGAATTCTTTGCTTGATGTGTGTGAACTTCCGGTCATTACGAACATTTTGCTTGTTATTATCTCGCAGACTATTTTAATTAGGTATTGTGGAAAGTTTTTCTTCATCATTTTGTATATAAGACCTGGGATCCAGACTGTGTCGAAAGCCTTTTCGAAGCCTATTAAGCAGGCGGCTACTCGTTTTGCGTTAAACACCCAGCAGATGTCCGACGTAAGTTGATTTCTTGCGTGGATTGTTTGTGCCGGAAATCAAATTGATTTCCTGGAATTACGTTATTTTTGTGCAGAAGCAGGCTAGGGGGTTGTTTATGATTATTTCAAATACTTTGCTTATGTTGCGGAGGAGACTTATAGGTCGTAGGTTTGATGAACCGTCTTTATTTTTTTTGTAATGGATATTAATTTTGCTTTTTTTTCATTTTCTGGGGACATACGTGTTATTTAGCGCATTGTTGAAGAGTACTGTGTAGTACTATCTTATTTACGCGACATAACGTTACTATTTACAGATATGATCAAACCACTATGAACATATGCTATGACATTATGAAGCACAAACTGCTAAATCCAAACGAGCAAAACTTAAAGAATTACAAACTCTTATTACGAAGAAAATATTAATTGCTCTTTGGGTATTTAGAACTGATGACATGGAACCACCACTCTGTCTAGATTCAATTGGCTTCGAAATTATCAGACACCGTTAGGAACATCCTATTCCCACTACAACTGGATGTTTCCAGAAACTTCCCAATGAAAGAAGAATCAGGGTAAGTTATCCACTGGATAGACAGTACTCGTCTATGTCTTCGTCATTGGTCTCGTCATTGGCCTAAGAACACATAATATTTAACAGTAGGTCCAAATTCCAAATTTTATAATACATTCGATATTACAAGCGTAAAATCTCCTATGGTAATTATATATATAGAACAAAACCCCAGAGAAAAGAAAAAAGAGCAATTGCAGTTGATGTTACAGATATCCGAAGAAATAAAAGGACAAATAAACCAATATGTGCAGTAGAATACAATAAATATATGAAGAACTTAGATCGTATCCCGTTATTCATTTGTGTACCTATTTACTAAGTATCTTGCGATGTTGTGCGAGAATCAAGACTAATATATGTATGCAGAATTGTGCGATCCACAATGCGTTTCTTTTTTCTGATAATGATTTGCAATATGTTTACTTTGTGCTAGGACTAACGAAAAAGTTTAACTTGGCCCCCGTTGTAACTCTCCGAAAGTACAAGTACAAGCTGATGGGGGAGTAAGAACACCCTACGACAGTCTTCATCAGAGCGCCGTACCGTTCGTGTGATACTACATTGCATTTAGTCTCAACAAGATCGTACAACCGTCGTGATCAGAATGTCAAACTCTTCATGTATACTAAAAGTGTCAAATAAAGTATCAAACCATATTAACACTCGATATATTCAAATTACCTCCACCTTGAGCGTTAACACATTCAAAGTTCGTGATGTCAACTGGTCAGTTGAATCTGACCGATTGCTATTTAATTGAGAATTCGCATCGCAGCGTTCCAAATTTAAATATTGTATACATGATAGTGAATACTTCAAAGAAAAGAAAAACAACGCAAATGCAGTTGATGTTACAAATATCCAAAGAAACAGAAGGACAAAAAACATATATTTTTTTATTTATTTAATTTGCACTTTACAATTTTTCCAGCTGGATATTCGATAAATTTTTCTAACTTTATTACTAATTAACATATGGATAGCTATGTTGTATTTTTTTGGGGTAACTTCCAATTTCTTTTTTGACCGTTGGCACTTTTAGGCCTTTGCGTGCATCCTCGTTTCTGACATACCATGGGGCGTTGACTATTGTTTTGAGTATTTTCAATTGCAGCGACTCTAGTTCATTTATGTGGTTTGTTTACGTTGCACTTACGTTTTCACCGATTATTCAGCAACAAGAGGGACACTTATATTGTATTTATTGGTATAAGCAGACATGATCTGCCGTTTCAAGCCCTTTGTCTAGACCATATGGGACAACTAGAAAAGACCGGAGAGGATACAAATATTTATTCACAGTCACTGATGCGTTCACAGGTGCTATCTGTGCAAATCGACTTGGAGGAAGGGATTAACAACATTTAGCAATATTTTAGAACGTCTAGCAAACTAATACTCTGAAACCAATAATTTTACCTGCCATATTTTCAAAAAATACGTAAAAGATGAGAAGATCGAACGTGTTCCATTGCGGTAGAAACAGCGTACAAGAACAGGCAAGTTGAGCGATACAACAGGGTAATAACTGTGAGATTGTCTTTATTGAAAATGTTGACAATGTGGAAAACTGTATGAAGCGTGAGATAGCTGTATGAGTGAATGAGAGATGTAGGTGAATGAACAGTTGAAACAATGATCGAATATGGTCGAGAGTTGTGACGATTTATATATAACTAATAAGTTATAACAATAAAGTAGTAGCGTAGGAAAAGTGACCATGTCGATTTACCATGTCACCCTCTCTCACAATGATGAAATTGTGTGAATCGCCGGAGAAATGGGATCACGTAATAGAACAGTTAGAGTTTGCCCTCAGTGTTACTAGAGGAAAACCGGAGCACATTTGTACATGGTGTGTTTTCAATTAGCCGCCTTAAAAATATCTCATGTAGCTGTAATATCGGTAGAATCAATGGTATGATAATAGAAAATAATAAATTTGACAACAAACAAATGTCGATTGAGTGGTACGATTAGTTCGTAACGTAAGAAAAAATCAAGTAGTTGTTGAGTTCGTTGGACAAGATAAGCTTAATTGAAATTATTAAAAGTTAGATTAAGCAGTTGATGCATATTTTCATGCCCTGAACTTCGGCTTAATGGACATAAAATTATTGTTTTCTGTTTTATTGCAATTTAATTTTCAATACGCAGAATCAAAAAATGCAAGTCTTAGGCAGCCGCTTAACTTAAACTTAAACGGCTTCATTTTTTTGGAGGGAGGGTGAGTACACCTGCCAAGGTATCCATTATTCTACACTCTGTAAACTCGGAAAGGTGCCGGTTTTCGGAAAAGGACGACCGAATTGGTAGGAGAATGATGCAATGAAATTATACTTTGCGCCTCGTTGCCAGGATTGCACTTGTAATCTGCTCCTTGTCCGCTAGAATGAGATTTATAAAAACTCTAGATTACGCGTTAAGCATAAAAATGTAATGCAAAGTAGTACTTCAATTTCGCACCTGGCCAATTTGAAAACTAAAGGAGAATTGATTCGTGGAAACTTGCGCTTTCTGAATTTAATCAAATAGAAGATGCTTGAAGGACCCTGAAATGGAAACCGAAGGTATCGTTGAAGAAACTGCAACAACAATATAGAAAAATTTAGCATAATTCGTGCCATAAAATTGTAACATGTCCTTATCGTTTTCTATTAGTAACTGATTTTCAAAAACTGGACGGTACAACGTGAAAATTGTATTATAGATGATTCCTGAAATCTCTAAAGGAAAAGGGAGACGAAGCTTTAAAAGCCAGGACTGTAAGTAACTACATATTTTGTGTCTCATTTAATTCTATTCTTTACATATTACAGTAATTATTATTATTAGTAAAAAGAAGGAGAATCTGATTGAAAATTTGTCAAATGTGAACTCTCCATTCTTGAATTGAATACAATCTATTATTATAATAAAAATCAATCTTTTATTATTTCAATCTTTCAAAATAATTAACACTGTCATTAAGAACAAATTATGATATTCTATGTTTTATTCTAGAAGGGATTAAACGATGGCTTCCTCGAGTCACAATATCGATGAAACCGTCCTAATGGTAAATCGCATCGAATTGCGAGTAGAATGCATGTTGGTTCTTTGGAGTCATTCAATGAATCGACATGAATAACTGATGGTATTACGCAGAATTTTTTAACGGAATCACTGCTGCTATTTATTACACTCATGCGTGTACGTTGTGTAACTTGAGTGCACACTTTCGATTGGTGCGGTAGTGATTATTATTGGCCTAGATCGCGTACTTACGCACTAAGCGTAAGCTTAATAAGCACTAAGAGTAAGTCGCACTCTCTTCATGAGTTTTTCCTTTTCTTTGGTACTGTAAATAAGAGTGTACTCTTATTCATAGTTACACTTTTCAGGTAATCCAGAGTGAACGTAACCTGTACAGGACCGATAAAGTTAGTATCCACGGTAAAAGAGATAAAAATAAAGTCCGAGCGCTTCTCGCTCGGTAGTTGCTCCTCCCTGTACGTTACATTCAGAAAAATTTGTACGAACAACATAATGCAGATAAACAGTGTATGTACATATGAGTGGCAATTGCAGAATGTACACATATTCATGGTAATTATTTGTAAAATCAAATTATATTAAATATAACAATGTCATAGGGCCTAAGGCCATTGTCATTAGTGTATAATTACCGCGACCACTTGTCAATCCTGTAACATTCATACTTGTATTAATAGACGTTACCTCGATCGTGTGACAATGATGAATAATTCCTGTGAAGATTCGTTACACGCCTCTAATCTTAATGATAACCCGACATGTACATATTTGATTTGGAAGTTGTAACATTATTAAACATTTTTATTGGAAATTGTAATACATATTTATTAATGGCTCACGATTAATATTCATTTAAACAGTATTTATCGGCACCAAATGAAATACTATACATGCAAGTGCTTTAAATAAATCGAGATATTATATAATAACTTTGTTGTTTCAATAAAAGAAAGTTAGTAACAATATCATTTCCGCGACATCTATAATCCTATCCTAATAAAACCATGAATTATGACTCCTGATCTCATGTGTACTGATTTATCGTATTTCAAAATAAAATATCATAAAGGACATAAAATTCAAGAAAGTCCGAATAGATATTTTTTCACCACTACAACATACCAGTCTTCTAACTTCGTTCAATTAACGTATTTTAACGTATTCTAACTTCGTTCAATTAACGTAATTTATTACCATCAGTTATAAAACTATCCTTTCCTTATGATCAATACTTTATGATCTTTGCTTGTCACATTTGGCAGTAGCTCAATCTTTCGAAAGCAATCATTGGTTCAATCATTGATATAATTTGCTCTGTTTAAACATTTTAATGTTTTGGTTCTCATTTGTACAGATTATTATTTGAGGAAATTTTGGTGGCATTGATGATTGATGATCGATCCGATACAAATGTGATGACATTTTATTTACTATAATGAAAACAAATATATTCATAAGTTTGTTTCTTCTTTCGAGTGGATAATTAATAATGTTTATTAACTCCATATACGTCATTAACAAATAATTCATAATATTATCTCCATTCTTACGGAATATGACAAAGTTAGAAATAAATTTTATGATTTATTAAGAGCACCAAGATGAAGATAGACAAAATTAATCACTTCTCTCCATTTCGAATACATTAAGAGAGACAATATTGAGACAGGTAATCTACGAAGTAGTAAAGAAAGCAGCAAAGAAGATTCTGACAAAATTATTGAAAGTTTTTGTTACAAGTAATTATATGATGCGAACAATATGGTATATGTTTCTTAACTTTTGTCGCAAAATTTCCCCATTCAGTATTAATCTTACACGAGTCTAATCGAAGAAAACATATATGATTATGATTTCATATATACACTGTTATCTTTTTCTACTATTTTTAATTTCGTCCAATGTATCTCAGGAAATAAAAAATACACAGTAATCTCCAAGCGATCATAATGTTTCTCAACTTCTGACGATAAGTGTATTTCAAATTTTTTTTTATTGCTCAATGCTGGCCCATATATCAATCTCTCAAGAGCTTGAATTATCGAACAGATTTGGGATACAGAGAAAGATAATACATCTAAGTTCCCCAGATAACAAACAGGGGAGATAAAGTTCCAGATTTCGCTGTTGCTATATCGACGAACAAGAGGAATAATGGGCCCAGCGATTAATTTAAAATCATGTAGAACACGTTGAAAACTGAAAAAGTGAAGTTCTTCACATTCATCCACCAGGCGGAGAACCATATAAATGTCGCTGTGAAAAGTATGTGTGAGGACCACTTTCCTTTCTAATGTTGCTAAGATGGCACGGATAAACTTTGACAGATTTACCCCAAGTGACTTTGGACGCGTAACGAACTTCGAAATTTTGAAATTCAATAACAATCCGCTTGTCTCTAATAATCGTAGGTTACTACTGTTACAGCTCCTGCAAGCCTCGCTCGTTTGAGATGGCCCTGCTGGCTCACGGAGAGGCATAAGGTCCTGTTCAAGGATCTTCGGTTCGGAAGGGTGTGACCACCTGACTCGAAGTTCGGGGACGGAACGGTTTTATCATATAATTCATTTCGATTAGCATATACCATTTAACTTTGAAGCGATAATCACTATCTGTACAGACAAGGCAAAAATGGAGCTTTCAGTTGTCACGATAAATCTAGCAAACAAAACGCGGCTTTCCATATATCCTGTTTATTCTATTTACGTTACAGGCTCTTAAGCTTGTGTTTTGTCGCGTCTTTGCCGAGGAATGTGACACGCTTTTCGAAAAACTCTATCAACACAATTTTTTCATCCTCGGTGGTGATTAAGTGCCAGACACGTTCCCTGGAACAGCACGTTAAACAATAACAGAGACGAGAACCTGTGACATTAATTTAACGAGTAACAAGTGGATCTGGTCCTCCACTTCAATGATACTGATTTTGATGGCATTTGATTTGTCAAGGCGCAGTCATTTTTGGATTTGGTACTGGCGCAAAAGCTGGATACTTCTCTGCACGGAGTTGTCAGAATCTGATATCTTTGTCCACAAGGATAAGAACACGGAGACAAGAATCACGAAATAGAGATTTTCATTGGACCATAATCATAACATTCTTTCGGCCCTAGAAGCCTCCGTTCTAGTTCTCATATGGGATTTTAATTGCGTTGAGAAATATCTGGATTCCCGCTTCGGAAGTTTGCTACAAGACAAACATAGAATGTCCCGCATCTTAAATCAGCTGAAGAAACGCTTCGGCACACTATGTTACTCTATTCCATCGTTCATCGAACACGACAAGTGCTATAGAGCCATAATAAGGCGCATCAGGAAGGCTCCTGATAGATCCATGAGTTCTCTAGACTCAGAGAATTAAAGATTGCAAAAACATGTTTCCGCAAGTTAGACGAGTGCTAGACAACTGGGCTAACCTCGTGGTTGGCGCCCTGAAATTTTCTTCAGACGATTCTCGTCGTTTTCTACAGTTGAACATCCTCCTCGCGGTGTGTGACAGAGCAGAAGATGCATCGTTACTGGTACCAAGCCGAAAAAGAAGTCGGGATCATGACGTCTCCGGTGCCGTCGGCTTCCCAAAACTTACTAGTAACGCAGTGTGATAGTGAACGCTTATGCCACGCCAGAAAATATGTACGCAACACAGAGATGCGCTTCTGTTACTCACGACCATGTGCCGTCGTGAAAAGTTGAACTTGTTAAACTTTTATCACTCGTTAGAAAAGCACTTGTTATCTGTATGTAGCGAAGCATTCTTTGTCCGGTTACTCTTCTACCGCGCGGTAAGCTTCGTTAATCCCACAAGACTACTGGGGACAAATTTGGAAATGCACACCGCAATGATCTTCTCAGATTCTCAAATTTCATAACCTTGAAAATTCAGATCTTCGTTGAGTCGCTGGAACAAGGTCTGTACCTTCACCCGAGGAAACAGGACTAGTAACCGTTCCGGCTTCGATGTCTCAGAGAATTATCTCCAACGCAGTATCAATACAGCAAAGGTAGACATTCTTCTTCTTCTTGATCCTCAATGACCTCTTGAATCTACGTATTTTTCTAAGATATGGAAGATGAGGAAAGTGGTTCCCTTCTTGGGAAAGGATAAGAACAAGTCAAATCCAGCCAGGTACAAATCAATGAGTTTGCTGCTTGCAGAGTATGCAGTAGTAAAATCTTCCAGAGGGCGATATAGAGACTCATACTGTTTCATTGTTCATTTCATTGCAAGAGGCTTCCATTCCTGCCGATCTATAATTTGGCTTGTGGATTAAATACAGTAAGGACCACGCAACAATAGAATTTGTGTCAGACGTCTGCTGGTAGCAAAATTCTCCTTATAGACCTAGAAAGTGCTCTTGATATATTTCGATCTAGCGGTTTGCTATAGAAGCTGATACGATACGGTTTCCTTAAACATCTAGTTCCCATTATTTGGTCCATAATCTCCGGAAGCTGTTTCATTCGATGGCATAAACTCGAATGTCGTCTTCGGGGTGAATAACGGGCTGCAACAGGGAACGTTCAACACCTCCATTCTGTAATAATTTGTATTTTAGTCATGCTTTGAGCCTCTTCCATCTCAATAGCGACCTTAACCTATGCGCGTTGGTATTTGCTGATGACCTCCTAATTTACGCGGCGTATCAAAAATTAATTCCAAGCTACAGAAAGTTTTCGATCGAACTATGATTTACTGTGATAACTAAAAGTTCCGTATAAATACTAGAAAGTGGGAGTCTATCCCTTTTGGACTGTGCATGTCTAGACATTTTAATTTCAACCGTGATGTGACAGGACATTCTCGGTGATTTCTTATCACCGGCAATAGCCCCTATTCGTTCCGCATAAGAAAATGGTCAAATATCTCGGTATATATTTGTATTGCAAATTACAGATTACACAGCACATTAAGACTCAAATGTAAAATAAATTAGAAAAGACTTTTCTTGCAAATAATGGTTCGTTTTTCTCAAAGCATCTCTACGCGAAATGTAGTCTTCTGCTGTACAAATTGCTGGCAATAATCCTATCCCTACTTATGCCTGTCCGAATTGGTTCAATTTCACAACGAGCCAGATGGACTAACTCAGGTGTTTCAAACGCAAATGCCCGAGGCATTGCATGGGGCTGTATCGCTCGAGCTATTTTACATACTAATACAAATATTTTACATAATTTTATATACTATATACAAATTGCACATAGCTTTTAAATTTCTTGTATATGTAGGACACGGTGAGGATGGTCTCTCAGTTGACCTGTTTATGTTAGAATTAGCGAAGAATCATAGAGCTGAAGTATGTCTAGTCGTCGATCAACTTTGATGGAGATTTATCTAATCCAAATCATTACTTATATCATTTTTCAAAATGAACTCAAAGTAGAATATGGATCATCTATTTTTTTCTTCATGATTAATATTTCAATAAAACTGTGCACATACATAAACTATGATAAATAATTTGCGACTGCAACTATAATACATTTTTATATGCTACTAAGAACACCTACACTTGGTTATATTTAGTGTGATGGATCCTCGCGAAAGAAATGGCATTTTATCAGTTGTTTGTTATTTGTGTCAATATAAAAGGGTAATGATACTAGTAGTTTAGTGCTGGAATTGCTGGAAATTTTAAGAATAATTATCATTTTGGGTAACTTGCCTGAAAGCTAATTTCTCTACGATTTGAATGATATTGAAATACGTTGAAAGGCTCAACGTTGCGGACAATATTTTTTTTCCTATACATATAACTGATGATCATTAATTTACAAATTATGTACAAAAACTGTAGAAACGAAACTACCGATCAGCTTTGTTAATAGGTTACGTTAACCTTTTTGCTCCTAACGCCGGATATATCCAGCATGTACGATGTAACGCGATAAAATCGTTGGTTTTTTGTGACTGCAAGACTTTTACATTTCAGACTTTATTATTTATACGGAGGTTAGTAGTACTATACGGCTCGAATATAAAGACTGTGATAAATCAGGAAGTATAATAATGTCCCTTCTAGAACCATATTTAGGTAAAGGTCATATCCTTTACGTCGACAATCGGTACACGAGCCCCGCATTATTTGATATATTACACAAAAATTTTACAAATGCGTGTGGCACCGTAAAAGAGAGGAGAAAAGGAATACCAGAAATGAACGAAAAATTACAAAAAGGAGAAGCATGCTTTTGCTCGTTTACAAATATATTAGCCATAAAATGGCACGAGAAAAAAGAGATTTTCATAATTTCAACAATACTTACAGAAGAATTTGTGGATGTACCAAAACACTACAGTGCACAAAAAATTTTACAGTAACCATCTTGTGTACACGACTATAATAAGTTGATGAGTGCTATAGACATGGTCATTAGCACTATAAATTCTACTTACAAAACAACGAAATGGTACAAAAAATATTTCTTCCATATGATTGATATGTGCTTATGGAATTCATATTGTCTGCACAAATTGAAAACCAACAAAATAATATCAATTGCGAAATTTCAATTGAAATTAATAGATCAAATTTTAAAGAAATATCAGAAAAAAACAACCCGGCGTCCTATTACACCCGGAAATAAATACTCATCAAGACTCAACGGAAGACATTTTCCTTCACTTTATGAAGCTACAGGAAAAGATAGAGTACGAAGATGTGTTGGGTGTGCGGGAAACGATAAAAGATGAGAATCTCGTTATCAATGCCAAGAATGTAATGTTGGGTTGTGCATATTTTCATGTTTCAAAACATATCATACTGAATTAAATTATTAATCACTGTATATTATTCTTTCAATAATCAGATATCTTCAATCGATAATCAGACTTGTTACGTCGTGTGAGACAATCCACACGCCATTCCTCGTTGCCTGGCCGCTAACGGTCCACGTACCATTATCCAGATTCTCAATAAACCTAAGGATAAACTTGAACTTTTTAACTCAAGTGTTTTAATGCATGCTTTTTAAATTAATCTGTTTATTCTGAAGGATTCTCTAATCCTATAAGTGTTATCGGTTTATGGATGATCCTTAGAACAGTCCTTAGATTTATTGTGCGCTCTTAAAAATTACGGAGAAAGCTGGTAGTTATTATTTATTTATTTTTACTTAGTCCGTGCTTTTCGGCTTTGGACGAGTTTTCGGTTTTACATCTCTTTTACCTATCACGCTTTTTACATTTTCTCATTTTTATGACGTTATCAACTTATTGCCTCCTCCCTTATATCTATCTAACTAAACTCTAAACTCTTTTCCTCGTCTATATCTATCTAAACTCTTTTCTTATGTATCTATCTCCCCTCTTATACACTCTATTATATTGCACTCCGTTGTATAATCTATCTCTAAAACTATTGCAATTTTTGGGCTTTTGCCTCCTTGCTGTGTTTCCTTATTGTCGTTCCTCCCCGTCTTGCATTGTCCTTCTCTTATCCATTATTGTTTTCAGCTCCATTATTTCTTCTCCCGTCTCGTTTAATATTTTTTCTGTTTCCTTTGATCCTCCCGTTATTTCGCATTCTTCTATTACGTGTCTCACGTCTTCTTCTTTCCTTTTTCATAGTCTGCATCTTTTTTCTCCCTTTTCTCTCTCCATTTCTCAGCTCTTCTAGTTCCTTCTTTCTCTTTCTTGCTCTTTTCCCTTCTTGGCCATTTCCCCAGTTTCTCTCTCTTTCCTTTATGCACTTCTTTACTAGTTCCTTTTATGACTCTACGGCTTTCCCTTCATACCTTGCTGCTCTTCTTAGTGCTTTTTCTTTGATTTCTATTAGTTTGCATTTCTCTATCAATATACAGTTCGGTGTTGTCATATCTAAATCTAAGATTCATTTCACGTATCTTCTTTGTATTCTATCCAGCCTTTCTTCTATGTTCCAGCCTCATATTTCTGCTCCAAACTGCGCCACGCTTTCTACCAGTGCTCCAAATATCTTCATTCTCCTCTTGTAGTCCTGTTTGAAAGTTCTTTCTCCCGTGCTCCATGTTTTCTTCATTGCTACTATTGCTCTCTTTTTCCTGTCTTGTATGTGTCTCTCATCACTGCCGTTTTTCTGTAGTATGTACCCTAGGTAGATACTTAGGGTAGAAAAGATAAGATTATCTCTTCCACTTCTTCTAATTCTCGCTCTTCCCATTTCCATTTTCTTTGTCTTCTCTCGTTCTTTCTTTTTTCGAAACCTACTATTTTGGTTTTTTCCGTGCTCAGTTGCAATTCGGTTTCCTTCAAAAATTTTTCAAATCTCTTTAACATTTCCTTTAGTTCCTCTTCCCTATCAACCATCAGCACAATATCGTCTGCATATGTCAGTGGCCATACCTTCCTTTCTCCTACCACTATGCTCCCGATTTGTCCTTTTTTTAATTCTTCTTCCAGCCCCGCCACGTAGATGTTGAATAACGTCAGGCTCAACGAGCATCCTTGTCTAACTCCCCTCACTGTCCAAAATTCTTTTGTGTTTTTATTCTTGATTCTCACCACAACAAAGAATGTTCTTCCTTCGAACTAGTTTCTCGTTAACCCCTAATTTTTCTCATTTCCTCCTCCAATTTCTCTCTGCTTAGCTGAACGTCGCTTTTAAGTCCGCAAAGCAGGCATATAGTTTCTCTTTTTTTCTACTCAGCTGTTTATCTAATATGTAATTTATCACAAATATTTCGTCGAGCACTCCTCTTCCTTTTCTAAATCCGAATTGGCTTTCTTCCAGTTTGGTTTCTACCTCTGCCTTCAGCCGTTCGTCCAGTATCCCTGTGTAGATCTTGTATGTTGTGTCCATTAATATTACTCCTCTCTAACTTCTCGCTACTCTCTTGTCCCCCTTCTTGTATATCGGACATATTACTCCTTTCTTCCAATCTTCTGGTATCCCCTCTCCATTCTATATTTTCCTCAACAAATCCCATAGCACTTCTCCCATTTTCTTCGATGCATAGTTCCATACTTCATTTTCCAACCCGTCTTCCCCCATTGCTTTCTTCTCCTTCAAATTTCTTATTTGGTAAATCATCTCTTCCTTCTCTATATTATCCTCTTTCTCCTTCATTATTTTCTCTTCCGCTCGATGCTCCTCCGTTTTTCTACCCTCTTTGTGCTCTGTTCCTTCTAAAATTTCAACGAAGTGATTTTTCCACTCTTCTTCGCTTATTTTTTCGTTTCTATACCCTCTCTTCTTCTTCTTCTTCTTCTATATTTATTTGTGTATTTCCATGCTTGTTGCTCTGTTTTGATCTTCTTGATTTTTTCAATTTCTTCTTCTTCGTGTTTTTCCTTTCTTTGTTTGCACCACTGTTTGAATGCCTTTTTTTCCTCTATAAGAGCTTCTCTACTGCAGTTTCCTTTTATAAACTTTGTCCCCTTCCTTCTCATCTCTCTTTCCTTCTCTTTCCACTCCTTGTTGTACCACGCTTTCTCTCCCATGCCTCATCTCCTTATCTTCAGTTTCTTCTTTGGCATTGCTTCGTTTATCTTCTTTTTGATTTCTGTCCACATTTCTTCTATTGTTCTTCCATTGCAAGTTCAGTCTTCACATTTCTTCAAGTATTTTTCCATACTTTCGTTTGTCCATTCCCTTTTCTCCTTCTCTTCTTCCTTCTATTCTTCATTTTTTTGTAATTCCTGTCCTCCCTATTTCTGTTTCTAATGGCGTGAGGTCTGACTCTGTTTTTTTTTCTACTTTCATGTCAATTATTTCTTCTGTCGCCTCCTGATTGCCAATCACATATTCTATTACTAAGTTTTCTCTCCCTTATATAGGTCCACTCCTCTCGCTCTTTATTTCTGCCATTGATTATCGTCCAGCCTCTCCCTTCCAGATACTTTAGCGGTATTCTTCTTCCCATGTTTATTTTCTTGTCTTTTGATCGTCTGTTTTTTTCTTTCCCTATGTCCTCGTTTACCGGCCCTCCCTATTTTCCCGTTCTTGCATTCCAATCTCTGCCGATGATCATCACTTCCTCTTCTCTGTCGTCCACTTTTTCCTCTATTTTTTCCTTGTCCTATATAGCTAACTATATTACCATTTATTTCTTTATATTCTATTTCTCTTAGTTCTTTATTTATACACGTTATTATTCCCCCCTTTGCTCTTCCATTTTTTCTTACTCTCATTGCTGTCCTGCATTTCTAGTCGAATTCTTTGAGTAGTCTATATTTTAACTTTTTCCGTTTGCCTTCCTCTATCCATGTTTCCGTCACGTCGAATGTCTTCAGATATTCCCACACCTCCTTGTCCTTACTTGTTAGCCCTGCTATATTCCAGAAGCACATTTTCATCCCCTTTGTAATCCCCCTCTCCTTCCTCCTTTTTTCATTTTTCTTCCTCTCTCTTTCTTTCTTCCTCCAGCCTCTCTTCATTTTCGTTTCATTTGTTCTCTATTTTTAGTTTTTTGTATCCAATCTTTACATATTCGCCCTTTTCCTTTCTTTCTCTGGCTACCCTTCTTATGTGTTGCTGTACCTCTCTTTCTTTTCTTGTCAGATCATCGTCTCTATGTATACACCCTTTTCTAATTTGCTTTTCTCCTTCATTATCCTTTTTTTTCCTCCATCGATTTTATTGTCGATATTGTATTATTATGTTCTTACCCCCAACCTTTATTATATGTGCTTTTTCTACTTCTGGCCTCATTTTTTCGTTTATGAACTCTTTTACTATCTCTTCATTGCTTCCTTCGTTCCAGTCCACTCCTTTTATTATTATGTTTCTTCTTCTTTTCTCTCTGTCTGTCCTGTCCCGATCCTCCTCAATTCTTCTGATTCTACCTAGCAATTCTTTCTTTTCCCTTTCCCTCTCTTTCCCATGAACAAAGTCAATTACGAGCAACGTTGGTAGTAGGCTTACTTCTCCTGTCATCATTCATTAACGTTAGCTATAACGAATAGGATTTAGCCTCACTTTTCTAACGAAAAGTGTGTGCAACGAATCTGCCTTCTTCGTTCAAAAAGCCCACCCACACCGAGCTTTCCTCCGTAATTGCATGAGAGCAGATAGTTAGTGAATAGTCCGGTACCAAGTCGAAAACTGCCAAGTCACCTACGAACCAGTCAACATCTCGGACTGCTTCTATTATATTATTACAATTAACTGCAAGAGACAACGGCAGGACAGTCAACGTAATTACTCGGACTGGATCTCGCCTATAGATCAGTCGACATCTCTACAGTGATTCTCTGACCTGAGAATAGTCAACGTCTCTCTATCGGGTCTTCACTCGTCAAACATTCGTCTACGACACTTAAGCCTTACGCAACGGCGTAACTCTTTCTTGTATTACGTTGTTGGAAATATAGACCCCCTATTATCCCAAAAGAAATAAGAAGATCGATCACTTCGTAACGTCGATTATTATAATCGTAATGGAAATTTACGATACCAGTTGACGCACTTCCCTATTAAAGCGTCTCCGTGACTGGTCGAAAATACAAGGCTCTTTATACGTATCAAATGAGTTTATATCTTTTATGTAGAAATTATGAGTATATTGTTTAAAAAAGAAGTTCCTTTTCTTCCAAGATAAACTGTCCAATGTGTATACTTTTGGCGCGGGGTCCACTTGTGGCGGTGCTACGACGGACCGAATCGCCGTAGCAAAAGGGTTAATACCGATAAGAGAATTCCAGGTCTGGCTGTCTCTAACCAAATTACTCAATGAAGCAAGGACAAGGCTATACAGGAAGAAAAGAGGCCACGACGAAGGAAGCAGCATGAGAAGCACAATGAGAGAAGCCATTGGAAAGTGCCACGAATGTTGGCAAGCTACGTAGAAGGGCAAGACGACCTTCAAGTTCGACACAATCAAGAATAGGCTTGAGAACGGCTGGGTAAGATCCGACCACTATATGACACAGTTCCTCAGTGATCACGGGGACTTTAACAGTAAACTCAAGTTATTCCGCAGAAGTATATTTTACAAGACTGTTCTATCTATAATAAGGATCGACTGAAGCTGCGGAGTGCTATAGAAGACCTTGACTAGAGCTGGCCGGAGGAAAAGTGGGAGTTCGTCACAAAATACGTATACTCTCATTTCCGCCAGTATGCAAGGAGCGTTCTGTATGCAAAAGAGCAGAAGAAAAGGAGAACCTTGCAAGAAATAGGGGGTCCATCGCAACAGGGGTGGCCTTCAGAAAGAAGATCACTGTAGCCGGGTGCACAGACAAGCCAGTCCCCGAGGCGAAGTGTCAGGTTAGCGCTACGTGAACCTGAACGGAGCAGAGGAGAACCGAGTCTACCTGACAATAGTAGAAATAGTAATGACTAAAGAACGGACCACAATAAAGCAAGCAGACAACGGATTGAAAAAATAGGACAGCAAGCAAGATAGAATAGGGAAAACAACAATAACAGGAAACCAGGACGCAGAACAAAATATAAAACGTGCGAGCCGGAGAGGAAACCTGCGACCCTCGGTGCAGGCGGTACCCACACAAACGGGTGCAGGGATAATCGCATGGAGAGTCAACCTGCTCGGACCGAGCTATAAGCTGGCAGTTCCGCCTCTTCATGGCCCTCCTCCTCCTATGGCTGGTAACGGCGCGGCACGATGCACGCATCGCGTGGCGTCGGCTAAACGAGCTGCTGCCCGAAAGGATTGGTTCAACTTGTCCAACGACCTGTAAGAGGAGGGCAGGGTTTCTGTAAGTCGCGCGCCGACCATCTATGCGCGCCGTTTCCAGGGCAAGGGGCGCTGGAAAATAGACGAGAATCGAATACGAACACTCAGATGCGACATCATGAGTTCTTACTCGAGGTATTACTTGTCTCTAACCAAACTCAGCTCGAAAACTAAGGCCGAGCAGTGGGATAATTTTCCGAATAATTCGAAAAACAAGGAAAACCATGGCTTATAATCAAAATATTGAGCTGTAAAACCTGTTTCAAAGTCATGGAAGAGCGGCATTTCTAGTTCCACCAAAATGATGATTCTCTTCAAATTTCTTGCGGTTTTTGTACAAAAGCAAAAATATCGTTACATTTTTCTATTGATACTCTAATGAAGAATCTACCACCTTGTATATAATAAAATATGCCCACGAAAAGATTTAATTTTAAATCTTAGATTATTGTCTAAAGCTATTAACATATTTGATTACGCCTTTCCTACATAACCAAACAACTTTAAAATAAAAAAAATTTTATCTTCTTTTACACCTACAGAATTAATATTATTTAAAATATTACGTAAAAATAAACCGCAGTAACTGTTATGTAATAATGTAAATAGCTGGCTGCTATGCGCATAGCCTATCACTACCAGAAACTGTCAGCTGTCAGTTACTTAAGTAACGTAAGAGAGATTTCCTTTTGAGAGCTTAACAAGTGAAGGCGTTTCTATAGCTACTGATTTTATCATCTTCAATATAATTCAGTTCAATGTAATTCTTATGATGAATTCGATTATACACGATCACTAAAGAAATTTTGGGGTTAGTTTCAAATCTCCATGTTTGGGTTCCTTACAAACTAAAGGAGACTGACTTGATTCGACGCACCATTAACTGCATGCCACGGTTAAAACGGGAAGAAACTGATCAACTTTTGCAACGAAACATAATGGGAGATGAGAAATGCACTGTTTATACTAATATCAAGCGTAAACAAATCAACCGTATCGAGGCAGCTAGGAAGGAAAATGAAGTGTCTCATTAATTAAAAAATTAAAAAAGAAACAAGAAAAAGGTTCAAAGCTTGCGATTTTACAATCACAACCAATAAAGGTAAATTTCAACACATATAAACTAAAAACATAAGACATATCATTCCTACCGATGCGTCGGCGATAAACCGGACTTAAGGAAACTAAACAATTCTCCTACTTCGAAGTCATAAGATAATATCCAATAATATTAAGAATTAACAGGATATCATTATGGATTCAACAAGGTCAATAGAATCAACAAGGTTATTATGCATTCAACTATCAGAAAAAGAAATCCATTTCAAATATAGGGCAACATCCGAGGAGATTTGAAAATTTCCGTGATGGACGACCCGCACAACTAATACTACGATAGCTTTTATACACTACTTATATATGGCATTTACTGCACGTAGTTTAAAGCAGACTGCAACTATTCAGGAACCGAGCAGAAATATCTGCAGTATATGCTCCGCTATTTCCAACTTTACCTCCCAAGAGCTGGTGATTCAATACCGACTACCGACCCTTAGTTTGAATAATTTCAGTCTAAGTTTCCACTCCAAACAGTACTCGCCCAGCTACCAGAAAAAGAAATTCAATTCAGATACAGACGAACATCAGAGAAGATTTGAAAATGTCCGTGATGCACCATCCACACAACTAATACTACGGTATCTTTAACACGTTATCTATATACGGTATTTACTACTCGCAGTTTAAGCTAGACTGCAACTATTCAAAAACCAATCAAGAATATCTGCGGTATATGCTTCGCTACTTCCAACTTTACCTCCCAAGAGCTGGTGATTCAATACCGACTACCGACCCTTAGTTTGAATAATTTCAGTCTAAGTTTCCACTCCAAACAGTACTCGCCCAGCTACCAGAAAAAGAAATTCAATTCAGATACAGACGAACATCAGAGGAGATTTGAAAATGTCCGTGATGGACCATCCACACAACTAATACTACGGTAT
>CM026176.1:7762180-7812488 GCA_014825975.1 Bombus haemorrhoidalis
ACTACATTGTAATTAAATATGGTAGATAAATTAATTTATTAGTTTGTATTGTCTTATTATTTTGTTCCGAACATTTTACATTATTTTTAATACATTATTTATTAAATATATCAATCTCCCTAGTTTTAAGAGGAAATGTTAACAGTTTTTCTTCTTACATTTTAGTCAATTGACGACGTGGGCGAAAGACTGTGTATTTTCTTTAATTGTTTTGCGACCAGTGGATGTGAAAAAAATATTTTACGATGAATAAAGAGGATTCTCTGCAGATCATTCAACCTACCTACTCGCATGTCTTCAACTTCGAAAAAACGTACTTCTATCCAGACACTCAAAAATGGCTGCAGAAAAATGTTCACTACTGCTACTACTGCTGTATTATTTACGTGATCCTAATTTTTGGCGGAAAGTATTACATGTCGAGTAAACCAAAATTTGATTTGAGGGGTCTGCTTGTATTATGGAGTGGATTGCTTGCAGTGTTTTCTATTATCGGATTTTGTAGAACAGCACCGGAAATGTTCACTACATTGAGACATCATGGCTTTTATCATAGTATTTGCATACCTAGGTAATACTACTTTCATATTTTAATATATTTTCAGGTGAATGGCGATTTTAAAAAGTAATTATTAATGAAACACTATTAATGAAATGAATTGTTATACGGAATAATTTGTTATGCTTGGTATTTAGAAAACATTGATATGTGGAAAGCGTTAGTGAAATAGGAAATACATTTTTAGTTGTTTACGATATTATTCTTATAATAATTCTCTAGAAAGATTTTATAAATTTGTTTCTGTAATAAGTTCGATTGATATAACCAGTTATGTCTACCAATTCGCAGCATATCGACCTATACTATACACATTGGATGATTATATTTTCAAATCAAAATAACAATGTTCTTATTGTTTCATTGTATGGAACGTAATACATGGCTTTGATTTACATGTCATATTCACAAAATGAATCGATATTTCAAATATGTCAATTTGTGATATACAATAAGAATGGAATTATTTTCTTTTTAGCCACCTTTTGCAAGATCATGTTTCTGGCTTTTGGACATGGGTATTTGTCCTATCAAAGGTCCCAGAATTTGGCGATACGATTTTCATTGTGTTACGAAAGCAACCATTAATATTTCTGCATTTTTATCATCATTTAACTGTTGTTCTTTACTCTTGGTTCACATATGCGGAGATTACAGCAGCCACAAGGTGGTATGCCGTAATGAACTACTTTGTTCATTCCTGGATGTATTCTTATTATGCTTTGAAAGCAATGCAATGCAAATTACCAAAAGGCCTTGCCATTGTGATTACTACGATGCAGCTGGTACAAATGGTGATTGGTTGCGTTCTAACTATTGCGGCTTACTATTATCGAGAAAGTCGTGGACTTGAATGCTACACTACGCGTAAAAATTTTATATTTGGTTTCGCTATTTACTTTAGTTATTTAATCCTATTTGGAAAATTCTTCTTCAAGGCTTATGTTTCCGACAAACGGAAGAACGAAGTTGGAGAGAATAGAAGAAAGGGGTGTTATAAACCAAAGACTAGCTAAAGTATATCAAAGTTTTTGAAATCTTTTTCTATAAACGTTTTCTGATAACATTTCGTGAAAACACTTATAACGTGTTTTAGAAATCTGTATTAATTCAAAACGATAGAAATTGGTTGTAACATAATGCTTGTGATAAGATATTTATTTATTGTAAAATATTTAGTGTTTTTGATGTTAAGGGCTATGAAGGTTTTCAAAAAAGTTGCTCGTGAAAAAGTTTGAATAAATGGAAAATCAAGAGTGAAATTTCGTTACGCACATCTTTGAAATATTTTTAAGAAATGTGTTTGTAAGAGAAAAGGATTTACAAAAAATTCTAAGAAGAATTCTTTGTAATGTACGTTTCGATATGTGATTTTAATTATATTCTTGTTTGCCGAATTCAAATCTGTAATAAATTTATGTTTATCATTCAAGATATTTTAATGACAAAGAATTTAATATTTAGTAACATGTATAGTCGATAATAGATGACTTCATGGAAGATTTCACTTAAGAGATATCCTGATTGTATTGTTCAGCAATATGTAGGACGCGGAAATGTTTAATTACAAAAATATATGATGGTGAATGGAAATATTCATTGTAAAAAATGCTTTTGTTAACTAAAGAACAAACTGACGGTGTATATGTATGTGATGTAATGCTGATTCACGACCATGCAAGGAAAAAGAAATTAATAAAAGGAAAATGGAGGGTTATATTTACGACGTCTCTTTATTACTGCTTTCATGATGCGTACAAATTTTCGAAATGCAAACAATCTTACAAAATTATTTATATATTTTGTTCATTTTTGAACAATTTTATCGCATAATTTGTTGCTAGACAATTTTTTTTTGTCTATTCTTACATAGTAGCGATGGATACAACTAAGTGGAATCACCTAAACTTCTTCGTTATTGTTATATGAAGAAACTTCATAGGACAATCTTATATTTACTTATAGAATCATCCCCTACTCGATTGTCCTATCCTACCTGATATACCTTTTAAACATATATGTATGTATGTATGTATGTGTATTATTTGATATATCTTTCATCTTTAAGATTATCCACGCATAATAGATGACAGGCGTTGTTGCATCGAGCTATGAGAAATAAATAATTTGGATACAGATCCTTGTTTATGTACCCGATATACTTATTTCATTTTTCATCCTCACTGACGATGATACTAAACATCAATATTCAAGGATTGAGGTACAATATTGACGAAAATTTACATATTTTGTGTGCAAGCGTCACTACCTATGGCGGAAAATTAAATAAGATTAATCGTGCGATGAAGTTTCTATATTTTTAGTCACTATTTGCTGCGTAGACTCAAAGTAACTTTGGTTTTGAGTCGATGCATTTAAACTAAGCAACCTGTTATGAATGGAGAACATCTTCCACCTGCACTTGTTCAATACTATGAAACGGAGGTAGAAATACCTTTATTTTTAAACATTTATCCGAGCAATAACACAGAGTCGCGATTGCGCTGCGATATTATTTCCGCTAATGTATTCACTAGTCATTCAACAATAGCGTGATCTATTTTTTTCCTATTCTTTACAGCCAAGTAACTGAAGCATTAAAGATCCCCACACATAATGTGCCACGTTTGCTATATAACGGCCAATTTTATCTGTCGTTTTATGAATTGAAATACACATTTTTTTCACCAATATCATTTCGTATACTTTAAATAATTGTTTTATACGAATCTTCTAAGTAATCTTTTCTCAGAATTGATTCGTTGGGAATATTTTGACTCGTATATTTTCTTCAAAAAATTTATTAATACCACGATATCTAAACACTGCTGTGGAACATTGGGAGTCACTATGGCTTTGCACAAATCAGTATAAAGACGTGTTATATGAATCTTCCGATTTTGTTGAATGTTTGTAAGAAAGGTTTTTAATTTTTAATTTTTAATTAACTAACTACGTAGTTTTATAGAGACGAGTTTGCAAAGATGTGATCAAACATTTTCCTGGCGTCACGGTTTCTCGTAAACAATTTTTGATTATAATTTCAAGCACAATTGAAGCTATATGAAGACCATGTATGGAATTATCACGCTACTGCTGCCGCTCTCCGTTTCGTAAATCGTACTGAAATATTAATATTATTTTCTTGTAAAATATAACTCTTATATATTTTTTAGAAAATTGTAGGAAAGAATTCTATTGTGATACTTTACAACACAATTGCCTACGCTTCTTAATCTGTACATCCTATTCGATATTTTTTCAGTCGCAATGAATTTCCATTCATTCTCTTTGTTTCCCGTTGACTGAGGAAATTTAACTCCGGATTGTTACCGTTGGCTTGAGCCTATGTTCTGTATCCACTTGAAAGCATGCAAAATTTGTTACAACAGCCCAAGAATATTATTTAAAAAGCCCTGGGATCTTGACAAATATTTCATAATATTAGATAGGGACAGAGGTTAATTTATTCATGCTCGTCACTAATTAGATGACGCGGCATTTGGCTAAAAACCTGTGAGACTTCCGATTAAGGAAGCCCCATACTTCCGAGGTACCTCCTCGTAGGGATTTATAACTAAAATTTATTTTAAAATTGACATTATGTCAGTAATAAAATAAATAAATAAGACAACAGATAAATAGATGAATAAATAAATAATAAGACTAGTCAACAAATAAATAAATATAAATAAATATCTAGTCACACTGATAAATGAATACGAACCAGGTGTCTCTCTTGACGACCACCTGGAACGTTTGATTCTTCTCCCCGGAGATAGTCATACCCAGGCTCTTCAGGTATTTATGGAGCGTATCCACCTGACATTGTGCCTCGCTCTCATCTTCACCAAGCAAAATGATGTCATAAGCGAAAGCCAGGATTGAGACTTTCCTTATATCACATACATTTGTGCCACTGGTTTTCTCCTCTATTTCATCCAGCAGTGGCTCTAGGCATAAATTGACGAGGGATCATCCTGCTTGACTCCCCTAAGGATTTCAATTTCGACCCCTACATTATTTCTGGTTTTCATCTTTGCCTTGCAATCTTTGTATATTTCCTCGATTATGTCTATAATAGGGGTCGGAATACCTTTCCTCGCTAGGCAAGGTTTTATCGCCGAATGGTGTATCCTGTCAAACGCTTTGGAGATATCCGCTATCGTGAATATCTCCTTCCTGTTGTTCCTCTTGCTATAACTTAAGGCAGCGTTAAATAATTCTATATTTATTTCAAACACACTTTATCCATCTAAAAATAAATTGCACATCTCGATGGAGCTTCTTAGAAAATTCATAATTATTGTTTTTAAGTCATTTTTAAAACCTATGTCGTTTAAAACCTCCTTTGTTCTACTGGTGATAGCCTCTCTACTACCCAGCACCACAGGTAATATCTCACCCACCTCTAGGCCATATCTTGTTTTTAATTCGTTTGGGCATGCTTGGTTGATTCGTCGGCCTTTTCCTTTTCCACCTTTTGAAAATAATCTCCATTCTCGTAGCAGACAGTTACATCGACCACAAGCGCTCGTTTTTCAGTATGAGGTCTGGTTTGTACAGATTATCTCCTACTTTCACTGTAGGCTCGATAAATACCTCATTGTTCTTACTTAGTTTGTTGGCGAGGAGCGTTTTCACCTCATCGTATCTTTTGATACGGAGGCCCTTCGTATACTGACATAGCCCTAGAATGTGCCCCAGGGCTTCCGGCTGGCCATGGCACCTCCTACACATTATATCTATATTTGTATATGCCCTTGCTAGCGTTGTACGGGTGCCAAAGTTATTAGTCCGGATCCTTAAGGCATCAATGAAGCGAGATGGCTTTAATAACCTCTACTCACTTAGCCATGCGTTGCCAAGTTTTCTTTTGTAAAGTCAGTGCCCCCCTGACCCTGATTTTTTAAATCGATCGATTGTTTCATATCACCCGTTTAGTCTTGGAGGGACCGCGCAGAAGCCCCGTTATCCTTTAGGATGACGCAGGTGCTCGCCGGATATGGAATATTCGGGAAATACCTGGAGAAAATTGGAAGAGATGTGACGAACGCCTGTCACCATTACGGAGAGGACGAGGATACGGCGCGGCACACGCTAGAGTTTTGTCCGGCGTGGGAGTTTTGCCCGCCGTATCCTGCGACTAGCGATTGGCGAGAGTTTAGACTTCTCGTCAGTTGTGGAAGCGATGCTAAGGGTGCAACAGGAGTTCCTCGCGAGCATTACTTCTTCGCAATAGGAACGGACAAAGTGGCCCTAAATGATTATAGGGGTCGTCACGCCGAGGAAGTTCTGGGATCTCCTCGGACTTGCACGAGGATAGCGTTGAGAGGGGTAGTTTCTCGCAGTGCCTAAAGTAGACCTGAGAAATGCCTACGTCAGAATGGTAGAGGATGCAGGAGTGCTTCGACAGCAATTCGAAAAAGGTCCAGTAGCACCCCTGTTGAGCGTCAGGCTTCGATAAGTTCGACACTACCACACCGCTTCCCAAAAGATTGATTATTCAATACAATAACTTTCATTGAAATGTAATCTTGTAGAGATGAATCTTCACTGATTAATCAACTCAGCAACGATTGATACAAGTGGCTTTTGAACCTTCGCACTGTTAATATGGAATTGGTCAGTATAAAGGAAGGTCTTTTGCCCGGAAGGAATCCTTAAGGAATTAATTGCATTAGCCGATTGTTTGACTAACAAAAAGTAGTGAATGTGTCGCCAATCAACGGCGAAGTTAAGAAGTTGGTTTCGGGTCCCTTTCTCGTAGTTTACAATGCTCAGGCGGATACTAAGGTAAATAAATTGTACACTTTATATTCTAGCATCCAGGGATATAATCCAGACTAATAACTTTACATGCTTTTACTTTCTAGTGTTTTTATTATGAATTCATCACACATGCCTTGTAACAAAAAACACTAAATAAAGTAATATTTGTTACAATTTCCTATGATACATATGACAAATAGACATAATACTTATGGCCCTCAACATAGATGAATATTTTTCTAATTTTGTTACATAATTTTAAAGCAATTCGAAAGCGATTTCGTTTTGCCACAACTCTACTTATTCGTGGTTGTACCTTATCTACCTCAGAGCAGTCTCTGGTGGCCTTTAAACTTCTTTTATAGTATGTGCGAAGTTGAAACAAGTAATAGCTTCTCAGGGTATGTGTAATGTACATAAAATCGGTGAAGGAAATGCCAAAACAAACTTTCGTTTCAAAAATTCGTTATAGTGTTCATTCACCTATTATAATAGTTACACAGTAATACAATAATTAGTATAAGAGTGGCTTTAGTGGATTGTACTGCTCAAGTATAGTTGTGTCACTTTACCCACAAAAGTATCATTAATATCACATAATGATACACATATTGATATAATAATATCAAACGATTTTTATAAGAACATTGTTTTTATAAGTTCAATCCCTTGTGAGTTCTTCCACGGTACTTACTTAAACCGAACACTCTGTACATACAAATATGTTTAGATGTGTACACATGGATATTTGTGTGTGTAGTTAGAAGTTTCGACTTCGTTCAGTTCTCCTTTCTTACTTTTCATTTGTCATAATATATTTTACTCTACACTTTATTCCAGTTAAAACAGCATATTTATGTATTTTTTTGTTTATTCCTCTAAATAATAGATTCTATTTTACTCCTGTTGGTAAGTGCAAAAACGCCTTAAGATTTACTATATGAATTATTTTGCAATATTTCTTTCTTCACTATCCAGATTTTATTTATTTTGATTGTATTTTGAGAACATGTCAGATTTTCGTACAAAATCTACAATCAATATTGAAAAATTTAATGCCAAAAGAAATACGCACCACTGCGTATCTTTCTGTGAAAGAATATGAGAACAAATGCATACTTTTTCCAAAAAATTTAGATAAACTTAAAATGTCATTGAAAAAGATCAACTTTGGCTATACACCAAAGAGACTTCTTAAAAATAATTACGAATGGCTTGAACAAAATTTCATTTATTAAAAAAAAAGAAAAAAGAAATGAAGAAAAGGAGGCTGATATCTCATTTCATCAACAATTGTTATTTTTTTAAAACAAAAATTTTTTCTTAAATCAATTATTACATTCAAATAAAACGAGTATGCGTCAGAAAGCATGCTTACATCAGTGCTTAGAACGTAATGAATATCATAAAAGCATTGAAACCTTTTGTAACAAAAAAAACCTTTTTTTCGTGAAACAAAAAACAAATTATACTGTATTGAACATTAAGTTTGTTTATTATGGCTGACCTTACAAAATTTCAATATAGCATAATTAGAAATAGGACAAGAAAGTGCGAGATTAGATATATATTAATAACGGTCATCATACGATAATATATTAATAAGAAAGAAGATACAATGGTAATGCAATAGATGCAATGGAAGCATTTGTCGTTTCTAATTGATGTAGAGCATAATTATTCTTTGCACATACCACATGATCTGTAGCTGCTACTATACTTTTTATATTAACGACATCAAAACAAAAATGCGAGTTACATAGTATAAAGTAAAGGAATGACGAAGAACGGTGAAAGATAATGTATAAATTAATGATTATGAATTCTGCAAGCGTAAGTTTAATTTAAAATTTTTTTAGATTGAATTCTACTAAATGTAAATATAACTCTATTACAAAATAATTTACATATATTATATATACATGAAAGCTTCACATAAATATATAAAAACTTAATATAGATAATATAAATGCAAAGGAATTAATAAGTAATGAATATATAATTAACATAAAATAAAAATTATTTAACAAAAAAAAACAACGATGGAATAAAAACAATATATACAACAAATAACTTACTAGTAATAGTATTACTATTTAGAAATAATAACATGGATCATTTTCTGTTTTTTCTTTCGGTTTGTTTTTTCATTTAAAATTAACCCTACTTTTAGAAGTATGCCTTCACGTGGTATTAAGGTAGCTATTATGCAAAATAATTGTTCTACTAATTTTTGTTAGGGATTAGAATTGATGTTTTTCTATCAAATTAATGGCTCCTAATTATACTATAAAACTCCGCCCTTAAATATTGCTATCCTTCCATTAATCTTCCAGTATTTCATGAATAATTCTTAAATTTTTAATTAAAAATGATTTTTTGACCTTACGGTTTCCTTGCTGTTATTGTTCTTGGTAGTTATGACGTAATTCTCTCTTGAGTTGACGCTATTGATGAATTTGCAGTATCTCATGAAGAATGTTAATTGGGCCAGGCTGGGGGATTTCAGGATCATCTGGTCATCTGGGTCATTATAATTACAAGCTGTGATAACTGCTACTGAAGGAACTGGAAACATAGAAAAATATATTATCTTGAATCAATAGATACATGAAGGAGTATGCACAAGAAGATATCCAAATTTAAGATAATCAAAGCAACAATATATGCAAGCAAAAATATTTTCGTTATATTTTCATAATTTTTTATTTTATTTTTTATCTATTTATGTATTTATTGCACCATGCTAGTGAACAGATGAACTGCACTCAAATGTTTTTCCTTTTCAAATTAGTGGTGGTTGTCTTATATGCTGACCTTCTTTTTGCATACTTTGCAGGTAGCGTACCCAGTATAGTTCGCTGGTATAAAGAAAGTTTACACATGACTTCCTTCGAAATGTCCTGGTTTGGATAGGCATTTAACATTAGATCTTGTCTCTAAGATGACGCAAATAAATCTGAGTACAAGGAAAACATGTCCAATGTTTAACAGTGATCGCATTTTGCGAGTGGAATCGAGAATGCATCTCACATCTTTATTTTACATAGTTTACATTATCTGAAGTGGCATTGACTCGCTTTAGACTGCTTAACAGGATAGACTGTCCCGATTTTCAGTTGTTTGCATCATCCTATTTCAGCATTCTATTATATATAAGTATATAGGATGTCCTAGTCTTGGGGGGGGGGCGGTATTGACAATATTGTTATGCAACGGGCTGGTTTTCGTTCGATGATGGGATACATTGGCAATATTTATCTAATCTATTCAAATTGTCTTTATACGTCTGGAAAGTGAGGTTAGTCTCTTCCAGGCGACGGTGGCGAGTTCAACCTTAGAGCGGCTCCAAGAGGAGAGGATCATCCCAAGAGGACTCGTTATTCCAGGAATGAATTTGGGAAGAAATCGCGGTGCCTGAGAAAAGATTGGACAATGAGATATCATTCGTATGCCAACGCCGGCGCTCAGGAAATGTCTATTAGACAGTAGTTACCTTCAAAAGATAAAGAAGTTCTAACCTGGCTTGGCCAAAATAATGCTTTAAAGAAAACCAACCACGTTGCTGCTATTATCCTTGTAAAAGGCATAGCTACAAAATATTTTACGATAAAGAACAGGTTAACTTATCATATTATATGATTTCTATCGTAAAACGATCTAGTCAGAAACTTTTGCACGTTACTCTATATATAGATTAGTAACACTGCAACTTAAGGACTTACTTCGGGTTAAACACAGACGTTGATTCAAGAATTGTCCAAGATTTAATGAGCTAGAGAGGAGCAGTGTTCAGTTTTAAGTTTTGCTGTGCCTACCATTTAAGGTCTATTTACGGAGTTCCTTGTATGCTCGAACCTATATAGATGCAGTTGGCTTAATTGATAAAACAGATTCTAAAGATTCTACATATTTGAAAGCCCTTCATAATGTTATAAACTTTTGTATTCTAACTTCCATCATTATAGTATATTATTATGATTAAGATTGTCATTTTAGCTATAGTATTAATATTATTATATTTATTGTACAAATATTGTTATTTGATATTTCTGTTCATTCATAACCTACAAATTTCTGCGCGCCACGCGATTGCTATCCACTTTCAATCTTACGAGACGCCATTGGTGTAAAACTAGTTTAAAGCTAAAGGTAAAAGAACTCCATTGCTTGCTACCACTTCGCGAACAGCTTCAAGGACTGTTCCATATATCCTTCTTCCATATATCCAATGATTATTCGGAAACTGTTCAGCAGCGTTAGCTCGGTGAGCGAACTTCCCCTGAACACGTTTGACGAACAGCACAATAACAAAACTAAAAATATTTATACATTGAAATATATATTAATTATTACACATTATATATTAATAAGAAAGAACATCGGAGCCTTTCTTTTGGTATGTTTGGGTAGGTCCCCAATACTTTAATCCGTACTTTTTATTATAGCTGTATTTAAGTAATGAAACTGAGAAATAGTTGTTTATGATTTAATCTGAATATGGGTGCCCCAGATTTATGACAATGGGCTTGGGCTCGAAGTGACATAATGAAGCAATTAAATAGCTTTCCTTAAAACCAAAGGCTGACCCGAGGGATATAGAGAGGTACAGAGAGGAGTATGTAAGGGCAATTCCACTTGAATTGGAGACAATTCAATAAATTCGACTAATCCAGTGCATAAGTACGTTGAGTCCCAAATCACAATCGTCATCCCGTTGACTGTGTATTCGTTATCGAATATAACTTCATCGTCATCGACATCATTCAATCATCGCTAACACTTGTTACGTTTTTGTAATACATTCGCTTCAATAAATATCACCTGGTATACAACAATAATATCCAACTCACAGAAAGATTCATTACACCCGCAACTTCCAAAATTAAGCCCACAAATATATAACGTATAATATATTAATATAATAATATTTATGCGTTAATTGATACATAAAAATTCCTATATAAAAGAGGTTTAACACTAGATTTACTTAGGCCTTCAAACTTCAAAATGAAATATCCCAAATACCATAGCATTAATTTTAACCATTTTGCATCGTAAATTAATCATTTCGTGTAAAGAATTTGTAGTGGCATATGAGGACAATTCAAATCATGTTGCCTTGGAGTATCAAGGTCGTTAGGATGCACGTAATCCAAGAATAAATAATCTCCGGATAAAACAATGTCGCCGTTACTTAACCGACGAACAAAGACAATATTAAATGAAATAATATATATACTATAATTAAATTAATAATTATACTATATACTAATTTCAAATATATTTGACGGATTGCAACAGCAAGCTCTCGTTTCGGTTTTTTCAATTCTCTACACATCCACCATAGATTGGTGACAACCGATGTGATTTGAAACGAGGAAATGGCAAATGCTAACGAAGATACAATACCACAGCTAGTGTAGCAATCACCATGTCTCCTCTGCAACCCACGAACATCACCGTGTAGTTCGCCTTATTAGAGACGCAACTTGACGCGGCGGACATCACGTCCGACCAGATAAGATTCGCGAGCCTGGCAAAATGTCATGACGGAACCCCGAACCATGCGACTGTATGCAAAGTTAAAAGGAGAACTCATTCGAATTCTAACGGACACCGACAGTACGAAGATAAAGAAGCTTGAGGAAAGCGAAGAGATGGGCGATAGGAAGTCATCTCAATTTTATCATCACCTGAGAAAACTCGCTAGCCCCTCCACGCCAGATGATTTCATCCTCATGCTGTGGAAGAATCGACTACCCGCCCGCATCAGGCGTATCCTGGCCGCAATTGACGAAACAAACCCGGAAAGATTAAAGCGGACCTAATAACAGAGGAATTTGGAGAGGATCACCAGTGTGCTTCTCTTGACACAACAGCGCAAAACGTAGCAACAAGCGAAATATGGCTCGCTCCCTTCAACGTGTTAAGCGACCAAATTAATCAACTAAGGGCCTAGGTGAGTGCGCTGAATTTCGATCATCGCCCACATCGGCGATCAAGATTAAGAAATTGAAGTAGATCGAGGTCGCGAGGAAAATCGTGTGACTCCGGCCTATGTTACTGTCATCGAACATTCTGGGACCGCGCACGAAAATTCGGACCCCGTGCAAATGGATACAGGGAGACAGGACCCGTAAATGCGGCATACGACGATGACTTGGGAATCCGCCGCATCTTTGTCGCGGTCAAAGGGACGAAAATTTCATTCCTACGCAAACAAAATAAAATACGTATTCCTAAACAAAATACGCGGACCCGCGAACAAGAGTGACTACGAACTGTTGGCGGTCAACGGAATACGGATTGCGATGTATGGCACCATTATTATCGTATCCCTTGAGCTATCACTACGTCGAGCTTTCAAGTGTAGTTGTAGTTGCCGATGTGCAAACGCCCATCATCGATGTCGACTTCCTGAGTGATTATGGGTTTCTTATAGACCCACGAAATAAACGACTCCTTAATACTACTACACAACTGTTGAGAAAGGAATTCACCGCCATTCACCAATTGACGTAGCGTCAATCAAAACCATCGGTGGAGAATCACCGTACCACAGACTACTGGCGCAATTCCCAGATTTTTCCGAAGAAGATCAGTATGAATTAGGCCAACATGAAATGACAATGAAAGTGTTTGAATATATTAAAAGTGAAGAGTTAGAAGAATCTTCGGATAGCGAAGAGGAAAATTTCTTGAAAATATGTCGTAACAAGAAAAGGATACGTATTCTTTCTAGTTCTGACTCCGAGGATGAAAGGACGAGCATTTCAAGCACATCATAAAATATAATGGGTGAATTTATATGAATAAATAATAATATAATGGGTGAAATTGAAATTGCAATTGACAGGACACAGTGGATAAAACTGAAAGCAGGCGGATCTAGAGGTAGGACGCCCGTTCGTATGATATTCAAGGATATCGCGGAGCCTACTGTCTATACTAAGAGATATATTATGTCGGGTTGTGAAACTAGTGCTTTCGCATTAATAACTGACAGACATATAATGGAACATATAAAAGATTGCACTGAAACCGAGGCGCATCGAGTTTTGAAAAAAGATTGGATAATCATAGTTGCTGAGTTACGTAGTTTTCTAGGAATTCTATATGCCTGGGGCGCATATAAAGCGAGATCATTGAAAGTTTCCGAAAGATTACAAACAGATAAATTTGCGCTGATATCCGAAATATGGAACAAATTTATAAGTAATAGCCAGGTTTGTTACAAGTCATATGAAAATATCTCAATAGATGAACAATTATTTCCATTATTATGAACAATTATTAATTATTAATGAAAGTCCGATGTAAGTTTACGCAAAATATTCCGAATAAGCTTCATAAATTTGGCATTAAGTTTTGGTTAGCAGTTGACATGCAAAAAAAAATATATTTTGAATGGTTTCCCTTATACGATGAAACTCTAAATATAGAATGAAACTCTATACTCAAGGGAAGAAAGAACATGATGATTTTGTTTTAAAATTTATATAAATCAAAAAACTGCAAGCTTACTGTGCATAAAAGTAAACCTAACGTAAAAGTCCTCCTTCTAAGCAACAAACATACAGATATACAAGTAGAAGACAATAATGAACGTGTTCCAGAAACCATTGCTTTTTATAATAAAATAAAGTTTGGTGTGGACGTCGTTGACCAGACGACACGCAAATATAGTGTGAAAACAGGGAGTTTCCGATGTCCCATTCAAGTTTTAGTCGGATTATTTAGATTCGTGCGATAAAATTCGTGGGATCTGAGAACCTGAACTACCAGTATTCGCGAGCAGCGATCATAAAAATTTACGTTGGCACATAGTGTTCTTGAACATGTCCAACCTTTGGGGACCTATGTTACCAATAACAGACACGATAACCTGTATAGACGTTATTTAACTTTATACTACGTTACAGGTAATCCAGAACGATCGAGATCTAAATAGGACCGATGAAGATTGGATCCACAATAAAACTAAATATTAAGTTCGGGTGTTTCTCGCTCGTGCATTCCATTATCGCGTGTTCGTTACCGTAACAGTTCGTCTGCGTCCCGCACGTTCGAAGATTGACAAATCTTACACAAACGCTATACTGGTGAAGGTAATCGTGATGTGTTTACAATTTATCAATTCATCAATTATAATTTATCATTTTGAAATCCGTAGGAAAGAGATAACATGCTCGATATTCTAGTTTGTACCTGTAAATAAATAAAACATATATATTTTCTATATATCTTCTATATTGCACACCTTATTGAATATGGAAAATCGCTTGTAGAACATAGATTATGAGAATATATTTAATTCATAAATACATTGTGAAAATTATAGAGAAAAATATAAATAGAATGTAAACCGGAGGCAACAGAATTATATAAAACATTATTTAATACATGTCGTAGAATGACTATATTATTCGTTATTTATAATATTTCATGTTTTATTTCCCTTGTAAGATATTTATTATATTTTGATTATATACTCAGTTTTCGAATATTTTTCTGCTAAATTATATTATTTTCCCCGAACTTTATAATTTAATTTAATCTTACTGTTTGAAATGATTGACTTCCTTCTGTGAAAATATTCCTGACTAATTCTATCCGAACACTTCCTGTAATACTCAGATCTGATAAATATGCGAACCAATTCAGGGTTTGAATATTTTTAAAAAGATAATAGTTTCAGTAAATTTAACTATATCGAACATTATCACGTTGAAAGAATCTCTCCGTTCAATACGACTAACATGTTTTTCTCATCTTCCATATATTAAACTAATATATTTATGACTATTTCTAGCACTATATCATTACTAATTTTATTCGCTGTTTAAATTAACATCTTTTTCTGAAAATTGCGTTTTATTTCATCCTTATCTTGATGCCACGTTTTCAAATATAAATTTCGTTTAGATTAAACAACGTTTAATCTAACAATGGAGAGGGCATGACTCAGTTTCATATATGTTTCCATTCCGAAATTATATCACAGGAAGTACCTGCTTTCTGAAATTAAGATCACGATAAATATCTGTTTTTCTCTCTGTTCTAATGGAAATAAGTGATCGATGAAATAGTATGCATCGAAATACAATATGGTCAAATAGAATCTGTTACGATATTCTTCAAAGACGGTATACTTAATAGTCACCCAACACAGATGAATGCGATCTTTGTGTTCTATCTGGTCCCTCTTCTTTTTTCATCTACTTAGAGTCTCATTTTTTTCACTGATTCCCATCGAGCAATCTTGTCCAAACGTGTCGTCACTTTTGCGGAAACTTGTACACGGCTTTAATACGTATTCGCCACTCAGTCATTAAATAGATTTAAGAAATTCTGATAGATTTTCCTTTAAGCATCGTCATCTCAAGAATATTCCTATTGGAGCATGCAGATATTTCATAACGGTAATAAATACATCGGGTTCAGCAAACGTTCATATAGATCAAATTTTGGGCATCTAAATCGATGCAACATTTGTTTAAGTAGTTTCATAAACTGAGTTGAGTTTAAGAAATTGGTAGAATACTTCACAAAAAGCTTCTTGATATTCAAGATGCTATACTTCATATATTATAAGGAAGTTTTTATGAGGCGATTGTTTCGATAGACACAGATGTTAGAAAGGATATTTTACAGGATCTTTAATTCAAAGCTGAAATTGCACTTATAAACAGAGTTGTAGTTTTTATACAAGAATTTCATCCTTGAGTGAAAATGCTAAATGTATGATCTTTTTGTTTGTATTGACTGTGTCAATTTTTTTTTGATTGTGTGTCTTCAAGATTTTCTTTGCATGTTGTCTACCGACAGTCTTGAGTACAATAATTTCATATTTGTAGATCTTGAAGGATTTGTGAATAAGATTATCGCCAACAGCCCGAGAAGAAGAAAGCCTTAGATACTTCTATTATTCAATTATCAGCTCTTAAAAATTATTTACTTTTTATTTTTATTATTTACATTATTTGTGAAATAATACTGACATTTACTATATAATTTGAATGAGCTCGACACCTGTGTTTTAGTGGGGAAACGTAGCTGTTGACAAAGCATCCACGGTTACACTTGGGACGTACTGTTGCATTATATCGTATTGATTCTATTGTCACCTATAATGTTATTATAGATAGCTTTCAACGGTACGAAGATTATTGTATAGAGAAATTGCGAAGTGTGTTATATGTAGCCAATGCGGTGAAATTTTGTGCTCGTATTCAGCAACTGGAGATCAAATTACGCGAATTGCATTTTTCTATGCAACAAAATACAAATACTCCTACAGTAAATGTGTCATGAACAACCTATTTCTCGATAAATATGCGGTCGTGTTTCTGATGTCCGGTTTTCGAATGTTTTTGAGATGTTCATCAACTCTCTTCCAGAAGCTTTTACATCTTACAATCTTTTCCATTGATTGTGATCTCACTGTTTATAGTTTTATTTGTAAGTATTACACAAGCAAATATTTTATTTGTTCGTTTATCCAAATTGAAACTTGATATTATTTTATATTATTCTTGCTATATTACATTGCAGAATCCTTGTATCAAGAGAAACACGTTAAAGTTCTAGATGTAGCTTCTTTACAGATAAAGCATGATTCTACATTCCAAGTATACAACTGTATTCATTTGTGAAATAATGAAAATCTCCTCTTCATAATTAGAAAATTCATGTGTACTGTACTGTATATCTGACAGAAATAATTGGATACATTTCCTTCAGAAATTGTTCACGTGGTGATCTGATTTGAGTACACGAGCGAAAGGTTGGAACCATCGTAATTTTCTCTTTTGCACGTTTTAAGCGTATTACGTGCGTATCCTTCCCGTTTCCGTCTCAAACTTTAAAACCCAATGGTTATTCTGAGTACGAGTTTTTCAAATTATTCAAATTCCCCATCGTATAAATAGATATTACAAGTTTAAAACGTTGCTGTAAAATTCTCGACTAATATCCATATCTTTAGATTTGTTATAGCTTTTTCAACATATGTTGATATACGACAAATTATAATATAGTATATAGTACTGTTTCTGTTGGTTAGAAACTTCTTGTATATTCTATAATTCCGTCCATCTAGACGGATTGCTTTTTCATTGTTAAGGAAAACTTTTCTTTAATCTTTTCTATACCGCATATTGTGCACTATCTTCGTGAATTCTATATGTTTCCCTTTACGTTGAGATGTGAATAATATTCGACGTTGCAGTGTTGGGTGTTCTAAACGTTTACATCGCTGCAAAATGCGTTGAACGGTTTATCGCAAGATTTACTATTTTAGCAAATCCATTTTTGACAATGCGATTGCTCTCCGCTCTTGCTTGTGTTATATTTTGTAGAACTTCTAAGCAATTGTACTGTTATCTTTCCATTTGTACTAACAAATTTTGTAACTTCTATGATGGTATAATTACTTATAATTAATTTTCTGTAATACCAGGATTCTGTCGATTTTGTTATTATTTAAATCTTTTCCCTGAAGGAAAACTTATTTCCGAAATTCATTATGGAATAAAACAATAAAATATTGAGTAGACTTGTACTTTATTACTCTGCTATCAAAACTCGTCAATAGCAATTAATAAGAGATATAACAACATCCTATTAGGTTTCCCTCCATAAATCTCATATAATATTAATCATATAATATTCTATAATATATGATAGCGATTTTCCCAGTGCGTAATATATATAATTTATAAAATATATGTAACATTTCCCCTTGTAGAGCATGTTAACATTTTCCCTTGAAGTCCTTAACATGCACCATGATGTAGTCTGTATCAAATGTAGTATCAGATTGCACTATAATGAATAAGAATATTACTGAAAAAAGTGGAAAATGTAAGTAACCAATAGAAAAAAGTAGGATGTGTCTTGTTTAAAGCAACACAACCTCTATACATCATCTGTTGTATCAGTCATCGTGCTTTTATATATGACAATCATTTACAATTAATTACAACCGATTAGAATGAAATAATTACATAATTATCATACAGAATGATTCATAACAGATGCTGAGTAATTAAGAGTAATTTAAAATTGTACGATAGGATGCGATAAATATTTTTATGTATAAAATATCGCAAATAAAAGTGTAAGATAGTTTATACCAATGTAATTAGTATTGAACGAAACTATATATCTCATTTTTTTTGAAGAAATTTTCATGCTTGTAAAGTTAATAATTCCGAAAGAACGAGTTCCAACGTCGGAAGATAAGTCAACGATTGCATAATTCTTTGTTTTTAGTAAATAACCATTGCACTATTTATTGTGGAATTGTTTTTTAAATATATTAGAACACTTGCGCTACTTTCATTAGTATTTATAATCTACCTTGGAATAATAAGGGCTAATATTTTATTGGATATGGTAAGAAGTAGGGAACTAAGAGAATTATAGAGATTGAAGATCTTTCAGCGAAGAAAAAAAGGATATTCCTTGTATGCAATGCCTGGAAAATTTAAGCTCTCGAAAAAAAAAGTACTTTACTTTATAATTGTCCAGCTGCACATTCGGTAAATTTTCCTAGCTTAAAAAAAAAAAGATATGTGATCGAGTCAAAGAGAGAAGTTGTTACTGTTCTTCAAAGTGGACCTCGCCAGTAATAACACTCTAACCTGAACATACGAATGAGACCAGACACTTGCAATGTTAATGTTTTTTATTTAAAAAAGGGACAAATATTTCAATTCATAAATTACTTATGCAACACTTCAATTTGCCGAAAACAAAAAAGAATATGAAAAAAACAGTAATATTACAGACTTTTTTTCAAAAAGTAATCGAACTAACCCGGATTTGCTCTATACAAGTGTCCTTGAGTCATGTCAGAATGAAAAATCAAATACGTACAAAATACATGTAACCAAACACGTTTGACTCAATATGCCAAAATCACTACCATCCACGTACAGTCAGTGACTCCAGAAATTCTACTCGTTGAACGATTCAGAATCCAATTTATTGCCAAAGTAAAACGTAAAATATCACACAAATTTTGCATAAATACGACTTTGTATCACTGGATCTCGAAACTTAAAACTAGGATTTTCGAATTCTCCGTTTCGAAAACTGAAAGATTACAAAAGAAGTGATTAATCCTTGATTTTGTCCTAAAGCGAAGTTCAGGCAAAAACGATAATAACACAGATCCAAAATTCGTCTACATTTTCCAATTTGGGGCCGTAAACGCCATAAAAGTACTGGTTTATTTCGACGTATCCGGAAGCAAGTAACATCTTTCTTTTTTTATTAATCTTGTGATTTAGGTTCCATGTGAACTAATATCTCAGTTAAAACAGCACACCAATACTGTTGTGTACAACAGAGATGCTGAAGCAAAATCAGAAGATTTATGCAGTGACACATAATATAAATGGTATAATAGTATTTCAAGGAAAAATAACATTTCTACTGATTTATGCAAAGTAATGGTGACTGCATATGGTACGTTTAAATATGTGATACTGGTAAATTTTTTGAAAAAATATGCAAATACCATAAAAATATTCTTAGCAAGTCAACGCTGGGGGAAGATATACTTGAATTTCAATTGATGAAATAATCGTTGGATCAAGTTGGTTGTTACATAAGTAAACGTGATGGTTAAACATTATGTGAAAGAGCAGTCTTCAACGCCTTATTCATTTGTTTATAAAGAATTGCAAAGGAAATAAGATCATACGACTGTTGCACGATTTGTGAATTCCGCAAAAAAATGTATTATTTTTAATGTGCACTTGCTGCAAACTATTGTTCGTAACTAATTCGATTTCGTATATGTTGGAAGCTGGAAAAAGTTTAAAATTATTTTATCCTAACATATTACGTGTAATACGTATAACACACAGCTTGTGTAAAATAGCCGAGAAAATGAGACTATTATTCCCTTCGATCAATAAATTGTTTCTATGAAGCAAATATTTTTAAAGATTGCACACATTGTATTAGAACAAAAAAAAACTGTCAAATGTATTGATATGTGATCTAACAGGTAACTGCAGCATCACACAAGGTATCCAGAAAATTGTACTACATTGTAAAAATACTACAAAGTAGTATGAAGTAAAAGTGGAGAAACGAATGGAGTTATTATAGGGAGGATAATTGGACAAGGAGACTTATAAATGACGCTTGTATTTTTAAGAAGTACAGAAGGAATATTGATCATTTCATTATGCAGATCTTAAGTGGACATGGAATATTTAACGTGTATCGTAAGACGGATATTGAAGGAGATGATGCGGAGCATGCGTTGTTCCACTGCCCTAGGTGGAACAATCATAGAACAGTATTAGAAAATTACTTGGGCATGCCATTGACAACCGATAATCTAATCCAGGTGGTGAGCAGCAGGGAGGAGAATTAGGTGAGATTCCAAGGACTATGTAAGAAGGTCATGGAAGCTAGACAAGTCCAGGAGAGGAACTTTGAAAAGAGACCAAGTAATGCCGAAAGGTGATTCCGATGAGCGAGGTGGCCGAAAAGCTTAAGGCTTAAAGCTGCGCTAGTGAATAAGGCTACAGTGCAGATAAAAAATATCAATCTCCTTAGCATCAAGAAGGAGTTGGTGAAGGACTTGAAAAGGTTCAGAACTGGCCTGACTATCGCTTCGTTTAGGCTGCTACGTGCAGCGATATTACAAATGTCATATGCTAGGGTATACGGTCGCGAGGTGCACGGTATCGTGTCCGGGTAGGGAGATGCGGCAGCAGTGAGCACGCGATGAAAGTAGACGATCGAGGTAGAGTTGGAAGAAGAGTTCCGTCGTGGGTTGGTACTCTGCCTTCGATCACTCGTATTCATTGCATGAGTTTTCGAAGTATAGAAAGAAGCCAGCACGGGAGAGTTTTAAATACTCGTCAAAGAACGTTGACGCGGGTAAATTCCTGAGGAGGTTCGACGAGAATGTCAATTTTAAGGCGAACGACGATGCGACACACGGCGTCTAATTTCAGACGCGTCCGGAACGCACGCGTGCCGACGAATTGAGAAAAATTTTCCCACCGCGCGGCAGAAAAGGTAACAATTACTGCTGAAATGAAGAGTTGTCCGGATTGAGAAGGGTAATTCTGAGATCGAGAAGAAGATCGCAGCGGGCAGTGGTAGCTGGCAGTGACAATGCTGGTCAAGGAGGCAAGGAGGAGATTAATAAGGGCGATCGAGCGCCGTAAGAAGGAAAAATGGAAGAAGTTCTGCGCAACTCTGGACCAGGATCCTTGGGGGAGGCCGTATCGAGTCGTAAGAGCTAAAATGGCTGGAACGTGCCACCGGAGGGTCTCAACAAGGACAGGTTTGCGAAAATTCTCGAAAACCTCTTCCATTAGGAGTTCATTAGAAGCCTGCTGCCTAAAGTTAACGCCTAAAGATACCGTGAGAAGACTGTATTACGGTGTTTGGGAATCTGTACGCTGCTCCGATATGGGCATTTGCCCTCGGGATGCAGAAGAATAAGAAGATCTTGGTGAGGGCGCAACGGGAAGCGTTGGTTCGTACGTCAACGGCGTACAGGACAGTGTCGCACCGGGCACTGTGCGTGGTAACGGGCAGCATTCCCATTCATATCAAGGCAAAGCTTCGGTGCTACGAGGCAAAGAAGAGATCTGGTAAAGATTGACAGGGCGAGGCATATGACTTGGCAAAGAAGATGAAGAGCTTGAAGCAAGAAGCCGAGGACAGGTGGAGCATAGCATCATTCTACAATCCCGGACAAGAAATTTGATCAGGCGATATCATCCTGCCCAGTCCCACATAACCTCAAATACGCATTCCTTTGGGTATGCGTAATGCATTTTCTCCTCCTTGAAAAAAAAGGGTTAGTACTTGTATCTTTGTTTCCTAATGTCAACGAGCCCACCAGCTCCGTTAGAAGCTATTATGGGGTCTGGGACTAGGTGTTACCTGTATGGGACAAGGTATTAAAAATTAAGAAGAATAGGAACATCTTCAAAAGGGCCCAAAGGACCGCATTGACAAGAGCTTCGATGGCCTACCGTATAGTGTCCCACACAGCACTGTGCGTGCTTGTGGCATTATGCCCATTTATTTCACACCAAAGCTTGGAACCGAAAGTATCGTATTAAAAAGGAGAATCAGCAGAAGTAGTATAACACTCGTTCAAGAGCTTCGGTTTATCAAGAGAGGATTATGACAGTTAAAGAGCGATCATGGAGAAATAGAAGAAGCGACTGGTAACAGATGCATATTTATTAAGACATAGAAGGAATATTGATCGCTTCACCATGCAGATTCTGAAAGGGCATGGAATTTTTAATGTATATCGAAAAATGATTAATAAGAAGGACCACTCCAGATGTTGGGACTGCAATGCTGAATGCGATGACGTGGAACTTGCACTTTTCCACTGCCCAAGGTGGATACGTGAGAGAACTGAACTAGAAAATTACGTCGGCTCACTACTATCAACAGAGAATTTAATTGAGCTAGTGGTGAAGAAGGAGGACGACTGGGCACGATTTCAGGCCTTGTGCAGGAAAATTATATTAGCAAGAATGATGCAGGAGAAATTTGTAAAGTGGAGGAGAATTAGAAAAACAAAAAGAAAGTATGGGATTCAAACATGAGAGAGCGGTGCGTAGTTAAGTCCCCCTCTCCGTCCGCCCACCCTCATCCCCACCAAAAAACCCACAACCCCACCGAAACCAAAAATAAACTACCGAACTGCCCTGTTTTTGCGACCAGGTTTTCAGGACAGAAATAAGAAGAAAGAAAGACAATATAAATAAACACCACGCTACAGCGACTTAAATCCAGTCACAAATAAAAACACTAAAAAAAAAAATTGCGATACATAAAATATTGTATGGCTATGTCGTACCGTCACGTATCGGTATTTTTGCCTAAATCATACTACAACCGAAACTCATTGTTTATTGTGAATAACAGACACATGTAAAACCCATTTTTCTGGTTAATAAACGTCATTAAAAAAAAAAAAAGAGGTGCGTAGTTAAGCCCAACCCTGAAGTAATGCCGTAAGGCGGTTCCGGAGTTGATGCTTCCCCAGAAAACGAGCGGAAAAAAGAAGGGTTTTTATTAGGTATGGTAACGCCATTGGCCGAGTCCCACATAACTCAGTGACACGAGTCCCGTACTCATGGAGTGAGTATGGCGTAATGTATTTTTTCCTCCTCGCGTAAAAAAAATGCAAAAGCGGTGCAACCTTCAAATATTTAAAGTTAAAATACCCAGTTTTACGAGGAGCAAAAGTAAAAGTGAACATTTTTACATAACAAATGGAAATTGAAAATAGAATGGTATCCATACAAGAAATAGATGTGGGTCTGAATATGCGTGTTGCAATTTTCATGCATCATATCAATCATTATATTACGTTCAAATCATAGAAGAATTGGTATAAGTACGTAAACAAGCGGTATGTAAAATGTTAGAAATGCATTTTTTCGATAGCTGTTGCTATAAGAACTCAAAAATTTGCAATCTTCTTAAAATTGATCTTTTCGAAGATTGGGGATTCTACAGAAAAACGGTTACAGATCGTTTTTTAGCTGATAAAAAATTACAAGTTGAAAGCAAAATCGAAAAAATATTAGAATTTATTGAACAATGTAATCGACATTTCAAAGTCAGAATATGGAACAACAAACGGTAGCAACAGCAACAAAAATCTCTGTCAATCTCTAAGTTAGCATCAAACATAACGGACATATATGACGATGTCATTAAAAGCTCTAATATCGTTCTACCAGCCTGTCTCCCCGGAAACGTTCAAAAGTTCAAGTCATTAATAGTAAATATGAAATAAAGGTGAAATTGTAGAAAAGTCCTTTTCAATATCAATGACTTTCTATGTGTAAAGTTCAACGTTTTGAACAGCTTTTTCCTACAGGGGAAAGTAGGACATGACTGGGTATTATTGTTCTTCTAAAATAACAACTGCGATATGCAATCAATATGTGGTGTTACGTTTTAACGAATGTCGCGTCATCACGAGATCAATCGTAAAGCAGAGACAACACAGTTTTTCATTCAGCGAATTTTGAAACTTTTCTAAAACTGTGCCTCAGTCTACGTTGGAAAATATAATAAAAAAAGCTCTATCTGCTTCAGAAAGAACTCAATAATTACAGGGCAGTTTCATCGGAAACCCAAAAAAGTGTTAGTAAATTACATACCAATCTCAGAAGAAACATTATTTGGTATCACTTTACCGGATCTATGACAATTAGCTTCTGAAATAGCAGAGAAATAATATTTTGCGTAACTCTAATAGAAAGAAGGGGAGGCAAAACTGATCGTATGCTTTCCTTTAGAAGAAACATCATTAAAAGCATCCGAGAAGACATTCGTTAGTCGTGCGATTGGCTTCAACGCGTTGTTGCAGGGCAGCTCTTCTACGGATACATAATCGTCTAATTTCGAGAGCTGCTGATAAAAACAAAAGGAAAGTTACCGTTTAGGGAAAGAGAACGCCAGGAAAATGAGAAAATTGAATTCTTCTTTCCAGTTTGCTACACTCCTCGAGAAATACAGTGAGAAAGTGCTTGATATAATTGTAAAATCTAGTTTTCCCTTTCTTGCAACGTGTGGGAAAATAGAATGGACACAGAACAGTACAATGATTACTATGAAGGCGAAAAAGATAATTGAACTATAAATCATACCAGTGCTGGTAAAATGAAAATTGATGTCATCATAGAAATGCTTATGAGATCAGGAAAGAAGCATCATGCCGAGTATACTACATGTATTGAAGATGGAGATAGTGAAACGCAAAAAGATATTAATCTATACGAAGACATAGTTGTTTAAAAGAAACGATACGTCGGTCACGTGTAGAATGGGCACAAGAAAAAGGATGCCAAATAATGTTAAATAAACTGTTTTCGAATAATTACAATAGTGTTTTCGCAAAAAGTGGAATTTCTAACTGAAGAAGGACAAACATAGTAATTTGTAAATGTCCTAGGAATAGCGAAGAGTATAATCCATGCATGTTTTAAACCAGTTAAAGCTGGATTTCAAGTCACTTCACAGAAAGCTCATCTGAAATAGAACTTTTGTTTGTAATTGCTTTAGCGTCGCTTAAGATAATGTTAAATGAATATAATTAAGTGCAAACCCTGAACTTTCGTCAACATTTTCTTGGCAACCTACTAAATTTGTATTTATGAAAGAAAATGAGGCATTGGTTAGGGAAGAAGAAGGTAATAATGGAAATAGATAACCTTTCTCCCAATACATGTAATTCAGACAATGATAATATAAAATTTAACTTTGCATTGCGCTTAGCCATGTTATACGGTAGCGTTGGTAATATTTTATCAAATATAAATGCCAGTGCAAAATGTTGTACCGATAGAAAATCTTCAAAGAAAATGAATTCGATAGAAATTATTCAAAAACCGCGCAAACGCGTGTGCAGATTTTTTCGACGTTAGCATGCGAAGTATCCGACAAATTGTGTGCGAATCTGAGATGCCTTGCCTAGAAATATCTCACAAGGAAATCCAAGTAACAGATACATACTAATTTTCATAAAAATTTGCACAAGTATTCATTAGAACTTATCTAAGAATTTAATCGTAATTCGACCGTGCCAGTTTGTACTTTTAGAAAGAAAACAACCATATTGACCGAATAGTTCTATGCAAGTGTTCATAAATCGCACATTAAACGAACTTGTTTACGAGTTAAAATCCAAAGATCTCAGTTGTAAGAACCATAAGAAAAGATAAAAGAGACGTACCTCCAGAACTTCAATCTCATAAACGTCGTGAAGTAAACTATTTTGTCTTTCTATTATATATTGGTATCTTATGATCCCAAGAATTGTGATTCCTTTGATGTAAGTGTATATAAAACAAAACAAAAATGAAACTTTCTTTTCATTTATAATTTTAAATAACGAGTAGGAAAGATAACGCATAAATGGAATTTATCACCTTCTTTAAATGGTATAGTGCATTCCATAGTTAAAACCGAATAAAGAAACGAACTTACCAGAGCACCATAGGAAAGAATTTATGAAGTTTTATCTTACTCAGGAGTCAGTTTGCTTGAATATCACAAAATCCATTCACCTTAAATTTCTGGCAACGAGAACTCTTGAAATAATTTCCTAAAAAATGAATTTTAAGACTTCTTTTCAATTTTTAAAATTTTAGAAGACAATTTAATATTTTAACAGATAGTTTTACATTGTAACGGAAATAGTAACAAGGGAAAGATAGCATGTGCAAAAATGCGCGAAAGGGCATTTAGAAAAATCGAAACAATTGGAAATATAATTAAAAAGTGAAGAGAAAATATCGTGGCTTTCATAAGGAAGGAGCATAAATGTGAAAATTTTCAGTTTTTGTGACAAATTCTACTTCCTTTTCTTTTTTTGTTTAAATTGAAGTGTGTATTGAATTTAATGACAAAATAATATATACATATATGTATACATATATAAATATCAAAAATAATAATCATTTTCCTTAGTTTATTCATCAAAATGTTATTTCTTTATATTATTATAATACAAAGAATTATAAATATAATGTATAATGCAAGATAAGGATATAAAAATTAAAATTTATTTCACAATTTCACTTGAATATGGTATGAAAAGTAAGGTTTGGAAGAAAATTTCAGATATATTGATTTCCGGAGTTATTTAATTGCTTTTCATGTTGAGTTGCGAATTTCCACATTTGGCCAAATTGCAAAATTTATGCCATTGGCATTAAGGAAATAATATAGAGTGTAATAAAAGAAAACAAGAAAATGCAAATTGTAAAATGTCAGGAAGAAGTAAGGCAGACGTTAGGAAACTATAGCGAAATAAAAGAAGCTCAAGAGGGCAACAGTAACCATAATAATAAGAAAAAAACACAAGAGAAAGGTCACTAAAATAAATTACAAAGTGTAAAGTGGCAGTAGAAGACAAAAATTAAACAACAAATACGAGCAAAGAAAATACAGTTATACAATAAAGGAAATGAAGAAATGACCTTAAATGAAACCTTAAATCCTACAGAAGGTACATATAATGTTGAAGGGAATGGGGAATATGAAAGACGAATTAAAGGAGGCAAGAAAAATTTAGGGTTAATTAAGAGAGATTTTATATTATAATAGAGAGATATCAGAATATAGAAAAATATAGGAGAAAAGAAAGGGAAATGGGAAGAACAAAGCAGAAGAAAGAAAGAAACTTACAAAAAGAAGTGAGGTACTAGAAGAGTCAGACAAAATTAAAAGAAGAAAAGAGAAGGAAAACTATTGTTATACAAAGATTGTAAATAAGAGATAAAGTAGAAGAACCCAAAATGATCTTGAACATAAATAGGTCAAACTTTGTTTCAGGGCATCGCTCTTTTCTGGTCATTGTTTGTATCTTCTAATATTATTTCATGAATATGAAGATGAATATGAAAATGAAAAATAAGAGTTTTGAGGTTAGGAATCCACTGTTTCACAAGTAATAATCAATATATGAATTGATTTGGTAAAGGCAATTTTTAGTATTTTGAACAGGGCGAAAAATATATATAGTCTAACTAATACTATAGCGAGAACATTCATAGTGTTGATAGAAATTAATGCTTTAATGGTAATGTGACATAAGGGCAAAGTGAACCATACACAATATATAGCTATATGATATAGGAGTATGGAATTTTCACTATTCAACAATAATAGATAAAACACAAACGCATTCCCTGAAAACTATATTATATATGCTGAAATACCATGTAATGTCAGATTATGTTATTAGAAGCAAGAAGAATAGACTTGGAACACAAAATAATAAAATGAGGCATAAACTATATGTTAAAGCTGGCAAATATGAGAGAACACATAATAAACAGGGAAACATTGGGAAAAGTTATGCACACATGATAAATTCAAATAGAATTATGCAGGGCGGGCGCAAGGCAGGTTCAGCGCGTTCGCCAGAATCTGGCTCCGCGTTTTGGAAGAGTCCGCGGTCTACGAAAATTACCCAATTAAAAAACACCGATTTTGATTAACTTTTTACAGAATGATGATATCAGTAACAGATACAAGACATTTTTTTAGTAGCGATTATTCAGTTTAAAGGAATGACAAAAATCATCAAAGTTCAGTGTAACTCCATAAAATCCTCCACATATCATGAAAACTACCTTTGATAAAAAAAATCCAGGCGCTTTCAGAGAAATGTACTTTTTAGAAAAATTAACACTAGAACTACCGGCATTTGAGACGTAGCTATCTCTACAAAACCAGTCGAAATGATTGGTCTTTAAAAAATACGTAATAGTAGAATATTTTTATATTTATTGATCTATTAAATCTTACTAAAGGAACTCGATGTTCTGAGATCATAAAAACTATATAATAACAATTTTAATAATAACAATAAGTACAATAATAAAGAATATTTAATACCAAAACCTTTGGTAACAGGAATGTTAAAATAAATTTCCATTGGTAAATATAAGAAGTATAATATAATAATATAATAATAAGCGTAATAAGCGTGATAGAATAAATACAATACAAATATAATTTAAATTATTAGGTACAAAATTTATCATTCATCACATTTCTTACAAAGGAAAACTTTCTTCTGTGTGCATTTTTCGCAAACATATTTTTTACAAAGATTGCAAATAGTGGTGGTCTTATTATTATTACAGTATCCTATCTGACAATATTTGCGAGAATAAGGTGAGTTCTTTGACGTACTTCGGATCTCAGATGCTCTATGTTGTATCCGTGATTTTTCATTGTCATCGACAAGTTCATCTACTAATTGAAACATAAAATCTTTTCTGGATATCTGCTCGCTTGTGGTTTTCTTATATAAAATTTAGGCAATTATGCCAGCTAAATCTAAAATATTAAAAAGTACTTGAAGTGGCCATCTTCTTGATCCCGATTTCACGCTATATTTTTTTGCCATCTGGTCTGCTATATCTACCCCAAATTTTGTTTTATTATAAAATTAGACCCTTTCAAGTAGGCCCTTTTCGCTTTTTCCTAAATAAGGAAATTCATTTACAATATATTTTGTTTGAACATCAGATGCCAGTCAAAATATAATTCCGAATTTTATTCGGTAGATATTGCATAAACCTGCACCTGGCTTTGGTTGGGAAAAGTAGCTCGTCTACTGTAATGTTTGCACCAGGTTTATAGCAATTCTGGCCGTTTTCAATAAACTTATCCCATATGGTATTAGTGCAAATTTGTCATTTTTCAAACGTTGACTTTTATCATCTTTTTTGTCAAATTTCAATATTTCAACAAACTCATTCCGACCCATTGTGCTGGAAAAGAAGTTTGGTCTCCATTTTATATTCCACAAATATGAAAGTTTCAAATTTTTCACTTCGTATGCTCCCCGTACAATATTCCAAGGAATGCTTTCAATTTTGTTTCTGTAAGTTCTTTGTTTTATTTTTCACTTAAAACTCGAGAGGTTTCTGATTCGATGCAATGTATGGCTGTCAATTAGTAGGGAAAATGCGCTAATTACTTTATCTTTCATGATACTTTTTTTTGCATATTCTGTGGGGCTGAATGTGTCTTTGAATATATTGTGCTAATCTCCCAGAAGCTGAGCCTTCTTGAATTTTTTCCCACCTGGTTCCGTTTACAACAATTTCATTTGGACTAGCTCGTTTTCAATTTCACTTTCAGAACTTGAAAGCACCCAAGCACGTTTTCTTTTGCATATATTCAAAATGTTCTCTGACTCACTTTCTGAAGACTCATTTTCTTTGTCACTAATGTCACTATTACTGTTATCATTACAAATTTCAATTTCTTTTTCCCCTGGTTCACTTCCTTCACACTCAGAGATTCACTATCCTCGATATCAGAGCATTGGTATCCTTTTTAATTTTTGCAACAGTTCGGATGCTTCCAATTGTTTACATTTTCAAAGCTTGTAAAATATTGCTTTATGAATCGAGAAATTAGATCTTATTCCAACGATTGTGCTTTACAGAATGACCACTCAATTTGACTGGCACTGGTATAAGTTGCCATGATACAAAATTACTTTCTTTCTAAATGAATAAAATAAAATTGAAGTTTATTATATTAGCTATTCCTGAAACAGTCATTACATCATTGCGGAGATAAAATGTAATATGAACTAGGAATTTTAAAATAAAATTGTTAAACCAATCATTTTGGCTGGCGTGGTAGTTCTAGTGCTAAATTACATCAATAGTTTATTACAAAAGTCATATACGATTACAGATTTTGTACTTCCATTGAATTCTTTGTCCCTTCAAAACGAATTATGGAAAAAATGCGAAAAAATATTGCTCAGATTTGTTTAAAAATCTGCTTAAAAAAATAGAAATTGTATTATTATTTAATATTCATCTTATAAAAAATATATAATATGTAATAGCATTTGTAAATAAATAATTTCTCGTTGTAAAATGTAGGTGTGGGATTTGAATGTGTATTCAGGCTTTGCAAAATTTTTGAACCCGGGTCCGCAAAAGGTTAAGCCGGCCCTGGAGATATGAAGCCAATGATACAGAAATAATAATAAATTTAAATTGAACTATAATAGAAGAAATAACAGAGATACTTTCTAGAGAAAAGAAAGAAAGAATAGAATAATCTACCAATAGCCAAGTATATAAATATGATAAAAATATAGAAAAAATAATTAAAGTTACTTAGTTAGATATGAAACTGCTATTAATAACTAAAAACAAAATGTATAATATGTGTAAGAAAAATAAATTGGATACAGTATTCAGAATTTACAACAAAATTCATTAAAAAAACAACAATAGGGTGGTCATTTCCTTTTCTGACAAAGAAAAATAGTTATGAGGACTGACAAATTTTATTAAAAAGCGAAAGCAGCATTAAGCTAAAATTGTTTTACCATAGAAGAATAGCAATTCAGACAACTTCACAAATTATAATAATTTGAGAACAACTTAAAAATATTGTTATGTTTGTTTTGTAGTAACCAATAAAATTAAAGACTTTTAACCTAAGAATAAATATACCACAAATAATTTTATGTAGAAATAAACATAAATAAACATAAAATTAAGAATTTTCTACATAAAATCACTTCATTTTCCAAACCTCATATATTTCTAGATTATTAACATAAAGTACTGTAGTACTTTACATACATGTAGTATTGTGCGCAAATAATAAAAGGAAACAAACGATACAGTAGCCTAAACAAACAAGGACAAAGGTTGAAACAAGACATCAGAAATAGCAGTTATTATTCAAATTTGAAAAGTCTTTGAGGAAGTAAATTTTTCTTTAAATGAAAGACGGTTATGTATATTAAAATCAAAAATGTAATGAAAATACAAAAAATAAAAGAAGAAAACTGTATTTGTTATTACGACTTACTTTTACATGTAGAATAACTTCCTTTCCGGTTACTATATTACCCCATCCATCCTAGAACAAATTTTTATGTTAAAATTATATATACAAAACTAATATGTATATGAATCTTTTTATTTTATAAAATTGTACGTATAAAATATTTACCTTCGCTCAATTTCTTTTTACAGAAACTTTGCAGATCATATTTCTAATCAAATTTAATTCTCCAATTATTATTCATTACCAAATAATGCTTGGTAAATTAAAAAATTATAACGTTCAGTAAATTTTCATACAGTGTACACTGTACCTTGACTCGAATACGAAAGACGATTCAACAGTACTGAACTCTATGACGATGTGCTAGCGTGATATAATGACGACGATCAGTAGCGTTGCTTGCTGATTGGTTATGCTTCAGGACTACAAGTGGGATCTGTGTACGATCGCTGGGTAAATCGGTCACTTTGCGATATGTTTATGAACCTTAAACACAATTCTTTTGTTAACATTTTTACAATCGTACTTCAATTTTAGGATTAATTAAACAAACATTTAATAACGATTTTAATACCGAAAATAACGATTATTATAGTGCGAAATTTAATATGTATATAGTATGTAAAAATATGTAAAATAAAATATATAAATGTGCGCATATGCAAAATATATTACATGTGTGTGTACTTACATTCAAAATACGTAACAGTTATACAATATTTTAGATTACGAATTTGAATCGTTCATTATGTTTTATGTTTTACTACAATTTAGTTATCAATTGAAAATCGATTCATAAGATTCATAAGGGAAAGATATTTTTATTGCAAATAGACTAATAGAAGGTTTTTCTCTAAAATGAATTGCAAATAATAATTTTGAATAAAAACTAATATGTAATAAAGAAAATCTAATAGGTAATAAAGTTTTATTCGTTATTCCTTATTAACTGTTGATATTAGACCTTAATATTTCGTGTCAGGTATCCCTATCTCTGACATTCAATAACAAAGACGAACATTTGTTTAGAAATTTATGTCCCCGAGAACGTTTCTAGTCCCATAAACAGTTTTTGTAAACAAAATCTTATTTTTAAAATCACAGCAGCCATTAGAATATTTTTATACACGTGTATAGTATTACAAATTAAAAACAGAAAAGACATGTACCTCTGTAGTTCATAACTTTCTTTGGCGAAAATTTATTCCTATTCTAATTACAAAGTTTTCAGTAATAACAATAACAAAATAATGACTTGATGATTGAGTACATATTAACAAAAATATCTGTATCTGAAATGTTTATTATTTTAAAACTTAGTGAAGTACAATTATTTCATAAAATTTATTATTCTCGCTTTGTTTCATGCAAAATCAATAATTATATCTTCGTAATTTCAATATTCACATAACTTATTCAAATTAAATAATCGATTGGATAGTCTTCCCTGAGACATAGTAGTATGTATATAATTTTTAATTAATTTTGATTTAGAGAAAGTACGCCTTGCAGAAGCGATTGGAATAATTAAAGTAACATAAAATTGGAAAATAAATCCTTAATTTTATATATCATATTCGAACATTGCATTGGTATTACATACGACAAATTTTTACTGTGTATGTCACAAAATATTTTTATTTTATTAAGCAAGTCGCTTCTATCTATATTAGGATGATTTTCATTTTCTAAAATAATGTCAAAATCCATACGGCTTTTAATCGGTTCCGTTATATTCATGCAAAAGTATGTTTGGTGTCATAAACATATATCATAAATCTTCTTTTTATATTTTATACAAAATTAAGACAATAATATTTGACATCTTATTTGCAAATAAAATAGCAGACGGTATTATTTCTTTTTCTAATGTCAACCAGCAATTTTCTCATATATATATATATGTTGTACATTATTATTATAAGTTATGTTTATTATATACAGTAATATAATATATATTAATAGCCCTATGTTTTAAGTTCCTATAGATCAGACAAATTGTCCCTTTTATTTAGCACCTCTCCTCTACGTTAAATAAAATAATTTCTTTCAAATTATGAACCGACTTCGGAGTACACTAAAAACAAACGATAAAAACAAACATGCAACGGCTAGGAAAACTTAGTATATACTTACTGTTTAGTAAGCTTAGTAAGTTTAGTAAGTTGTTTAAGATATTAAATACGCAGGTATACATATTTATCGCAACCTCCTCTGAGGCCAAGTAATAATGAAACTTTTTTTTTCAATCAAAACTCTTCAATTCTTCGAATTTTTCTACCAATCCTCATAAACTAATGACACACTGATTGTGTAGTTACATATTACGATTGCGCGGGTTGTGCGAGTATAAGAAGAAATAGATGTGGTATTTTTAACGTTTCTTTCCTTGCATTGCATTAATTACTAGGCTCATGTGACGCCCACCACATCAGAGACCAGGCCGCGAAATAAAGATGTGGCGGCACTCGGCGACGATGTATATCGGAGAAGCGAAGTGCCTAAGGAACCTTCAATATCCCAAAGGTTCTTTCGCTGAATGTTCGAGAAGAAGGCGTGCCTGGTAAAGGTCGCGGACGTCTAACAAACGCGTGGTTAGTGGGATATTGAAGGGTGACAAAGAAAAGGGAATCAGATCCCGCCGAGAGTCAAGTTGTAATAGGAGCAGTCTTGAAAAGTCGCGGCTAGAGTTCAGAGGTAAATTGTAGTTAGTGTAAAACAAGTGTTAAGAAATAAATTCTCTTTTTATTTTTTTATTTTTATCTTTTATTTTCATCTTCGATTTTTCTTTTTTTATTTTACGTGACACTCACTTCGTCGGAATTAAATCATAAGCGGTAATAGTTCTCAGGTGTTGAATTTTCATTTTTGCGTAAAGGTAAAAAAGAAATCCAACGTGCAAGGAAAAATGTACGTCAAGATATGTCTTGTGTTTACATTCGGGTCGGCCTTTTTGATCCAACGCTTGCATAAAATCCTAACAGTTATTCTTTTCGTAAAACAATATCAATTATTTATTAGGATACTGTTTTTATAATTAATTTGTTATATTTTCTGTATAATTGATCGCCACTATGCTTCTCGTAATTAATCAGTCGTCATTCCCGTTTCTGTGACAATAGGCATATGTGACTTGATATAAATGTTTGTGAAGATGAATGATGTGCATGTATCCATCCAAATGTATGGAATTTTGTCCAAGTAGCTAGGTAGAATTAGATCCACTAGTCTCTGGAAGATGGCTGGTGCATTTTTTAGGCCAAACGGTATTCTATTGGATTCATAGTGAAAACGGGCTGTAGAAGAAGCAGCTGGACGTTTCTGTTTCGACGAAAATCTGTGCCATTGTGATTTTCGGACTGGTGTTTGAAAGATTATCTCATTAGGTTGTCTATATCACATGACTTGTGCTATTTGGTTAGTTGCTTGGTAAACAAGTAATATCAGTTATATGCATTTAATTAATTTATGGCGTTACTGGTTCATTTAATCAGCTATGTTATATCCGTTGTTTTCTATGATTTCCGTCACGTTATCATAGAAATAAAATGGACTTGATTAGGTAAAGAAAACCAAGCTGTTTATGTTTTTTCCATCCAAAAAATTTTACAACGGTCAAAACGTACAGTAATTAGTATGGTTTTAGCTTCTTCGCCTGTTTAACGTAAAAGTAAATATTTACTTAAACCACGAATAACATAGTAGATTAGACGTACGTAATGAATATTCGGTATCAAGTTCGTTATATGTTAACAAATTTATTATGTCGTCATCGGTGGAATAAAAATTGGGATAAATATAAATAGCCATTTTGTGCAAACGGCGATTATAAAGTGTCGAAAGTTAATACTACTGTAGGAATCAGTGCAATAGATGCATAGGTAATTGATACGTTAAATCTGTTGTGCAGTTCATGAATTATAGCGCAGAGTACTGGTGTATAATGTACATGAAATTACACTTACGTGCTAGACAATTTATAAGTAGTACGTGATTCAGCAATAGTCTATTGACTTTCAAACAAGCATACTTAGATGTATAAACAAAACCGTGAAGAAAACTGCGAATAAACACGGCACTGACATATGCGGTAATACTAAAAGTATATTTTTAACACGATGTACATGACCATAAATTATTAAGAGAAAATAGAAAGAATTGGAAAAAATTAAGAAAAAAGCCAACACCACACGGAGTTCCCAAGCGGTCAACCATCTAAGTACTATCCGTGCCCTACGTTGCTTAACTTTCGTGATCGGACGAGAACGAGTGCACTCAACGTGGTATGGGAGTTGGTTGAAATAAATAGTTTTGTTATTTGCTTTTAATGTTCAAGAATAAAAAGAATATTAAAAAATAGATGTATGTAAAAATGAGAATGATTTAATGTATGGCAATAGTCGCGTAATACTAAAACATTTCTTTTTCTCGATACTTATATCATAGATTACTAGAAATAGATTATTACGGAAAGTAAAAACAATTGGAAAAATAAAAAAGCCAATACCACACAGAGTTCTCAAGCGATCAACCATCTAAATACTATCCGTGCCCGAAATTGCTTAATTTTCGTGATCACACGGAAACGAGTGCCTTTTTAATTTTAATTATAACGTTTATTGCCCAAAGAAATACATATTTTGTATATAAAGCCTAAAATTCATACTGTATCGAATGCTTTTTCAAAGCAGGCGGCTACTCGTTGCTTTGCATAGAGAGCCGATCAGATGTCCGACGTTAGTTTATTTATTGCGTGGAGTGTGGAACGTTTGTGTCGGAAGCTGATTTGATTTTCTGGGATTACGTTGTTTTTTGTGCAAAAGGAGACTAGGAGGTTATTTATGACTATTTCGAATACTTTGCTTATGTTCGGTACAAGGCACATTGGTCGCACGTTTGATTTTGTCTTTGTTTACCGCGTCATCTTTTTTTATTTTGTACCGGTCTGATCAGTGCGGCTCAATGCATTTCACGCATCGATAATTAAGGTTACAGTTTTTTGAGGTATGACATAACAATTGACATTTGTGGCATTGCGTTATGTAATTTTTTCTGATTTTTCCTCATTTTACCCTAAAGTAATTCAGACAGCTACTTTTTAGTAATTTACTAATATTGCTTTGAGGAGATACTTGTACTATGTAGATTGGGAGCAATACGTTGTTATCTATTAATTTTTTGTTGAGATGCGCGTAACTTTTTTGAATTGGATGTCGGACATCTGTAATGTTTGCAACTCTACGAGTATTTTTATCTCAGAGATTTATTATTTATATATGTATATAGGAATATCCATAGGTACTGAATTAAACGATAGATAAACATATGATAATGAGTGGACTTGTAGAAAAACTACTTCCTTTTCGATTTCGATGGATTTTGAGTGTTGTAAAATTCAACATACTGAATAACTTTTTCCTGCGTATATAACCGGCGATCGGCCTTAGTATCCGAGATATTCGCAAATAACTGTCGATAGTACTTTAGTGTAGTCAGCCTATAGTTGTGCGTCTGAGGCAGTATATGGGTTAGTATTGGTTGTCCAAATGCGCCACAAATTTATCTCTTATCTTCTGTTTATAGCATATATAAACGTGAATTGGGCTAACTTAATGTCTTGTGCACAATTGCATAGGCTGGAAGAAATGTCTATTACTAATTCAGTGTAAATGTCATCATTGTATTGCGTTTGGGATAGTTTTTTTAATAATTTGCTTGAAATAAAAACAAGTTAATTATACAAATGCGGAACGAATTGATAATTGATATTATCTTTCGAAATAGAACAATTATTATTTTATGCCAATCATTTCGGTTTGTAACCTTCGAGTGCACTTAAAGTTCTCACTCTTAACTCTTTTCTAACCTCATCTTTTGTAACTATTGAGGCACCTACATGCGTTTGGTATCGGTTGGATAAACACTTCTTAAGCTTGCCGAAGGCGCGGCACCTTTCCTCCACAGTTGAAGACTATTAAATGAGAATAATAGTAGTTACATGAGAATAATTTTATTTACCCTAAAGTGAAGTCTGCATGTATTGATGTACAGATTTTGGAGAAATCGATATATAGTAGCAGATATCGTTCGTGGATTCGCGGATAAACACATTCAAAACTAAAGTAAGAACGTGATAATCACGAGACTATCAACTTATGTTATTTTAAATATAATTATTCTGTAATATTATTATTCTTTTGAATTTATTTGTGAAATTAGAAGTATTTTAAAAAATAAAGAACAAAATAAAAGATTCTGTTACATCGAGTCGCATAATTGAGCTTAATTACTAAATAAGTTCGGATTAATCTTTTTTCCTTCTTGCTCCAGCTTTTCCACCGTCCTTTCGTTTTCGATGAGCCGGTCGATCGTGTTAATGGCATTAACGAATCAGTATCTTATTCGATAACGGATTTATTTTCATAAGAAAATCGAATGGCTGTGTTTACAATCAGCGCATCTGCATTTTCTTTGGCCTGTTTGATCACAAATTTAGCAATGTGAAATTCACCATGATGTATGAAGATAAATTTGCGCTTGATTTCATCGTTTGAAAAGAGATTGTCTTTTGAACGAGGCATTTTCATTAATTTGTTAAATACAATTTCGTGACCGATATGTCGATGAACCTTACGTACACACTTTGTTGCTTTTGTACAAGAAAAACTGTTTTCATCGGAATAATTATCCAAAACAATAATTTGAACAGACATGCTGTATAATATTGTTGAGAATTTTGGATCTTAATAGCTGAAATAATGATATAGGAACACTAAATTTATACTTAGAATTTATATTTGAATAATTATATATTTATTTGATAAACGATTTCAAAGATATTCATCGATACACATTTGCACGCGTCTCAGCACTTTCTTCCATATCCGACTGTTAACCGACTGAACAGTTTACATTCCTTTGTTTCGAGACGCTGCGCACACAGTTACTTTCATACACTGATATTCACATACAAAGTATAAATCAATGCGCACTTACTGTAATCGTCTATAAATGTTAAGAAATATTTAGATCCATCAAATCCGGTATTATTATCAGGTCCATTTAAACTCTACTACGGTTATTTTGGAAGGGTAGATTGCGCACTTTATTTTGGATACGTATTCCACATTTTAATTGTACTTGCTCAAATTTTTCTGGCATTCCCTCAACTAATTTTTTCTTACACATTGTATCTAAATAATTAAAGTTTACATGTCCTAAGATCCTATGAAATTTTTTCTTATTTGTCATTTTTTCTACATTTTTAGCGTGAGATTCTTGCCCTTCAATATAACTACTTATTTTATACAAACCATTAACTTTGAATGTGATCCCTATCAATTTTCTATATTTGTTATAGATCTTTAAAATATTTCCTGCTGAGACTATCTGATTTTCATTCGTTACTTTCGCATAGCTAATCAAGTTATTATCCATTTCTTTCACGTAAAATACATTAAACATCATAATTTTAATCCTTCTTTTGTTTATTACAAAGTAAGTTAAAATTTTTCCGACTTTTGTTCCTTTTAGAATTCTACCGTCCCCTACTTCTACATTTATCGAATTTTTTAAATTTTCGTACTTGACAAAATAAAAGTCATCGTTTACAATGTGATCTGAACATTCACTATCCAATATCCAATCTATTTTTCGCGTATCGCTAGTATATACTGTAATAATTTATATTATTATTGCGCTTTACTTGCGTTAGGAAGGATCCAAATCCTTGGTCATCGTAGCCTTCGTTGTATGAATCATTCGCGTCGTATTAACTGGCCCCGTTGTAGCGTTGTTGCCAACCTCTGCTTCGTCTTCGTTGACTAAATTCTCGTTAACCATATCCTCGTCCTCTTTGGCCAAAACCTCATCCGCCGCGACCTCTATTGTGCTGCGACTAATACGCGCACCTTCTTGCTATTGCGCTATTCCATTGTTTCCGCCATTGTTTCCGCCTCAGCACGTGTTTGTGCAATTTTTTACTACGTGGTCGTACTTTCCACAGCCATGGCACTTTATGTCCCTTTTTTCAACTTTGAATATAGTCGACTTTTTCCTATCACTTTCACTTCCGCAACGCGTTTCCCACATTGTAATTTTATTTTTTAAAAATTCACAAGTTCGATCACTTTCTTTTAATGCGTCGATTAAGTAACCAATATAACTCAATGAATCCGGTAGTGTTTTCAGCATGTAGTCGAGTTTTTCACGTTCACTTTCGTTTGCATCAGCACTCTTTAATTCATTTATCGTTTTTTCAAATTCCGTGAAAAATGAATTTGATTCTTCAAAATCTTTCAGCCTCATCTTACCGAGTCTACTTTGCAATGCTGTTGATTGCTTCATGTACATTTCATCAAATTCTTTCATTATTTTTAAAGCAGTGTCTTGATCACCAACAAATTCTAATTGTTCATTCGTTATATTACAATAGATGTAGTTCATCGCCTTTTGATTCTTTTCATCCCAGTCATCTTCCGCATTTGTGTCCATTTTCTCTCGTGTAGCCGGTTCATCATATTTTTTTACACTTTAAATACAGTAATATTCTTTTCTTCCATATTTTGTAATCACGTCCATCGAATATTTGAAGTTTAATTTCATCGTCCCTTGGTATCTTGATTCGTTTTTTATTTTCACCCTTTTTTTCTTCTTTTTCAAAAATATTTCTCTTTATTCCTTTATAAATTCCTTTTATTTGTTTTGCCAATAGCCTTTTTACTTCTCCAGAACTTATTTCTAATTTTTTAAAATCGACTTGTATATATTCAATCACTGTTACACGTGGTTCCATAACCTTGAATCTCGACAACCACGATTTTTGCTACCATGTTGAGAATTTTGAATCTTAATAGCCGAAATAATGATATAGGAACACTAAATTTACACTTAGAATTTATATTCGAATAATTATATATTTATTTAATAAACGATTTCAAAGATATTCATCGATATACACTTGCATGCATTTCAGCACTTTCTTCCATACCCGACTGTTAACCGACTGAACATTTTACATTCCTTTGTTTCGAGACGCCGCACACACAGATACTTCCACACTTCCACTAATATTCACATACAAGTATCACTTCTATGCAGCTAATCTAGTCTAGCACATAAAATTAATACATATCTCAATAAATATAAATGTGTATAACATCTGTACCATATGCGAATTCACCGCTAATCTACATCGACCTCATTAGCACCTGTTCTATAACTGACCATATATCAGATCAGTGCTTTTATATTCTTCGAATGAATTTCTGGTTCTCACGAACATCCATAGCGAACTTCAATTCTAGTAATATGACTTTTAGTTGTCATACCGCAAAGTCGAATACCATGAGATCATAGGCTTTATAACTGTTTTATATAGTGATTGTTTACTGGTAATAGTTTACTGGTAGAATGTCTGCAGTGAGTCAATACATCTCTTTCCTTTTGAGTCTGATTTGCTTGATACCTTTATTTATATGTTGTTTCCAAGCAAATTTGTCTGGATGTAGGTGGTCCGGGCAAAGACCTGATTATCTAACTGTTTTGATTTGCGGTATGATGTGGTGGTTGAGTATGATAAGGGGTGTAGTACCTTTCCTTAATGTGAATATAGCGAGGTTGCATTTACACGTATTTTCAATTATTTTCTATTTATTTAGCCGCACCTCGAGTGGGTAGTTAATAAAGCTGTGTCATCATCATGTATTTGTAGCGTAAAGAGTGGGCACTAAGGCATTGTCCTGAGGAACGCCAGTATAGATACGAGAATTGGTATAGGATTTTGAAATACCAACTATATTGTTGGATTATTTTGAGAAGTGAATGCGTACGCGTGATGTGCGATTGCAAAAATTGGGAGAGTGACACAGCAACCATTTATTTAGTACGAATGGACGCCGATTTTATTTTCTTTTGTCTAATTAGTAACGGTCAGTTTTTAAGAGTTCAATTTGAAATATAACGTAACTTCCTCAGATAAAAATGAATTAAATTAAATAGTTATTACAACAAGAATTATTACATCTTTTAATTTATCGCTTATAATCAACAGAAATCTCAGATAATTGCCATAAAAGAGTCTCTCGATGATTGTCGTGTGTGAATAATTGTGTGATAAAAGTCTATGAATGATGGGAGGTTCTTCTCGATGCACCGCGAAACTCGACGGCCCGCCACGGTCGATTAGTACAATATGATCCAATGCCAGATATCACTGAAACAATGTATGTAGGTATTAATTCCAATGTGGAACTTTTTTATTTTCGTCGTTATTTTTAATTAAATTCTTACTAAGGTATTTGTGAGACCTTTCTGATTAAAATGACACCAAAGCCGATATAATTTGAATTATATTTACTTATTTTCTTTCTGTTTCACTTACGTTATCTTTTTCTGTATTTGACACATCTAAAATCTCAGTTTCGAGGAATAGAATCGTTTCTATCTCTGCATAATCGCAATGCTTGGATCCCGATTCCAATATTTATAATCGAAATTAATATTAAAGTCCAAATTATTTGATATTCTATTTGAATGAATTAATTTTCAAAGGCTCTAAAATAGAAAGTCGTTTGAAAATAATTTAGTTCATTTTAATATAAAATACAAGTATCTTCCTTTTATGTTATTTCCAAAATAGAAATAATAGAATAGTTAATGTGATTCATTATTTCAAGTTGTCATTTTTGTCTTTATTTCAAATAGACTTTGTCCGCGCAAGTCTATGGATTGACATACAACTACATAAATTGTGATACTATAAATTTACGACGACTGATTCTTTTCGTTTTAGCATCGCAGATAAAATCGTAAGTATAATGTGAAATGTCATCTCAACTCAAATTACAATCCAGAAATTAAACTAATCTTTATTTCCCGCAACTTTTATTCACTAAAAAGTTACAGTAATAATTCGTATGTTTTAACTTTAATAATTTAGTTTTAATAATTAATAATACAATTGAATGTGATATAATTAAAGCACGGTACGACACATAGATCCACGTCATAATTTTCTCACTCATAGCGCGATAGTGTTTTCCAAATTGCTCTTCGTTTTTTATTTTGAAGCGACATTTGGAAGCAGAAGATTCTAAAAGATCAGCATGTTATGAAGAGTATCTAATAATGACATATTTATTTTAACGGAAAGCAACAATTGATATCTGACACTAGCGTATCAAAAACAAAGACTACATATTCTACATGTATATTGTTAACATTGTTATAAAACATTGCGAGGACAAAAAAAGTGTGAAGCAAGACAAATGAAAAAGATTATTTAGTTCAAACGGTGAGCGAATTAGTCAGTAGAGTGAGCTACTGTGGTGATGCCTCGTAATATAACATTCGCGAAAGCCATCATAGTGGCGCATCGTACTTAAGAGGTTAAATGAGAATTCCCGTATACTCTACGTTGTGCTTTATAAACAGATAATCTCATAATACATAGAATAACATATAGAATCGTCCATACATAGGCGTCCTTAACTCACTAAAAAACCGACTATCGTTGACTCGTGCCGTGCCTCGCGGTTGTGTCACACGTTGTTTACGTGTATTGTATATAGTTTAGGAATAGAATTTTATATGTGAAAACTGTACGTTACATTGCGTTTATAGCATTGGAAACACGACACTTTTAAAAAAGTAGAATTCTAAAAAACTCGGAATGATTTTCTTTCTTATCAAGTGTCAGTACGATATAGGTATCTGACACGAACTATATACACAGATAGTTCGATTTTAACTTATAAATGCGAATTTCTAGTAAACTGCTTGCCGTGTAAGAAAAATGTTGAGATAGGAATTTAATGGTTTCGCGAATGTAATTTGTTTTTTTTGTAAACAGATGCATACGGGACATATGAAGATAACATATGTTTTCTTAAATGGAATCATATAATTATTAATGCACTAATGGTCCGTCGCGACATTCTCTAGAAAAAATTATTAAACTATTCGTGTTGAATGAGGTTAACAGGTATTTCAACTTTTATTTTGTAGAATCGATCGTTTGAAGTACAAGGGAAGACGTAAGGTATGACCTTCATATTTGTTTTCCTCGTTCTTTATACATTTTACAAAATGAAAATTAAAATATCTACTAAATGAATAATTTTTCAATATGTATAGGATATTCATTTTTTATAGGAAATGTCAAAACGAATCAACCAGCGCATTAAAAATTATATAATTTAGGAATTAACGTATTGTAGTAAAATTGAAATATAGTCGACATAGAGACATTTGCGCAGCGTACAGGATTCGCTTATAGTCTAGAAGCGTAGCCAATCAAGAAGCAGTATGAATCTGCCTTTGTTAGGGATGATATTGTTCGACAGTCTCATATTCGAGACGTGGTAGTGTGGACGTGTTACGGAATAGTTACCTATTTAAACGTTACAATTTTTGTGTTTAGCAAGTGTTTGAGCAATTGGTAAGAAATGCTAGCTGCTAAATAAAATATGAAATCTGGTTATTCGAAAGTTGACTTGCAATTTTCTATAAAAAGAATTTATTCAGGGTAAATACTTTATACTTGTAAATTTTATGCATTAAAAATTTTCCTGTGAATTATCTTAATCTAATAACTTTATTCTGTCTCTAGGATGGGTCATACGGCAACCAGATAGATTATTACACATGTGGAAGTAAGTCGTAGAAACCAATACAGTTTTCTTATTTATTTTTCTTTTTTGTTAGTTTTATTATATTTTTCCTCTCTAATGTATCACTTGCATTTATACATTTATATTAACGTAAGAGTGATGTTATACATATTTATGTTTTAGTTTTAATTAAACATATTAATTATAGTTTTTTATATAAATATTAGATAGTTCTTCGTATTTTATTTTCTCTTGCTAAAAAATGTTTTCATCAAAGATAATGCTTATCCAAACCAGAACCAAAAATAAAGTCGGTTATCGATGATGGTTACTAATCACAGAACTTAACGTATAAATATTTCTATAATTGAATATTATGTTCTTATAAAATAATTATGTTTTTGTTATTATTAATTTTTCTTCGAATCTCGTATCGTATTTATCTAATAGATAGTAATTTTTTACGAAATTTATTTAAAAATCCTTCCCTGATGCACTTCGTGATACACAAAGAAGCTTCTTCCAGTAACACAATTCTTCATAAATCTTTTTCCATATTGTTATGGTAAGTTTTTTCCCTACTTCTTTTTGATTATCTACTATTGCTGTATTATTTGTTATAATGTTTGCATTTTAATCGCAAAATGCATTGTTTCATTTAAGAAAAGTGATACAGTATATTTATTTGTTATCTTTCCTATTTATCAATCAAAAATTATGAATGGAAAAAAAGAAACCTCAGTTCTCAAATTCTGTTGCAAGTCATTGCAATTAAATATGGACATGATTTGAATAATGTACCGAGTCTGATAATCATCTAAAACTTTCAATTTTTATATCTATTTTATATATAGATATTCTATTATACGTAGAAACCTAACCTCAATATTTACCTGAATATATCAATGGCGAAACAGTAAGCGGTAGAGTATCTCACATGAGATTGATGTTATCAGAAAAAGTTTTAACAAAAATTATTTAGTTCGAAAAAAGACATCACATACAGTGCAAATTACCTTTTTGTAGATCCAGAAGTAGGGTTCCATTTCAACCTCATTTTTCTATCATCCTATCAACCTATCTCTGTATTCCTTATGAAAAAATTAAAAAGAACTATTAGTCACCAGATATCTTAACTCGAATTCGTCGTATGAAAGTCAGGTAAGGACGCGAAATGGCGCTCTTGTGTTTACGTTGTCCTTGTCTTTCATTCGTTCAACGTAAACGCAATATCGCTTCATACGATGCTTATCTTTCGTGCGACGAATTAAATGTAAGATATAATCTAAATTAACAATTTTTCGACATAAATTACTTTAATATTTTTTTATATGATATGAAACGTTACGATATCGGTTACACCACTATTGTTTAAAAAGCACGAGTTTTGACTGATTGGTAGATAAAAAAGAATAATAATAGCAACCAAAGACCGATTTGGAAGGACGATCCTGTCGTTTACCTGCGAATCTCTCATTAAACAGGTCATATTGTAGGATATTAGCATACTTTCCGCGGTGAACGTATGTATACATTGTTCATATATATTGTTTTAATATAGTTATTAATTATCTTATTGTTATATTATATTGTAGTATAAGAATGTAGCCAAAAAATCCGCCTGTTTTAAACATCTTTCTTTAATGTATGTACTTAGTTCTTTGTAGGCATGAACGCACGAAAGATATATGGATGTTAACATTATTTCATTTAACGGAATCATCGAACAACAATTCTTCAACCAATTCTTTTTCACATTATTTTGCGAGATAGCGAGATAGAACGAGTTCTGTTTTTAACGTGAACTGCAACGGTTAACTGAAATGAAACAGAAAGGAAATAAAAATTCAATTCATTACCTATAAAATATCTTAATTATTTTTCAACATAATTGACATTTGCATCAATTCATATTTGGCAACGCGTGATAAGTTTCTTCATTCTATCAGCGAAGAATTCTGCTGGATACTTCTGATAAATTTTTGATAAACAACTTCACTGCTCTCTTAACTTCATTTTCATCCTTGAAATGAGTTTCATCTCCATCCATCTCGTTATTTTTCATTTATACTTTGTATAAAATGAAACACCGCGATGTCTGTATTATCGTCTGCTTATATTCTAACTCACATCTGCCGAATGATCGCGGCTGCTTCTGCACGCTGCTTGAACAGAAAGTACATCAAAATCAGCTTCGTGCTTAATGTTTTAAATGCCTTTGTATCGATATGATTCACATAGCAAAGCAAAAACATTTTAATCACGGCGTCTACTTACATTTTTTCTGCACTTTTCTCTCGTGGTTGACAGAACGTTCATAAGCATCTCTTTCCTCCCGTTTCTTATGTTCTGGAGTTTCTTCCTTTTCCCTCCAATAATAAAGTGAGCGCCAGGAAACAGATTTTACAATTGGATCGAGTATTTTATTCCTGTATTTGCCAATAAACGTAAGTATCGATCCTTGAGTGACACCCGCGAAATCATTTTTCTTCATCGTCCCTCCAGTGTTCTGCACTACGATCTTCCTATCCTCAAGATAATTGCCGAGGTGCGTCAGGAGTTTTCGGGGCATTCCTCTTGCTTCGGCCTCTAGTAGGATTTTATTCCAACTAAGAGTATTAAACGCGTTCTTTATGTCCACTGCTGCTCAACAAATCCTGTTCCTCCTTCTGCATCTTTCGGCCAACTCCGCCACTCGGTGCAAGGCGTCTAGCGTACTCCTCCTCCTTCCGAAACTGTACTGATCCTCATGGAAGGGGTCTAGATCCAAACTTTCCTTGATCAGGTTCTTAAACGTGTACTCCCAGACTTTACTAAGTGCTGGAAGCACGCTGATCAGTCGGAAAGACGATGTAATTGCAGGGTTTCCACCCGGTTTCGGGATGAGTACAATCCGTTGCGTGTCAACGATATCAGCGAACATTTTGCACTGCTGGCCTATACTTAAATTAAGCAACTTCATGACACTCAAAATCGCTGAATACCCTTCGTTGAACATATCTGCAGCCATGTAGGCAGCAATTTCAACGATTTTTTGGCCCGAATTCAGGTATTTTGGAGTGATGAGCCAAATTGTTGAGTTGAACGATTGATTTAAATTTTGAGTATAACCGCCTAAGCATGACGTTAAAAGATTATTGTTTGAGAGATCTTCATAAATTAGGCGAATGTGTTTCTCAACTTTTTCATTAATCAATCGATCGGGATGTTCGAAAGATTTTAATTGATTCATGAATTCTCTTTTTGTTTTATATTTCGAAGTCCTGAACCCAATACGTTTTTGTATGTGCCCCACGCACTCATTTTTTATAACAGGACAATCATCACCGTATGAATTTATCTTCAAAATATCTGTAAAAGTTTTTGAATCACCTTCACCAATGTAATTTGTATATTTTACTTCAAATTTTTCATCAGATCTTAAAAACATTTCTGTGATAGAATTCAGCTCCATCTTCCCAGCTAAACCTTGGTGATTTGAGGAGTATGATTCTGCGTAAGCTTCGTACCATTTTTCAAATTCGTCGTCGTCTAGTGATTTCTTGTTTAAAATACAGCTGTTGCAGTATGCACTTTTTACGATATCTCGCGCTCGCATATCGTCTCGACGCTCGTCTGCTTTCAGCTTTGTATTCTTAGAAATATTTAGAATTGGCCTCTGTCACTTTGTAAAAATATTCTTAGATAGTTTATCTATCGATTTAAGCAATAAAAAAAAAAAACGATTTTTTTGACATTCTAATTCAGGACATCCCCTCATGCCCTAGCATGTGGCATCTGAAACATCTTATAATGTTCGGAAGGACTCCTTAGTTGCGATGCAGTCAATATTTTTTATGTCTAACGTTTCCCTGTTCGCTAGAGGTCTGCATTCCCTGCCGCATCGCCTTTTTCAAATTTTCTGCAACCTCGTCCGTAGTTACTTTATTATCTAATTCCATAAGTGTATGTGCGTACTCCAGGAGCTTCAACTTTCGCCTAACCAATTTTGAAATACGAACAGAAAGCATTAGTTTAAGTGCACAGCTAATAAGTTGGCGTGAACTTCTCGGCAACAAGTGAACGTATAGAACGCTACTGTTGGAATCCAGATAATAGCCTGTTAGTTACTTACGTCGATTATCAACAGATTTTGAATTTCGCTTGGTCACATTTGGACAGAATCTGCCGCGAAGCGAAATGAAGTTATTAATTCGTGATATTCGGAAGTGGAGAGAAGTCGCTTTTTTCGATATCTGTCAAGAGGCGTGATGTGTAGCTGCAGAAAGTTGGAGATTTAAAAGAAGGTTACTTATGGGGTTGCACTTTTGCGGTACCGGGACTTAATCCACTTGGACTAGAAAAAGTCTTATAGTCGAGTCGCATGATGGAAAAGAAAATCTATTGCGTGCACGGTGGAAATAGAAAACAGACTTGATGAAAATGGACAATAGATAATAAATTGATAATTTATTATCGAGTAATTTGGATCTCCAACACTCCTCATCCTTGATTGATTCAAGTGAATGCTATACGGTATTTTAAATTGTGTATTATTTATCTGCAATTGAATATGCGAATTTGAAGCTTTGTGGAAATATAACTTTCCTCAATTTTGAAAAGTATGCAAAATTGAATCTCCAGTTGAGAATTTATCCGCTAAGAGCGCTCTTTAGCGAATGAAACGATGTTTTATTTGATCTTGATTTCTACAATTTTTTCATCTTGCACAGCAACTGACAGCAACTCAGTTCTATTTTTTCTATTTGTTCTCTATTCAATCTATTCAAGAGTTGCATTAGTATATATTGGACCAATAGATTGCCTAATTTCAAACTATTAACAAACGACGCCATAAGCTAATAATAACTAAGGAAGTCCGTCAATTTTGTTCCCCTTGAAGTCTCACGTGCATCACAGTAAAGTTTGTATTTTTCTACAAATATTATGCCCCTATCTCTTATTTTCTTTAAACTCCAGAATGAAGGTAGGATTCGAAAAGAAAATGAACTTCCCAGCCATTAGTCATAAAGATTTCTGACGCATAGAATAGCGTCTGGTGTCATCCAAATATTGAGCCTGTTTCAACTTCAGTTCAAACATATACATACATTATTTATATATATTCCTTCTCAGTTGCTAAATAATTTCAGTCTAGTTTAAACTGCGAGCGAGAAATCCCGTATATAGATAACGTGTTAAAGATACCGTAGTATTAGTTGTGTGGATGGTCCATCACGGACATTTTCAAATCTCCTCTGATGTTCGTCTGTATCTGAATTGAATTTCTTTTTCTGGTAGCTGGGTGAATTTTGTTTGGAGTGGAATATTAGACTGAAATTATTCAAACTAAGGGTCGGTAGTCGGTATTGAATCACCAGCTCTTGGGAGGTAAAGTTGGAAATAGCGGAGCGTATACTGCAGATATTTCTGCTCGGTTCCTGAATAGTTGCAGTCTAGCTTAAACTGCGAGTAGTAAATACCGTATATAGATAACGTGTTAAAGATGCCGTAGTATTAGTTGTGTGGATGGTCCATCACGGACATTTTCAAATCTCCTCTGATGTTCGTCTGTATCTGAATTGAATTTCTTTTTCTGGTAGCTCGGTGAATTTTGTTTGGAGTGGAATATTAGACTGAAATTATTCAAACTAAGGGTCGGTAGTCGGTATTGAATCAACAGCTCTTGGGAGGTAAAGTTGGAAATAGCGGAGCATATACCGCAGATATTCTTGATTGGTTTTTGAATAATTGCAGTCTAGCTTAAACTGCGAGTAGTAAATACCGTATATAGATAACGTGTTAAAGATGCCGTAGTATTAGTTGTGTGGATGGTCCATCACGGACATTTTCAAATCTCCTCTGATGTTCGTCTGTATCTGAATTGAATTTCTTTTTCTGGTAGCTGGGCGAGTACTGTTTGGAGTGGAAACTTAGACTGAAATTATTCAAACTAAGGGTCGGTAGTCGGTATTGAATCACCAGCTCTTGGGAGGTAAAGTTGGAAATA
>CM026176.1:7812988-7839875 GCA_014825975.1 Bombus haemorrhoidalis
GGACTTACTATAGAACTATAGTAAACAATTTACGAAGTTTTATCCTATTCAAAAATAAGTTTCCTTGAATATCATAAAATGTCTTTACCTTAAATTTCTGACAGCGAAAATTCTTGAATTTGGTACAAAATGATAACTAATAAAATAAATGAAATAAAAGCTTCGAAAAACAATTAATAATAACAGAAATGGGAATAAGAGAAGGATTGCATATATAAGAATGCATAAGAGAGCACTTAGAAAAATCAAAATAATAGAAAATGTAATTAAAATGTGAGAAGAAAATGTCGCCCGAAAATTGTATATTATTTAATAATAAATTTTATTTATTTATGATTTATATATATATTATTAATTTATATATATATACATATATATATGGAGGATTCAGAAGCCAATTAGTGTAAACACAACCTCCCTGAAAAGGAGTTATGTAGCTCCAAAAATAATTCTACTATTAAAAATTTTAATTGATAAATCAATTAACTCACTACTTTCATACATATATAATAGATTACGGTATTGACCACGAAATTACTAAGCACAATTATTCCGAACATAAGCATAAATAATGAGAATCATTTCGAAGTCGTGGCAAAACTGAGTACAAACGTTTGTTAGGTAAAAAATAATTGTACGTTGCTTAACTGAAACATTAAGCAAAAAAGATGAAAATACGTGTATTTTCAGGAAATTGCCTTTTTTCTGCTAGTGAATTTAAATATTTATCTAATGAGCAAAATTTATCTGATTGTGATAATAGTGAACGAGACGAAAATTAAAAAAAAAGTTGTTACAAGAAAACTCTGCTGAATGTTTTTTCACCTTATGAGATCAACGGTTCATCAATCAATGTTTTTCAAAACTCTACAGGAGCGTACAGGAGCAAAACTTGTGCAGGGGCGTTATGTGTATTTTATATTTTTTTTTTATTATAACCATTTTTGAACTTCATGATTCATGGTATAGCTGACAGTTATATTTTACAGAAAGATTAAATACAGAATCGCTACCTTTACAGATATACAAAATATTTTGTACGAAGATCCGAGCTGTGCCAATGCTCCTGTTTGGCACTGTATTAGCGTAAGCGAACAGCCTAACTTCGAGTAGACTTAACAAATATCGAACGACTAGCACAAACAACTAGTGACTGCTTATTTTCTATAACTCGGAATTGCTAAAGAATTTGAGCCATAAACGGAATCCACGAGTCTGACTCATGGTAATTTACAAATTGCTAGTGATTACGCTCATGATCATGTTCTAGTGATCATGCTCATGATTACGCTCTACACGTCTTAAAAACACAATTTGTCCTCAAACGTTATTTATTATTAAACAATTCCTTTTGTAGCCCCTAAATATAAATGTCATAAGAAGTATACATTTTGCGCCAGTTCAGGTACACGGCTGAAAAAATGAATGGCACGGCGCGCGACCGAACTTCTTGCTTACTATGCCTCGCGCGAACGGCAAATAGCGTGTAGGCCAAGGGGTTAATATATAGTTGTTTTCATGATTTACCTTTATATGTAGAATAATTTCCTGTCCGGTTACTGCATTACCCCATCTATCGTTGAACAAACTTTTAGGTTCAATTATTTACACAAAGCTAATGCGCGTACGAATAGCTCTTCATTTTATAAACGTTTATGTATAAAATGTATATCCACGTTAAATGAATCTCTTTTTATAGAAACTTAATCAGATAATTTTCTAGATAGAAAAATTAAAACTATCAGTAAATTCTCATACAACGCGCACTCTACTGCGTCCCGGGTACGAATGACGAGTGAACGTTATGGAACTCTACGGCGACCGCTTATATAGTGACGACGACGGATTAGGATTGCTCAGTGATTGGCTACGCTTCGAGTCTATAGGCGGTACCTGTTGCGATCAAGTTTTCATGACAGAAAAGGAAAGAAAAAACAATATCGTATAAAAGTACCGCTTTTGAGCGGCTTAAATTAAATTACAAACTGTAATATTAAAAATGTAAACCCAACACAAAATATGGTATACCTCCATACCGTCGTACCGTCGTACCGTCGCGTAAACCACTTTCAAACGAAAATTCATTGTTTATTGTGAATACACATATGCTACTTATATTTCTCTTGAGCAATAAACATTATATATATGCAAATTCTATAGAATTTAGAACACCAACCGACGGTTTGACTTTCCTTCTGTTTGCTAGGAGCCGGTAGAACGATATAAATAGAGAAGGACGGGAAATTGGGATAAGGCATAAAGCAGGACTTCGAGAAGAAAAGATTGAACAAAGAAAAAAAGCAAGTTAAGAGCTAGAAGAAGAAGGAGAAGAGGGATTAGAAGCGGAAAATTTTGAAGAGGTACGGAAGAAGACTTAAAAAATCGATTCTTGAGTTTTCACGATCGCCTGATTTCTAAAAATATTACAACATTACATATGTCGGAGATGAAAGTACACCGGGCCACACCTTTGGAATTCTTAGGAAAATCCGTGACACTTTAATCTTATAAGTAACCCGACTATAATTGTCCGAGATTTGCGATAATGAGCTTGGGCTCGAGGCGACAACTAGTCGCCGAACGTAGCCGCGATCACGGGATGAACGTTTTTACCTAATAGAAGCATATAATGATTGTATAGCTCTCCTTAAAAAGAAATAGCTGTAGCGGCACTTGACAGTATACATTCCAATGGTAGTTCTGATAGTTCTGAGGTAAATACGGAGGATCATAGTCCTTTTACCAGAAAGTTCATCATCTTTTCCGCTTCTAGAGCATCTTTAGGCCAGTTTGAGGGTTTCTTGTGACATTTGTTCTCGAAAGTGCTCTGAAATTGTGTATCTATTTGAGAATGAAAGTTAGAAAAATTTACCAAATGTTGGACAAATTGTAAGGTACAAATTAAATAATAAAAAAAAATTTGAGAGCAGCTTGAAGCTTGCTGTCACTCTCAGAACCGTCGATTTGAGATTCGCTCGTGCGTTTGTTCGTTTGTTCTGCAGTTTGTTTCGAAATACAAGTTAGGTAGCGACTGAACAAAAGGCTTTGTGCTCTTATTATTGCATACAATTGCATACAATTGGGTGTAGAGATAAAGTAGGTACATATTTGACCCTGGCAAAGGAACTTCACATTGATAATGGCCAATAATTTCAATTTATAATGAAAGTTCACTTTATAATAAAAGTAATTGGAATGACAATTGCCGGAAAAGGTACAAACAAAGGAACGGAATATTTAAGTAATATGTCTATTTACTTTATTATATATACTTTAACCGATTTTTTAATTGCGAATTTCCCGCTGAACTTTTTCAACGAAGTATTGAAAATCGTTTGCAACAACCTAAGCCCAATACGTTGTTCTCAATGATTTTTAATTGAATTATAACCAGAGTCAGCAGACGATTCCCTTAATCATATCCTCACTCCACTGTCGCTGTCTATAGCAATATGATCTTATCTATATTTGTGACTCAAGCTTATTATTATTATGATTGCATCGAGAGTGGCAGTAAATGAGAATATGGGTAATTTTTCCTCGCTTAGCGGATCCTTCCGGCAATCCTTGTAATAACATAAATAAACATTTCTTACAGTTTCATATATATAATTGCGTACGAAGCTTTATCCAATTCATGCCAAATAATTGTGAACGAAATAAATTCAAAATTAATTTCATTCTCAAGCAAAACACGCGATTTCCTTTTGATTTGAAAATCTTCTGCTTTTTCACTTAATTTTTTTAGTGCATTTTTATTAATCTCGATGTGACAACCGATAAGACCAGCCATTTCGCTACTACGGGCGACTACAATCGCCCTACGTGAGATACCGCGTATTGTACATACAACGAGTATTGTACATCCTCAAATCTTTTTTTAGCAATGAAATGGTGACAAGAGAGCACTGTATATGTTGTCCTTTTTCCACAATGAAAAATTTGTTGACACGGAACGGCATTATCACACACAAAAAATGATTAAAAGAAAAAAATGATTAGTATGTTGTCGATCACAATCGATTGATGCGAATTGTGAAGTGAATCGCGATACCAATGACAGATTTGTGATGTTGGCCTGTGTGTAACACCGTGTTTCGAAAAATACCACACGCAATGCCATTATTAAAAGCTATTCGTATCATACAATTATATTATATTATATTATTATATTCTCTAATGTTATTTGTTTCCAAATTGCAATTAAAAGTGAGTGTGTTAAGAAGTTATAAATACCCTGTTTTGAGGAAAGTCTTTTTCTTTGAAAAACACCGTCAGAGCAGCACGGTTTGCAGTGAGGTGTAAACGTGGTCGTTGACGTCCTTTCTCGCACATCCCATCCCTAGCGAAAGGGCTAGTATACACTTCGCCAATAATCTTCCGGAAATGCTCGCGTTTATAATACGTTCGACTATTGACCACACGATGGACATAGAAAATGAAATGCATTATTATAATTATTGGAAGAAAGCCGTCATAAATACTAATGTCCTGGTTCTAAAATAGTTTCTTGTGTTCGAAAGTGTATGTCATAAAATTGCCTGCGAAAATCCTCGCGTATTTGTTCTTTTGGACGAAACGGAAATAAAAGAACGGATAAGATTTTAGTACTTTAAATATGAATTCTGTCAAAAATCACAATACAGTTTTAGAGTGTCATAGATTTGGCTTTTAAGAGAAAAATTGAGAAAATGAGTAAAATTGAATATTTATATATTATTCGAGTGTATTAAATGGAGGTTCTATGAGAAATAATAGTATAATTTTTGTCTATCACAAAAATAAAATTGGATGAATCTGCATTGGACTGTACATAAAAATTAATTCTACATGACGAGATTGAGTAAATTTTTTATGTATTCAAGAATGCAAAACATATATAAAATATATTCAAAGCGTACGTAATGTAGATCGAGTTTCGCATATTTCTGCATATTTTTTACATGCGTCTAAATATTTTTGCATATTTTTTTATATTTAAATATAAATTAATGTCTCAAAACATAAGTAAAGCTAAGAATAAGTGAGTTATCGTGTTCCCATATGTTTCATAACAAAATAACTCTGATTCTTAGATACATGTTGACACGTTTTCAAAGTCTTCTGCTAGTTATATTTTTCTCGCCTTTATACATCTTTTTACACTTGTATTAGTTACCATATATACTGCTGCGAAGAATTATAAACTCAACTCTGTTTTTAGATTTTTCATGATACTAAAACAAAAATTGAAAGAATCGTTTGTATAATTTCATATTATAATATAAAGCAAAACTAAAGAAAGAACAAACAAAAATTGCCTTCTTTCGAACTCTGGAAAAAATTAGATTTTCTCTTAAAATTGTGTTTTTGGCTGTGAAACAATATAAATTCAATGTTAATTTTGTTATCCTTTCATTTAATATTTAGTGGATTTTCCCTTATTTTTTATTACTTCTATCAATCTGTGACATACGCTATCCACTAATTTATTTAAAAAAACAGTAGAGATATTATCCAAAGAAGTTATTGCTTTTTTTATAATTTAATATATATATATTAATTTATAAGTTAATTATGTATTAAAGAATGGTACTGTCGTACACAAGTGGAGAGATTCCTGAGATTTATCAGCAAAGCACACTCTCATCATGGTATCAAGTACAAGAAATATTCGTAACATTCATGCTGCTTCTATAAGCTAACAATCATCTGGAAAATTGAAACCACTAGCTGTTCTTGCATACAATAAAGTGTGGTATAGATCTGTGGTGGCACTCGGCAGAAAATACCATCGAACGACGGTAGCGCAGTGGTTAGCATCTTAGGTTACGAACGTTCGGGACATCCGGATTCAAATCCCGGCGCCCGTAGTTAGATTTTTCTTCCACGATTCTTAAATTAGAAGAAAAATACAGCAATATTGCAGCAGCGACATTTACACCAGTAACTATCACGGCCAATTCACCTCAGATTATTCGGATCAAATGGTTTCTTATACCACTACAATTAAAAAAAAAAAAAACTCAAACGATACCAGAAATTTGACATTCAGCTTCTTCTCGGAATTACAGTGGTAGACGCTTTAGTAGTTTACAACAAAGAAGGATACAAATATCAGAAAATTTAGAGAATTATTAGTTATGACATTATTAGGACTGACTGATAATGTAATGAAATCTTCTGTTTAACGTAGATATCATAATCCGAAAAAAGTGCTTCTCGACTGTTGAGATTATCTGATAGAGGAGACGTGGATAAATTTAGAATAGAAATAAATATTGAAGTAAGTATAAGTGTAGGTATAGTATATGCTGATTCAGATCCTCACTCTAACAGTGTTACATTACAATAGAATATAATAAGGAGCAGGTTGATGCATTGACAGCGAAAGACATTACCATAAAATTAATCTTGGTGTGTAACTCTAGCTGAAAGTTACAAGAAACAGCAATGAAATTCTACTTATAGCTCGTTTGTTTCTAGACCTTGTGATCCAAAAACAACATTCATATTCAAGGACACAATAATATGGATTTCTCTTCTTCGTTAATTTTTTTGCTTCACTAAGTTCTATTTTCGTCGTAACAACGGTGTCCAGGTCTCGAATATACAAAAGAAAAAGATGTAGAGTTCTTCTCGAAGTAAATACTTCAACAAGGACAAAGTATTACATTGTAAATAACTTTTTTAATACACTGTGAGTCACTACTACGTGACTAATAATCCAGTGTAACACTCAAAATTACACATATCCCAATAATTATATCCTGTGATTATCTTTCCAAACAACTTTCCTACTAACTTTCCTATTAAGTACTCAAATAAGCATTGTTTAACATTTTGATGGTAGGAAACACATCATTCGCATACGAAGAATTATCCTCTAACGTGGTAGCAATTGAGGCGACTTTTGCCCGTATAGCAAAAAATACGATCACTGAAACAGCAGTGGTGGAGCAGATAGGATAAAAAATATCTCAACCAATGATTAAGAAAAAATGGCATCAGCATGGCGCAACAAATTCCAAGGAAAGTATAATGGTCGTATCAAGGTACGACAACACGACGATGCCAGTATTCGCCCTAAGTAACCTTTTAGTTATCTAAGTAACAATTTATTCATAAGAGCAGACGAAGTAATTCGATATTTGGCTTGCCGATATTTCTGACTCTGCGATTTATTTTTCGACTAGATTTAATACATTGTTACATTTCACTTTGTAAACTACGGAAATTCACGATCAAATACGAGATACAATCGGATAATTCTAATAATCAATAATTATTACGCCATTTTACATATTAATCGCTTCGAAACGCGAAACAACGTGTTGAACCTACTCTAGGAATACGAGATAAATTTATGATAAATCCAGTTTGTTACTTAACATTATTAGTTTGCATAACGAATGAATGAACATATTTAAATCTGTATTAATCGCAAATTTATACCACGATGAATAATATTCGGTTAACGATGTTTGTTATATATAAAAATTGTATTATTATGATCGATTTCCTGATTTGTCAATGAAAGAGGAAATAAAAGAAAAGAGGAATATGGTTGTGTAAATGAAACAAGCAAGCGTATACAGTATGTACGGCTTTCTTACTCTAACAGTTCAATGTATGTATATTAAGATGCGTACGATAATTTTATATACCCACTTGCGTTGTAATAGTCGACTTTCTATCAGCAAGTTGGCAAAAACCATCGACGAATGCAGAACTCTGTATGAAAGATGTTGAAAATGACAACGTGAGTTCGTGCTCGCCATCCATATGCAGATGTGCTAGTTACAAAAAAAAAAAAAAAAGAAAAACGGTAACTACAAGATTGTTCCAGATACAATCGATAGATTTAATCGATAGGTTTAAGATGTTCCTCCGTTTCTATCCCTAGTCCATGTAAGAGTGCGCAATAAAGATTTTTCGGCTCAGAACGGTGTGATGGATTTATCCAAATAATAAAATGATAACTATTGTGATCCTACCTCTGAATACAGAAATAACAACAAAAGATGTAGAATGTGCATAAATGTTAGAATGTAACATATTACATATCTTTTTGTACATATCTTTTAATATTGTCATATTACATATCTTTGATGACAAAAATTCTGGAGAGAAAGGGCGTCCGAATGCGCAGTCAACACCTATTGAAGCTATTCGAATTTTTTCCTCGGAGGAATTGGTCTCTCAAATCGCCGGACAGACAAATGACCATAACAAACATGTAAAAGATCATACAGCATCTAAAACGCATTCGAGTTTGAACAATTGGCAGGATGCTTCAGTCTGTAAAATGTACGGACTTTTATCTATTACAATACCAATGCCGTGGGTAAGGGAACTCTTTTTGAGCATTTGGAGCATTGATTCACCGATGAAACGCTGAAAACCGATATATTCCGGAAAATAATGGCTCGAAATAGGTACATGTTATTATAACAAATGTTACACTTCAGTGATAAAAACATAATAATTAATGACCCAATAATAACAATACGACCAGTAGTCGACAAGCTGAAGAAATCCTTTTCGCGATCATTTACACCATATGAAAACTTGTGCATTGCCGAAAACCTTTCAGTATACGAAGGCAGATGTTATGTTAAAGAGTTTATACCTTCTAAGAGAAGTATCTTTTGCATCAAGAAATGTATTTTTTGCAATTGTGAAACTAATTACGTATATTATGTTTTATAATTTACACCATTTAATTTACAAAAAAGAAAAAACAGAGATAAATCAAAGTACTTCAACTATTGAGATTTCCGGAAATGTTGCTACGATACTTCTTCAACCATACTTTGAAAAAGTACGTCATATGTTAATTACGGACAATTAGTATATAAGCTCACGTTTGTATACTTTGCTACATGAACACAAAATCAATACATTTGGAACTGTTGGTAAAAATAGAAACGAAATGCCAAGAATTGGAGAAATTCTGGGTGCCGTCTAATGCACAAATAGCTAGTATGATTAAAACTAAAAAAAGAAATTATCATATATGGACGCTGAGCTTCAGCAGCGTACGACCGCCACCTTTCGGGCTCCAGCCAGCAACAGACAGATGGAGCGAGTACAGGAGGAAAGAGTGAAGGAGAACGCACGCTTGAGGTGACGGGTGCGTTACCATGAGAATGAGGTCTGCACAAAGGAGAAAAAGGGTGAGAGGGCGGAGGTGCCGGAAGTCCCTATAGAAGCGACAGAAACAACTTCGGCGACGGGCAGGAGGGAGATAAACAATTTGATATTAGGGGCTCTAACGGCTACCATGGGCTTCCCTGCCCCACTACCACCGCACTGCCAGGCAGTGTCGAACCGTCATCGCTGTTCCTGCGAGATGAGAGGGAAGGGAAGAAATTCGCAGGTTCGCAATCTCGAGATCCGCTGAAAGATCTCAAGGCCTCATTCCTTTTATGATAGAATTTTTTGCCAATTACGAACCAAATATTTTTTATTTGTTATTTCGATAACAAATTCTACAGTGTCATTTTACGGAACTGAAGCTGTTCTCTTTTTTCAATTTCATGGCGATTTATCTTTGGCATATGACTATAAATAGAGTTCAAATACAATTTTTTTGTAACACTTGACTTATTTTAAATTTTGCATCTTTTTACAAAGTAAAGAGGAAAAGAGACATTGTAACTGCAACTGTAGAACAATATAGTATGCATTGACGGATCAATTTCTCTATTTATGTGCTCGGTACTCTATATATATAATACTTAAAAATGCATATATGTTTTAGCAAATGACATATTTCCCTACCTGGTTCCGACAACGTCTTTCATAAGTAATAATTTTTATGAAATATTTCTAAGCGGTAAATGTTGCCGAATTTATCTGACCTCGATCAATACCGCTTGCCAGTTTATTTTCCCACTTTAATGATTTTAAAACTCCGTCCTAACCTAAGCCAAAATCAAACGTAGAAATGGAACGAAATTTATTGATACGAAATGAGAGGAGCGCATGCTGAAAACACGTACCCAGGTACGAAAAGATGATGTCATAGTCCTTGCAGAAAATTTTACGCATTCCGGTAATCATTGTCAGGCCCAACATACTGTCCTATAAACAAAAGACGAAAACGCTTCACGAAGCGTTTAAGATTCAGTGCATATAGTATGTAGTATCAGTATATTTTTATTAATATATCTAGTATGTATTGTTTGTTGTGTATACATTCTTGTATATAATATCGTAAAAGCTGAAATATGTCAAAGCAAGAGCTCCGACATTTAACATTTGAAATAAAAGATGGTGGAGATGCAATACGTTGGCCCTGAAATTACAATCTCCTTTCGAAAAGTAGATACTCTGTAAAGTATCAGAAAAAAATGATGCTACTTCTCAATCGCGACGGGATTGCAACTTTCTGATGCAAAAAAAAAAAAAAAAGAAGGAAACAGCATGAAATTGCCATCACCAAAGGCATTTGATTTGAAAATATGCCAGGAAGTAGTCACCGGTGTCAGAAATGTAAAAACCAGCTTTTTGAACAGTTTTATGAACAGCTTCTTCCTCGCGGGAGGCTGATCAGTGAATAAATATCGACTTGAAACACAAGAAATTGCTGATAAAGGAAAAACGCTTAACAATCGCGCCATATGCGATTGGTACAATTTTTGTCGAAACGTGGTTGTGTTTGTTGTTGTCGATTGTTTATTGTCTATATTTCAGCTTTCAGATGCTTATTAGTTCTCGTCGAATTGTTGTGCACGTTACCTGCACGAATCATTATTCGTCGTACAAATATATATAATATATTCGTTTTAAAAGTATACACGCAATTATTTTTGTAAGTATTAAAAATAGGACAAAAAGTTTTAAGAGAAAATTGTATAGTATCAATGGGGGCATAGTCTGATGTAACTAGTTCTTTTCGTAGATAGCCGGATAGAGAATACGTTTTTTCTTTTAATGAAATCATATAATTGTAATTACAGTTGTTACGACCGTTCGCGGAGAGACATAATCGCTAGGAAAACGCGTCAGCGAGAGGCGTAAATTCTCGCTATGATTCGGATAATCGATGCCGCGAATTGGTCGTCCCCCTGTTTCGGTTAAGATAACAGAAGTAGTTGAAATGAGTTTAACACTGAATTAATGGTGTTAATATTAACTTGTACATTTAACAATAATTGATATAACGATAAAAACGTTACAAATTACTTGGCGATGAATACAATTAATGTGTTGCAGAAATTCGACCCGAAATGTGATATCTCTCGATATATTTGTTAGACTTAGCGACTTTAATTTTATTTGTCAGAACCTCCCAATGTATGCCGTTAAAATCTTCAAATAAGATTGATGCCCTTCGATCTTTTCTTTGTCTTCTCTGGGAGACGACCCTCACTACACTTGGGTCACGCCACCATTCGCGCCTACGATCATATATGCCACCTTCTTTGTGTGGATAAAATAACGGACCGAAATCGACGTTTCTGGAACGCAATACTTGGTGACAACAATGCGCTCGTCGCTACCTATTTTCTGTTGGTCATATAAGACGATCTGTCTGCGACATTGTAGTACCACGAGCGCGGTTAGGAATACGACCTATAGTAAGCCTCATGGCGTAACAACAATAATCGATCCGTCTCGGCATTCCCTATATAAAAGTATTAACCTACTTGGGTCGAAAAGTAGATAAAAATATCTTAACTTTACTTTGTTAAATTGAACGTATGAAAAATAAGGAATAACGCGTGGCGGTATTGTTGTGTTTATATTGCCTGTCTTCTATACGTTAAATTTGCAAATTAAAATTAAATATCTTTTGGTTCTTCCACATAAATAGGTTAATAGCTTTTTGTATAGAATGTATAAACTGATCAACTAGCACATCAAAATTTAAATATTATAAAATCATGCATAGAATTTATCATTGGAGGCGATTTTATTGAGACTCTTGTCATAGAATTCAACAGGCATTATTATCTAAACAGCAACAATTATAGTAGAGAAACGAATAGAAGGAAAAATTAGATCGACATAAACAAAACGTAGATAAAAAATTTTCTCGGAGATTATACCAATGGGTCTTGAAGAAAAAAAATCTGCGGGAGTATTAATCCACAAATCCTGTACTTATAGCGGCATATGCATCTTAGGACGTTTCGATATGAAAATGCCTCATATAGTTGTTTTGCCACAGAAGATTAACGGTGTACGAGCCACATAATGTAATGAACAAACTCTAGACAAAGCTATTTTTCTGCTACGTGCAACCTACAACCTGCGACAAGTTCAAACCTTTCGGTATCCCCCTCGACTAGTATAAATAGACGACCATGTCTTCCAGACACAGTCAGTCATGCGAATGAATATCAGTATTGAATCAGTCAGTCAGTCAGACAGTCCAGCAAATAAGTATAACGAATCTGTCTAGCGAATCAGCATAACAATTAGTTCCAGTACCGCAGTATCGCACAATCTCATAATGAATATCATCAAGCGAGCAACGTTTGCGATTAACTTTGTATTCTACATTTAAAATATCTGTAAATGTAGTTAATTGAATTAACTCGTCTCGTTATTATTTTAACCAACATCAGGTCTCACCGTCCACCACACACTGATACTGTGATAGACGATAGACATTGTCAGATATGGAGATGCTGACTTCAGCAATAACGAATATTCCATAGATTGCATAAAATTAAACCTTTTTGTTTTTCGCGAGGAGGAGAAAATGCTCCCACGCATACCCAGTGACTCGTGTTACTGTATTATGTGAGACTCGTGTTGCTGTGGTAGGTGAAACGCCATAGTCACTAAAAACCGCTCGTCTATCCGCTCTTCCTATGGTACAGGTACCAATCCCGGGGCCGACTTCCGGCATTACTTCAGGATTGGCCCTAGTGTGTACTCCTCATTCGTTAGTTCTTCTCAATTATTAGAACTTGCAACAACTCTTAATCGTTTGCTACTTTCAATTTCTATCTGTTGATTTTGTCTTATCATCATAATTTTCCTACAAAATACTTGGAACTTAGTCCAATTGTCATCTTTCTTGATTACCGCTTCAATAATATTTTCCGTCGTCAATGGCGTGCCGACATAGCTCTCCAATTCGGTCCTATCAAAAAGATCCGCCTAAGGTCCTAGTGTAAGAACGCATGCTCCGAGTCGTCTCCTTCTGTGTGAACCTTTTTGCTGATCGTCCTACGGTACACGTTGAATATCCCGTGTCCGATCGATAATTGCATTGTCCAATGATCAATAATTTTTTTTGTATTTCTTGAAAGTACAAACGTCCACTATTAATTTCTTTGTCCAATTGTCCTCTCTATAAAAGCTCCATTCTTCCCCCCACTTGTCGTCGATACATTCTTCCACTGCCTTCATCCTTTCCACGTAAATTGAGGCAGCTCCTGCTTTAGACCGGGTCTCATAATACTCTTGTTGTTAATTCTTCTTTACTTTACTCTTCTGGGCCCGAAGCTCCGCTTTGTGGTAAATCGGCATTGTGCCCATCAATACGCATAGCGCTACATGCGACACAGTTCTCTATGCCGTAGGCGATCTTATAGGCGATCTAACGAATGGTATCGAGCGAGCAACGCTTACGATTAACTCTGTATTCTACACTTTAAAAATATTTGTAAATATAGTTAACGAAATCAACTCGTCTCGTTATTAATTTAACCAACAACATTGATCACCACAAATCGGTGACCCCGACGTGATTTGAATGTGAACGTGTTACGGTCGATATGACGAGTACCAGCGGAGCCGACCGTGCGTCGATCGAGCAAGACCGTGTAGATGCAGTGAACATACCGCTCTACGTACCGCCGTTCTGGCTACACAACGCTGCGCTATGGTTCCTGATGCTAAAGTCGCAATTCAAAGCTGCCCGGATTACTAGCGACAAGATGAAATTCCACACTGCGCACACAAATATTACAGCGCAGCATGTGCAGTTAGTCCGGGACATATTGTTCGACCCGCTGGAGAGAGTGCAGTATGAAAATCTTAAAAAGCAGCTGATAAAGAGACTAGCAGACTCGGACTCCATGAGAATAAGGAAGCTGTTCGAGGGCGAGCAAATTGGAGACAGAAGCCATTTCAGTTTTATTAAGATCTAAAAAATCTAGCCACGCTCACGACACCGGATGACTTTATACTCACGCTCTGGTCGTATCAACTGCCCGTGCATGTACAGCGCGTTTTAGCTGTCTCGAAAGAGAGGAAAGCCGAAACGTTAATCAGGATGGCCGACCGTGTGCACGAAACGCGCCCTAAGACGGGACAAATCCCAGTGACTAATACCGATAGAACAGCGAAGGATGAGCTATAGAACCACGCCACGAACACAGTAGGTAACGGCTATCCCGTATAGAGGGACGGTTCGACGCGCTGAACTTTAACAATCGTCCCCGTCGTCGATCGAGTTCGGGACATCGCAAATCACGGTCGAGAGAAAGATCGCGGAACTTTGGTCTTTGTTATTACCACCAGACTTTCCGGAATCGCGCACGGAAATGTCGGTTCCCTCGCAACTGGGCTCAGGGAAACGGGACTAGCAGTCCGTAAACGCGGCATACGAAGACGGCCTGGGATTCTGCTGCATCTTCGTCATCGACAGAAAATCAATGATCTTCTTCCTCATAGACACGGGTGCCGATATATGCGTATACCCGCGTATCAAACTACGTGGGCACACGAACAGAGACACGTACGAGTTGTTCGCGACCAACGGGTTACGCGTCGCGACTTACGGCACTTTTTTAGTGCCCCTCGACTTATCGCTACAACAAGTTCTAAAGTGGGGTTTTATAATAGCGGACGTCAACACGCCTATTATCGGCATGGACTTCCTTAGCTACTACGGATTGTTGGTAGACGCAAGCAATAACGCCTCTTTGGCACTATCACGAACCTGTCGACGAGAGGACGCACGGGCACGACCAGGACAGAGTCGATAAAGACAATCATCGGTGAGTCGGCGTGTTACCGACTTCTCGTCGAATTCCCCGACTTAACTTGTCCACTGGTTTTCGGACGAGAGAGAACTCGATACGGTGTGGTACATCACATCGAAACTATACTAAGCCCACCCGTCCACAGCAAACTGTTAAATAGATAGTACATTTGTACTGAACGCGTGAGAGTGAGGGAGCGTATATATATCCTTAGATCCCTCCTTAGAATGTACGTGAGTGTCACAAGAGAGTTCAGGTCTCTGTTGAGATAAAAGAGCGACTGGAAGAAAAAAAGCAAGCGAGTGTGTTCCAGCTCTTCAGAAAGTAACCCACGTGTAGGACTGAACTTAGTTAATACGTAAAGTTTAACTTTTTATTCTCTCCAAATTCTCTCCATACCTTAACATGGTAGTAGAGGTGCGTGGTTAATGGTTCTGCGAATTAATTTGAATGATTAAATTAATGAGTGATTCAATAAGTGAAGAAACGTTCCAAGAAAATAGGAAGATGTCGAGCACCTAGCAACGTTTGAGAAGGGACAAGAAATGAATCAAAATGGAGACAAAGGAAGTTATGATACCGATGTTTGATGGTGAGGATTACAGTATGTGAAAGAAAAGAATTACGATATTTCTGAGATATAAAGAATGCGGTACCGTTATAACCAGAATGAAGATTGATACAGATACTGCAGATTGGGATAAAAATGATCTGAAGGTAATAAACATAAGTTACAGTGCCATCTCGAATAGACAACTAGAATTTATTAGTGAGGAACAAACAGCATATGGAATAATGAAAAATTTCGATGAGATATATTTGAAAGAGTCTACAGCACTATAGATCATGTACAGAAGGAGATTGGAAAAGATGAGGCTTGATAAGTACAGTGATTCGAATCAGTATCGTTCTTTAGTGATTTTGAGAAATTAAGAATTAAAAAGTGCGGGTGCACAAGTGAAAGAAAAGGAAAAGCTGAATTACATGCTAAACACGTTACCCGAACAGTGTAGCTAAATAGGAGATCTAATAGATGCCTTAAAAGTAGAGGATCAAATAGTAGCGTACGTGAAGAATAAAATCAAACTAGCGGAGAAAAAAAATAAATCTGATCAAGGAGAAGTGAAAACTAATGCTTTTGCTGCAAAGAAGGAGAATGCTTCAAATGTGGAAGAGTAGGACATTTTGCGAGAGAGTGTCAAAATGGCGTCCAAGCGGGAAGCAATAGCGATTGTCGTCGTGGATCAACATATTAGAGTAATTGTATAGCTCTCCTTAAAAAGAATAGTTGTAGCGGCACTCCACAGTAAATATTCCAATGGTTTCTGCCCCGTGGCTCGCCACACACAGACTCTATTCTTCGGGCAAGATGATTACCAGATCTCGATGCATATCCGCAGTACATGTTCATAAATCTTAGAATTTAGTTAACTAAGGTCCTTCAAACGGACAAATAGTCTTTATCCTAACAATCCCGAAATCTATCACCTACAAGAGGAAGATACGGGAAATCTAGTAACTTTCTCTCAAGGACAGCTAGCATTCTTCTCTAGCCACCAATATGGAAATTAACCAATTATCAGCAACGTCCATTTCCCTCATTTTCCGAGCGAAGGTTTTCCTCGAGGAATTCGATGATCGCATGCCCTTTGACACACCCCATCATAGTTTTCCTCTGCAGCATCACCGCAACGGAGACACACATCCTCGTGCGATCTCGTCAGCGAGAAAAACAACGTCTTTACGATCAGTGAATACTTCACGTTTTTAACAAGGAGTTAGACTTAGATTTTAGAGGAAAGTACATTATGCTATCCCGTTGATCGCGGATTCCTTATCGAACCTAAGACCATTGTCATTAGTGTCTAATCACCGCGGTTACTTGTCGATTCTGTAATACACTTGTGCTTATCAACATTACCTCGATTGTATAACAACGATGGCTAATTCCAGAGAATATTCATTACACGCCCCTAACTCTAATCATTATGTGGACCCAACATATATTTAGGCGATAATAGACCGATAAAAGCAACAAAAGTTGGAAACCTTATAAGTTACTTTGAATTTGAAAAACAAAATAAAATAAATATGAATAAAGTGCTTTACGCGAAAGAAATGTCCGCAAATTTGATTAGTTTAGGTAAATTAACGAATAATAATAATACGGTTATTTCAAAAGGGAATATTGCAAAAGTAGTAGATGAGGACAACAAACTTACAGCTGTAGTGTTCAAAGAGAATGTGACATATAAAATGAAAAGCATATTGAAACGGAAGGAGCACTTAGCAAATGTACCGAATGTACGAGTCAAAAGGAAAGATGGCATAGGATGCTAGGACACGTAAATTTCAGATACTTAAATATTTAGGGTAAAGTGCAGTTAGTGACAGATAGCGAACAATACCGAACAGTACAGGACAATACCGAATGAATTTGAAAAGGAATTTTTGAAATATAATATGTGTATAGAATGTATAATTTACCTTTCAAAAATAATAGAACTAAGGCTAAAGAGATAATGGAAATTATTCATACGGACGTGTGCAGTCCCTTTAAGACTACCGGATTAAATGGAGAGAAATATTTTATTTCACTTATCGATGATTATAATAAAGTAGCTAGGATTTATTGTACAAAATCAAAAGGTGAAGTCTTTGATTCTCTCGCACAGTTCGTAAATGAAAGTGAGAACTTAAAGGGTAAGAGGTTAAAAATATTGAGATGCGATAATGGAAAAGAATATTTAAATAATCGAATTTATAAATTTGCCAGGGATAAAGGTATTATAATAAATAATTGTCCAACTTACGTGCATGAATTAAACGGGACTGCGGAAAGATATAATAGAACAGTGATGGACATGGCGCGTTGTTTGTTAGTGGAAGCACAAGTACATAGAAAGCACTGGCCGGAAACAGTATGTGCAGCGGCATACTTGAAAAATCGGATACTAAGAAACACTGTAGAGAGAAAGTGTAGCTGCATATGCGTCTTAGAACGTTGCGATACGCAGGTGCCTCACATAGTTGTTTTGCCACAGAGGATTAACACCGTACGACGTACATATGTAATAAACAAACTCTGGATAAAGCAATTTCGCTGCTACCTGCAATCTACCACGGCGACAAGTTCAAACTCTTCGGTACTCCCCTCGACTAGTATAAATAGACGACCAAGTTCTCCACGAGTCATTAGTAGTGCGGACGAATATCAGTATCAAGTCAGTAAGTCAGTCAGTTGAGCGAACTAGTATAACGAATCGATCTTATAACGAGTATCATCAAGCGAACAACGCTTGCGGCCAACTTTGTACTCTACAGTTTAACATAGCTCTAAATATAGTTAACGAAATTAACTCGTCTCGTTATTAATTTAACCAACAACACGTCACGCCGTCCACCACAAAAGACTCCATTTGAAATATTCTTCAGGAGAAAATCAAATGTCGAAAATCTACAGTTATATGGGAGTAAAGTTTTTGTAAGAATGCCAGTATAAAAAGGAGTTTCTAAATGGGATAAGAAAGCAGATATAGGAATCCTGTTAGGCTATAATGAAGTAGGTTACAGAGTCCTATTAGATGAAAAAATAACAGTAGCTAGACATATAGAGATCATAGAAACAGACACAGAATGTATCGGTCTTGAGGAAAAATCATTCGATAAAGATAACGATGACATTGAAGATAATGACTCATTAGAAAACACGAATAAGGAAAATTTAGAAAGCAAGAAAGATGAAAATGATATTAGAAACTGAAAGATCCCTAGGAGATCCACACTTAATAAGAGAATTCCTGCGAGGTATCCAGAAAAGGAAGACAGTAGTGAGACTCACGTAAATTATTATAGAGTAGATACTTCTTGCACATTTGAGAAGGCGATTTGACGTGAAAATCATAAAAATTGTAAACAGGCTATGGTCAAAGAAATAGAATGTCTTTATAAGAATAAAACTTGGGAATTGGTAGAAAAGGTAAAAGGCAAAGAAGTACTAGACGTAAAATGATTTTACACGAGGAAATCGGATGACAAGTATAAGGCGGGATTACTGGTAAGAGGATTTTAACAAAAGTATGTAATTGATGACATATATTCTCCAGTAGTGAGTAATCAGACCTTAAAAATATTGTTATCGTATTCTTGTCAAAATGGATTAATCATTGATCAAATGGATGTAGAAACTGCCTTTTTCAACAGTGAAGTAAGCTCGAAGGTATATGTAAATCAACCAAAAGGATATATAGAAGAAACGAATAGAATATGTAAATTATCAAAACCGCTTTATGAGTTAAAAGAAAATCCGAGGGATTGATATGAATTTTGATAAGTATGTAACGAGATTAGGATTTAAGAAGAATAACATAGAGTTGTGCTTATATGGAGAGGGAGAAAATGTTGTTTATTTGCTAATATACGTAGACGATTTGTTAATCTGTAGCAAAAACAAAAGAAAGATACAAAATGTAAAGAGGTTATTGACTGATAAATTTGAAATGAAAGATTTAGGTGAAGTAAAAGAATATCTTGGAATAAATATAGAGTATGAGTATATAAAAAATAAAATGAGGCTAAGTCGAACGAGATACATTGAGTCATTAGCAAATAAACATAAATTACAAGAAAGCAAATTGTATTGTACACTTATGGAGACTAACTTAAAAATTGAAATTGAGATACATAAAGAGGACATTGGATACAAGAATTTAATTGGTGCATTGCTGTATATTAATTCAAGTACCAAACTAGATATAAGTTATAGCGTTAATTACTTGAGTAGATTTCAAAATTGTTATAGCGAAACACATTTCAAATATGCTTTGCGAATACTGAAATATTTATATCGGACAAAAAATTCAAAGTTACATTATAAAAGAAATGAAAAGTGTGAAATAATAGATTGTTTTGTAGACGCTGATTGGGCACGAGATCACTTAGATAGGAAATCTACTTCTGGATTTGTAATTACATTGTATGGGAATGTAATCGTTCGGAAGTCTAGAAAACAAAAGTATATAATAAAAGCCTCGACGTATGCAGAGTATGTGGCTCTATCGGAAGCGATGAGTGAATTAATATTCATTAGAGAAATAATGAAGATCTTCAACGTAAATCTAGACGATAACCCTGTGAAAATTTATGAAGACAACTCTGGAATGGTAAGTATAGCAAAGTACGGAAATTTCACGAAAAATTCCAAAAATATCGAAATGATAAAAAATATCATTATGTTCATGGGTATTTAAAGGAAAACAAGATAACTATAATTAAAATAAACACAAACGAAAATATTGCGGATATCTTTACAAATGCGCTATGTAAGGATAAATTCGAAAGGTTCAGGTCATGGATGAATATAACATAAGAGGAATGTATGTACAATATAAATGTAAGGAGACGTGTTAAATAAATAGTACATTTATATTGTACATGTGAGAGTGAGGGAGCGAAGAGCGAGCAGACACATGTATGCATCCGCTTCCTAGAGTGTATGTGAGCGTCGAAGGACATCCAGGTCTCCGTTGAGACAAAAGCGATTAAAAGCGAAGTGAGTGTGTTGTCGAAGAGAGAGAGAGAAACTTACATGTAGAGCTCAATTTAGATAATTTGTAAATAAATTTTAAATTTTTTGTTCTCTTCAAATCCTTTCTATATCTTAACAATTTCATGTACTCCATCAGCCATAAGAGTTAAATTTTTTACTTTCGCTTCTTCCGTGGCGGCCAGGACGTACTGGACGTGTACCGGTAGTCGGCTCCTCCAGAGGATGAGGATGAAGTCGTCTAGTGTTGAGAGTACAATGAGCTTTTTCAGGTGCCGGTAAAATTGGGATTGTGTCCTGTCGCCCATTTCTTCGCACTCCAGCAACTTGCGCACTCTTGCACCATCTGAATTGCCGAGTTTTGTAGTAAATTCCTTTTTTAAACATTCGTACCGTCCTTTCATTGGCGGGTCGCGCAATATGTCCTCAATCTAATCTTGATATCATGGCTCGATATTCGCAGCAGTCATGGTATATTTTGTTTTGTCGCCAGTGATGCGAACTGCCCCGAACTGTGCTTCTAACGCGATGACCTACACTTCGATTCTCTGAGGCCAGAATGGCGATACGCGGAATAATTGACTCACGGATTCTACGCTGTCCATGGCTTCCGTCGCGCTATCGTCCTTGTTGGCACTCGTCATTTTGAATGTAGCACGTTCACCTCTTTTCATTTTTGATCATGTCGGTGTCACCAAATTGATGTGGATAATTGTTATCCTTTCTGCGATCGGCATAATAGCATTGAGCGACGATTATGACTGATGTACACTATCTCTTGTATTTATATGGATTTTATTACAATTGACTATTACAAATTCAACCACTCGTTTTTTATCAAACAATCTACACGCTTAATCCATCTCAGATGTATAGTGCGATTAAGATGAAGTACAACTGGACCAATCTTTTTTACAAATACCGTAATAGCGGAAGTTTATCAGCGCGTTATTCGGAGATTTATTCCATTGTTCGTGGCAATGCTACTGAATACAAGTAGGCAGCACACTAGCTCATGCAGCGCGGACAACGGGAAGACGCTGGAGGAAGTTTTACGAGATAAAATGTTTTAACTGGATTTCAACAAGATAGTACGCAAGATCATCCGATTTGACATCGCGCTGACATTTCTTTCTCTGAAGGATATTAAATGGCGAGAGGAAAACAAAACGAAGTCGCGGATTATCGCAGAAAAGGAACATCAGACGATGTGCTTCGGAGGTAAATAAAGGAATACTGCTAAGTGTCCCTAAAAATAAAATAAAAAAAATAAAAGAAATCCATTGAGGTTCAAAGGAGGCCTATTCAACGATATTCATAATTATTTTTCCAACAGATTATTAGTTATAAATTATCGGTTCTTATCAGTGCCAGCAAGTTCAAAAAAGAAACATTTCTCAAATGAAATACAGAAAGGGCCACAATGTTTGTCAGAACGTGAATAATGTTGATGTAGTTCTCAATTCTAACAGCAGAAAGTGAGCTAAAATTAAAAAAAAAACGCATTGTAACTACATTCTAGGTAAGCATAAACTCAGATATCATTTAATAGATTCACGAGAACTGATGGTTTGGTGATGGTGGAGAGGCAGTGGAGACGGAGCTGTGAGTGTTGTTGAAATCTCCGGGAAAACTGGAGAATTGGATAAGGAAGTTAATCCGAGAGAAGTGCTAGTGCCTGTGAGGAGAAGCGGGTGTAAGAACTAGCAGAATTCAGTACGGAAAAGATGTGGCAAGTGAAATATAATTGCGTGTGAGGTTATGGCAGTGAGCAAGCCATACTAGGACGCGCGACAATAGCGCCGCTGCACGAGCTACCCGGCGAACTACACCGATGTAGCCTCATTGGCGTCGCGCGAGACATTTAGTATCTGTGCGATAGAATTTTTTCACCCTCGGTGGTGGCTATAACGCGAGACATGTTCCCTGGAGCAGCACGTTAAATAATAACAGAGTTGAGAACCTGTAACACAGATTTAACGAGTAACAGGTGGATCTGCTCTTCCAGTTCATTGACACTGATTTTGATGGCATTGGATTTGTCGTTCTTGGGTTTGGTACCCGCAGAAAAGCTGGACATCTTTGTCCACGAAGATAAGAACACGGAGAAAACGATTACGAAATAGAGATTTCCACCAGACCATAAATAATAATATTATTCCGGCAATAGAAGCCTCCATTCCAGCTCTCACATGTGATTTTAATTGCGTTAGGAGATATCTGACTCCCGCTTTGGACGTTTGCTACAAGACCAACACAGAATCTCCCACATCTTAAATTGGCTGAAGAAGTGCTTCGGCACACTATGTTACCTTATCCCATCGTTCATCGAACACGCAAGCGCTATAGAACCATAAAAAGGCGTATCAGAAAGGCTCCTGATAAATCCACGAGTTCTCTGCACTCAGAGAATTAAAGATTCCAAACGCATGTTTCCACAAGTTAGACGAGTTCTATGCAACAGAGCTAATCTCATGATCGGCGCTCTCAAATTTTCTTGAGGCGGTTCTCACCGTCTTCCACACTTGAACAACCTCCTCGCCTAGTATGACAAAGCAGAAAATACATCGTTACTGGTACCAAGCCGACAAAAAAGTCCAGATCGTGACGTCACCGGTGCCGCCGGCTCCCCTGAAATTACTAGTAACGCGATGACATGTCAAGAATAAACGTATATGCTTCTGTTATTCACGATTGTATGCCGTGACATCTTTTCAATTTATAAACTGTTCTTTGTACAGGTCTTTAATTACTATTGCGCTCGCATGCTATTTCATCACTTTAAACTTGTTAAACATTTATCACTCGTTACAAAAGCACTTATTATTTGCATGTGGCCAACCATTCTTTGCCCGGTCTCCATTTTACCGCACAGTAAGCTTCGCGAATCTCACAAGACAACTGGGGACAAATTTTGAGAGTGTGCGGCGAAATGTGCGTGGTGATCTTCTCAGATTCTCAAATTCCACAATCTTGAAAATTCAGATCTTCGTTGACTCAGGGCCGCTGGAACGAGATTTGTACCTTCACTCGAGGAAATAGTATTAGTAGCCGCTCCGGCTCCAACGTCTCAGAGAATTATTTCACATCAGTAGATTCATTAACGATTCAATTTAAGTTTCTGAATGGGAAAAGGTTGTCTGGCTTCGATATTTTCAACGCAGTTCCAATATAGCTCCCGAAAGATACACATTCCTCTTCACCTTATTCTTCAATGATCTTTTGAACCTGCGTATTTTTCTAAGATATGGAAGATGGGGAAAGTGATTCCCTTGCTAGGAAAGGATAAGAACAAACCAAATCCAGCCATGTACAGATCAATGAGTTTGCTGCTTGCAGAGTATCCATTAATAAGGTCTTTGAGAAGGTGATACAGAGACTCATACTGTTTCATTGTAAAGAGGTTTCCATTCCTCTCGATCAGCAATTTGGCTTTCGAATCAAATACAGTAAGGTCAACGCAACAATAAAATTCGTGTCATACGTCTGCTGGTAGCAAAACTCTCCTCATATACCTGGAAAGGACTTTTAATATGTTTCCATCAAGCGGTTTGCTATAAAAGCTGATACGATACGGTTTTCTTAAACATCTAATTCAAGTGATTTTGTCCATAATCTTCGGAAAATGTCTCATTGAATGGTGCAAGCTCGAATGTCACCTTCAGCGTGAATGACGGGCTGTAACAGGAAACATTCAACACCTCCATCCTGTTTAATTTGTCATGCTTTGAGCCTCTCCCTTTTCAATAGCAATCTTAACCTATGCGCGTTGGTATCTGCTGATGGCCTCCTGATTTACGCGACGGGAATGTATTCGTCCAAAATTAAATCCAAGCTACAGGAAGTTTTCGATCGAACTATGGTTTACTGTGGTAACTGGAAATTCCGTATAAGTACTAGTAAATGCGAGTCAATCCCTTTCGGGTTGTGCATATTTAGACATTTTAATTTCAATCGCGATGTGACTTGACATTCTCGCTGATTTCTTATCATCGGCAATAGTCCCTACCCGTTCCGCATAAGAAAATGGTCAAATATCTCGGTATATGTTTGTATTGGAAATTACAGATTACGAAGCATATTAAAACGCAAATGTAAAATAAATCAGAAAAGACATTTATAGCAAATAATGGCTCGTCCTTCTCAAAGCATCTTTGCGCGAAGTGTAGTCTTCTGTTGTACAAATTGCTGTCAATAATCCTATCCCTACTTATGCCTGTCCGAATTGGTTCAATGTCACAACGAGCCAGATGGACTAACTCAGGTGTTTCAAACGCAAATGCCCGAGGCATTGCATGGGCTGTATCGCTCAAGTTATTTTACATACCAATATAAATATTTTACACAATTTTATATACCATATACAAATTGCACATGACTTTTAAATTTCTTGTATATGTAGGACACGGTGAGGATGCCATGATCTCTCAGTTGAGCTGTTTATGTTAGAATTAGCGAAAAATCATAGAGCTAAAGTACGTCTAATCGTCGATCAACTTTGATGGAGATTTATCTAATCTAAATCATTACTTATATCATTTTTTAAAATGAACTCAAAGTAGAGTATGAATCATCTATTTTTTTCTTCATGATTAATATTCCAATAAAACTGTGCACATACATAAACTATGATAAATAATTTACGACTGCAACTATAACACATTTTTATATGCTACTAAGAACACCTACACTTCGTTATATGCAGTGTGATGGATCCTCGCGAAAGAAATGGCATTTATCAGTTGTTTGTTATTTGTGTCAATATAGAAGTGTAACGATACTAGTAGTTTAATGCGGGAATTGCTGGAAATTTTAAGAATAATTACCATTTTGGGCAACTTGTCTGACAGTTTATTTCTCTACGATTTGGGTGATATTGAAATATGTTGCAAGGCTCAACGTTGTGGACAATTTTTTCCTATACATATAACTGGCGACCGTTAGTTTATAAATTATGTACAAAAAATGTATAGACGAAACTACCGATGAGCTTTGCTAATAGGTTATGTTAAATCCTTTTGCTCCTAACGCCAGACTTTTAAAATAGTCTGGGTGAAAAAAGCAATACGCCGCCAGACTTTTAAAATAGTCCGGGAGAAAAAAGCAATACGCCGCCAGACTTTTAAAATAGTCTGGGTGAAGAAAACAATACGCCGCCAGACTTTTAAAATAGTCTGGGTGAAGAAAACAATACGCCGCCAGACTTTTAAAATAGTCTGGGAGAAAAAAGCAATACGCCGCCAGACTTTTAAAATAGTCTGGTTGAAAAAAGCAATACGCCGCCAGACTTTAATTCAGGACGGACTTAGACTCAGTGCGGGAGTGAAAAACAGTACGCCGTCAGACTCTAACTCAGTGCGGGTGTGAAAAACAATACGCCGCCAGACTTTTAACTCTGTGCGGACTTAGACTCAGTGCGGGTGCGAAAGGCGTTAAGCCGCCAGACTTAGTAACTTGCGGTAAAGCGTCATACCCCTTGAGATGCCGTCGCAAGGGAACACACCGCCAGCTGCGAAAGCTCGAGTGGTCCTAAAACCACTCAAAATACAGAAATCCGAAAAAGGGGCGGAGGGCACAACCCCCAAAACACCGGAGAGGGTAAACCCCAGCCCAAGGAAGGAGAAAGAGGATTCGCCGCAAGGTGAAAAACGTCCTGTTCCTGAATTGAAGGAACAGGCGAGTGAAATTGAAAAGAAGGTTCTGGCGTTCTGCCTCGACCCGGCCAGAAAAATCAACAAAGAGCACACCGCGACGATCATGCGGTGTTTTAAGGACATGCGTGGCATCGTGGAGGAACTACTGCTCCACAACAGCTACCTCTCTGGAAGGCTCGAACAAAGCACGAGCACCAAAAACAACGAAGCGGTGCTCATGTCTGCTGTCAACAAGTCGCTTCAAATAAGTAAACGATTGGAGACAGCGGTCAAGAAAACAGTCCACCCAACATCTAAGCAGCCCTCCTATGCGGAGAAGGTTAAAATGACTTGCAAGAGGGCTGAGCAAGTGTCGATCAAACCGCCAAAGAACGTGGTAATAATTCGACCGGAAAGCGAAGAGGGAGAGATAAAAACGAGCGAGGAAGCTCTCGATGCAGTCTTCACCCTGGTCAACCCTCGTAAAAAGAGCATCCAGGTCACCGCAGTGAGGAAAATAAGCGGGAATGGTCTCGCCGTGGAGACGACCAAACCCGAGAGTCTAAAAGTGTTCACGGAGAACGAGGAACTGAAAGAGGCCGGACTAAAAACGAGCACGCCGCAACGAAGGCAACCGAGAATGATCGTCTACGACGTTCCGAGAAGCATCTCGGAGAACGAGATTCTGGCCTGCTTGAAAAAACAAAATCGAGACAGACTCTCGGAAGAGGACATCAAGGCCATCAAATTCCGTTTTAGAACGGGACGAAAGGACA
>CM026176.1:7842296-7948761 GCA_014825975.1 Bombus haemorrhoidalis
CCAGACTCGTAAATACTTATTAGCAAAAGATATAAGAAAAAATTTGAGTTTTGAAGTTTGACACAGTAACAGAAAAAAGGTGAAGAACGTGATTCGCTTAAAACGTGCAAAATTATATACAGATACATATATAAAAGGAAGAAAACTATAACGATTCCAATCTTTCGTGCACTCAAATCACATGATTGCGTGAATAGTACGCAGTTTTGTAACAATGTTGCTCAAAGCAATGGACCCAATTATTTTTGTCAGATATGCAATGCAGCACATCAATTTTCTAATCATGATGACGAGATTTGCATTATTTCACAAACGAATACATTTGTATACTTCGAATATAGAATCATGTTTATCTGTAAGGAAACTATATCCAGAATTTTAACACGTTTCTCTTAATATAAGGATTGTGCAATGTATATTATGTAATACTTAGAAACAAAACGATACGCAGTGAGATCGCTACCGATGGAAAAGGTTGTAAGATGCAAAAGCTTCTTGAAGAAAATTAATTAAAATTAAATTAACGCCTCAAAAATATTTGAAAATCGAAAATCTTATGAACTTACTACTTGTACTGTGAACTACTTTTCGATGAATATGTGGCACTTACTACAAACGTATTTGCATTTTCTTGTACAGAAAAATGCAATTCGCGTAATTTGACCCCCAGTTGCTAAACAGGAGCATAAAGTTTCACTGCTTTGGCTGTAGGCAACGCACTCCGCAGTTTCCTCTTTTATGTCGTTGCAGTCATCCTTGTACGAGTAAAAATACTTTTCGTACCATCGAAAACTGGCTGTAGTCGCGGTATAGGTGACAATATAATCAATACAATGTATCAGTGTAATAGTACATTCCAACGGAACAAATGTATTGTCAACAATTACGTTTCTCATCAAAACACAGGTGTCAAGACCACCCAAAATTTTCAAATCAGCGTCACTGCACTCAATATTATCAATAGATAATAGATAATAGCAAAGAAAAACCTGAAGACACCTGAAGTCAAGAAGGTTTCAAATGAAAACATATTTTGTGCTTGCACACGAGACTAAAATCAATCATCGCTGGGTGAAAATTGCAACTGCTTATTAATGCATTTTCGACTTGCATTTGAAAATCCTGTAAGATGTTCTTGTTGACACTTGACTCTATTGGGACAACTATCTCATATGGTCTGCCCTAAAATGTATGGAGTTTATTGTTCTGGATAATGGGGTTCCATTCCTGGAATGGGACCCTTGTCAAATTTTTAACTCAGGTCGTTCTGTGAAATTACTTAATCATATGTCGCACTGCACTACTGTAGTAAATTCGGATATCAAAAATTTGATCTATATGATCGTCTGCTGAACTCGATGTATGTCTTTATTACCATCATATATTACTCCATATCATGAAATATATTGTACATGCTGCAATAGGAATACTATCGAGGAAATAAATGACGATGTTTAAAGGAAAATAAATCAGAATCGTTGCCTGTCAAATCTCTTCAAATGAGCGAGTGGCAAATGACGATGCGTATTGGCAAGGTTACTCGACGAAGGTCAATTACGTACTGTGTCTGCGGATTCTAAGAAATGAGTCCCTAAGTAAGTGGGAAAAGAAGATGAAACAGATAGAACACAAAGAGCTGATTAATGTAATGGGGGAAAGCTAAAACTCCAAATAAGAAACAAAAAGGAACAAACTGCTTATGACGCTATCGTTCCTGGTCTTGGTCACAATTGCCTATATCGCTCTTGCAGTATATTGTATCAGGTTATAGTATATTTGAGCATATTGTATTATACTTTGATGTATACTACCTCTTCGATCGCTTGTTTTTACCATTAAGACAGAAGAATAGAATGCTGATCGAAGATGCTTATTGTGATCTCAACTTAAGAAAGAAGACACTTCTTTTGATGTATATTCGAAACGGGAACATGAATCAACCTTGATGATGATCTTCCTTGTTAGATTGAAATTTAGATTTAAAAATTTGTATTTCGAAATGTGGTAAGAAGAGGATAAAACAAAGTGCAATTTTTGGAAGGACATGTTAATTTTATCAGCGAATAGAATTGTTAGTAATACTGAAAATTATTTTATTTTTACTGAAGTTACTGCAATGATACTACTAAGAGTCAAAGGTCAATAGTCAAAAATGTTTCCGTAAAAGGAAGTGAATTTCAAACAGTAAGTTAACTTGAGAGAATTAAATTATAAAGTTCTGGGAGAATAACATAATTTTGCATAAAAATAATAAAAAAATGAGTACGTCGAAAAATTTTACAAAAGAAATACAGCATGAAATATTATAAAAAGTGAATCGTTTATTCGTTTTACAACATATTTTACATAACATGCTCTATGAGTTTGTTACCTCAAATTTGTCTTTTATTTAAATTTTCTTACATAATTTTCATAATATATTCATGAAGTAATGTTGAATATATAGTATAATGCTATAGGTCTACTGCGAGAAACACATCTTGAAAACTGCAACTAATAGAAAAGAAGTGTTCTTCAAGCCTAAATCCAAATATGATACAGTGCTGAAAAACTAAAATCAATATATCTTAACAAAAATGTATCTTCATAATCTATGTTCTACTAGCGATTTTCCATATGTTCAACGAGATATGTATAAATTTGTTGTTTTATTTATGTTAAGTCGCAAATCAGAATATTGAGTATGTTATTTTCCCGCGGATTATAAAATCATAAATTGTAAAAGTGTCATGGCTTATTTTATTATCATAACATCTGTTCAAAATTTGTCAATGTATATTGCGACCTGAGAATCACGATAGTAAATATGCAAAAATCGAATGCCCCAGCGAGAAGGGCCCGGACATTATATTTATTCTTATCGTATATTCGATAATAAAATATCGGGTTTATCGGTCATATACAGAGCTCGACCGTTCTGGATTATAGCCTCTACCTCTACGATTCCTTCTTGCTTTTGACATTTCATCTACATTGTAACAACAGTTTTGACAAATGATACCGTCTTGATGTTTCGATAGGCAGGTTGAGGTAATTGTACATAACAGTAAGTGAATAATTCTCCATACACCTCCGGGTGATAGGCATGAAGTTCTCCATCCCAAGGACCGTAGAATTCCTCTCCTTGTTCCTGTTCATAAAAAACGACGCGCATTCTGTATATAATGAAAAATTTCCATTATTAACGTGTACCTTTTGTTTGCTGTTTTTGGGCCGCTCGTTTGTCGGCTCGTCACTATCTATTGCGATTGCGCGTTAATTTTAATTTATTTATATGTACTGATCCGATTTTAACGTTATGATACTTGAAAATATTGGAAACTTTATAAGGTCCTGTATATTCGTTTAAGATTTCCCTCTAGTGAATTCTTTCATTAAATGTAACAAATCTACCACTTTGAAATTTTGTTTATTGATCCGTCTATCGTAATATTCCTTAGATTTTGTTTTCGATTTTATCAGTGAGATGGTAGGACGTGTAGGGTGCCAAAGAAATACTCCGCGGATTGATTTAACAATGAGTTGTACTCGTATTGTTCTTTGCGTGCTCCACTTTATTGATCTCTCGCAATGCTCTATCTCTCTGTGACTCTGTGCAACTGTGTGTCGAGCTTTTACCCATTTCCTTTAATATAGGCTGCCGAGCTCCCCGAAAAAGAAAGTTGTGATGCACGGTGTAACGTGTTGTTGGTTAAAATAATAATGAGACGAGTTAATTTAATTAACTGTATTTACAGATATTTTAAAGTGTAGAATACGAAGTTAATTGCAAGCGTTGTTCGCTTGATAATATTCGTTATAAGATTGCGCGATACTGCGTCATTCATACTAAGTTATGCTGATTCGTTAGACTGATTCGTTATACTTGTTCGCTCGACTGACTGACTTACTGACTCGACGACTCGATACTGACATTAATTCGTGCGACTGACTCGTGGAGAATTTGGTCGTTTATTTATACTGGCCCGGGAAAGGGGGGTACCGGAAGGTTTGAACTTATCGCCGGTGATAGGTTGCACGTAGCAGGGAAATTGCTTTGTCCAGAGTTTATTTATTACATTATGTGCATCGTACAGTGTTAATCCTCTGTGGCAAAACAACTATGTGAGACATCTTCGTATCTCAACGTCCTAAGACGCGTAATAACGTTTTTTCTTGTTATATCTATAATAGGTTTACACAGTTGTTCATAGCTATTTTTTAAAAATTATGTGGTTACTTCCCGTGTTCTACAATTTTCAACGCTTAACCGAAACCTGCTTGAAACAGGTAATCTGACCCTTCGGCCCGAACGCGTGACGTATTTATTTGTCGTATTTCTATTATTTTCGCTTTCTTGACTTTCGCTTTGCTATCATTTTGTCCAGTGTTCTTCAAGTACCATTGATATTGGAAGAAAGGACCAGACGGATCTCTGTTACCAGGATTCGCTGGATTTCTCATTTGGTAAGGTGGCACCAGATTATTCACGCTGAGAGGTTTGAATTTTGAAGGTATGTCAACAATTCGGTGCCCGTGATACTCCTCATTTACTGCCACGTACAGCGCACATCAGTCGCTTTATGCAATTTCAATTCTAATCCCTGCTAAAGCCAATGTAATTGCAGTTTTGTATATTTAGTCTGAAATACTCAATTCAACGTATTTCCACTGCGAGAAAGATCAAGAGAACGATTCCGAGAAAGAGATAGGTCTAGAGAACGTAGGATACCTCTATCGCATTATATCGAGCAGATTCTTATTCCTGTTATGGAATAAGTATTCAAATTGTACGCGGAATATAATTCTATCGATATTAAATTTCGTTGGTCATTAGAATTTTCCTCCGGACCAATAATGGTTGTATACTTGGTTCCAATTCGAGGTCACGTACCTCTTTATGGAGGAAATAGGCATATGAAGAGTCCGTTAAGACCATTTTCATCGCTGATTATTCCGCCTGATACGTAGAGATTACGTCCACCTCGATATCCTAGAATGTATGTTCATTAATTTATAATGACGTGCATGAACAAGGAGAGGATGGTCGGTCGAAGGGCCACTGGGCTTTCATTCGGTAAGTGCGACCGGGGATCAATAGGGTTACGCGCCCATCCACCTTGCATACAGCGAATTGGAGGGATTATATTCGGAGGACGAGTGAGTTTCCTGGATGCCTTCCAGGAGTAGTTGGAGTCAGTTGTGGGAAACAGATTAGCAAGATATTTCTGAAAACAGTCATTTTTGTAATTTTTAAGGATTTTGATTAGTTCTCTTGTTGCGTTATTTAGTTTACATCTGTCTTCAGGTGTTCTATGACTTTGCCATACTCTTCTAAGCCTGCATTTTTCTACGACTTTTATTATTATGTGATAGGGATATTCATGTTTATTAACAAAACACTTAGTAGAGGTGGAAGAACGGATCGCCTTTATTATGGTGGTGTTTAAATATTTTGTTGCTGCTTCTATATCTTCATTTGTTTTTAGGGATATTGAGTTTGTGAGTTGGTTATAAATAAAGTCATTAGATTGATTTTCGATAATTGTTGAGATAATTGTTACTATGATGGGTGAATGATCTGAAGAGATTTCCGCAGAAGAGTTGATTTGGATGTATCTTGGCGAGATGTTTTTAATTATAAAGAAGTCTAATAAGTCAGGTAGTTTGTTAGTATCAGTGGGCCTGTAAGTGGGTTCGTTTGTACTGAGGTAGTAAAATCTGTTGACGTTTATGCAAAAAAGATTTTTGCCTCTTACCGTGTCTGCTGCCCCTTTGCGTATGTTTAGTGTTATAGTTTCCTCCAAGTATGAATCTATTGCCCAGGTCTTCGAAGAATTTATCGAAGTCTTCTTTGGAAATAGAATGTCTAAGAGGATAATATACTACTGATGTGGTGATTGGATTATGCCAATCTTCTATCGCTACGTTTGTAGCTTGGAGGTAGTCCTTCTGAAATGATGAAAGCTCGTAGTGTATCATGCTGGTCTTGATGATGATTTCGGTGCCGCCGTGGGCCTTTCCACTGGGATGTTGGGTATGGTAAAAGCTATAACCATTTATTGTCAGGTAATCAGTGAAGTGAGTTTCAGATATAAGCATTACGTCAATTTCTTGTTGTTTTAGGAAGAGCTCTAGTTCGTATTTTTTGATAGCAAGTTATTAATTTGCTATGTTTGTTTCGCGATTAATTTTTCAATCTTATTGAAGTTATCCGTATTTTATGAACTGGGAACGCTATTTTGTGATTAATCACTATAGATTTGCGGTCTGTTCCGACTTCCTTGAACTACCTATGCATAAGAGGTTGGAGAAGTAATGAATTTTTGTGGTCTAAGTGTTTGGTTGGTTAGGTCTTCAACTCTGTACTTACTTTTATACAAGATCTTACAGACTGTGCAACCTTTATAAATTCGCAGAACGCTGTCCTTGACAGAGAATGCACTTCGCAGGAATTTCTGAAGATTTAGTGCACTGGACCTGTAGGGTGAATATCTGCACATTTAACGCAGCGGTTATTGTGGTTACAGTATTTCTGCGTGTGGCCGTACCTTTGACACCTTTTACATTGAACTATCTCTTTCTTTATAAAAGGTGATTCAATTTTTACTACAGAATTCATTAAACGATTGATATTATAGGCTTCTTTGTTATTTGGCTTTTGTTTTAAGTCAATAAGGAATGAGGATAGCGGGCTTTTTGTTATTCTATGCCGTATATTGCTAATGTCGATTACTTCATGGCCATGATTTAAGAGTTCTACCTTCAATTCATCTGAGTTAGCTGAGTGGTGGATGTTGCGTAGTACCACACGAAAAAATTTTTCTTGTTTCAGTTGATATGTGTGGAAGTTTGCGTTCAGGGCTTTTAGTAACTTTGTTAGTTTTCTATAGGAGTCTGGATTGGCCGGCAGAATTTTAACCTGATTATTTTTAATTTTTAGTATGTAATCCTCTTTGTTAATATCTTTCTCGATAGATTTTATCATTGTTTGAATGTCGATAACATCAGCAATGAAGATTAGTATGTGAGGAAGGTTTTTTGTGTATGTTGATTTGTTGATGTTTCAACTACGTCCATGGAATCGTCTGTAGATTCTAATATTGCGAATCTGTTGTAAGTGGTAACATGGCTTGTTGACGGTTCGTTCTGACTAGAGTTTACATTTTTTTTTTACTGAATCAAACTTATGTTTTTCGATGTTGCTTGTGTGATTTGAAAAATGGGATATATTATCCTTTTGCCATGGATAGGACGGTGCGGTAGTAGTTTTTTCATAAGAGCTTGATCTAGTTACTTGGGCCATCTTCGAGTTAGTTAATTCAAATTAAAATAACTGGTCAAGAGGCTATGTTTAGAGATTAGAGATGTTGGATTTTCCACGAGTAAGAAAACACAGTTTATTTCTGTTTCAATTCACTTTCGACGAAATCGTCACTTGTTGTATTGTGAACTTCATTGAGCATTAGACACACGTCTACACGCTTCGGCATTCGACGGCCATATCCTGATTGAACTCACCAGTAAAGTAATGGCGGGCGAGGTCGCTGACAGCCTCAAGAAAGCTATGCGGCACATCCCCTGGCTAACAGAGCAGAGTTAATACTTGAAACAAAATAAAAGACCCAATAGCTACAAGGGAGGAACTAATCCAAGATATAGCAGTGGTGGGATTGTAGAGGATTGATTAAACGATACCGAGAACTTACTGTTGCAATCCTTCAAATATATTTGAAATAAATTAAATAAATATAGACAATGTCCCAAATCGCTCGTATAAACGTATTCACAAAGACAGTGTATAATCGCTCGCAGATAACTCGAAGATATTAATCGATAACTCGTATAATAATTGCTAATAACTGATTCTAATTCTAATATTCGTAGTGTAGCTATGCTATACTGCTTTTGACTGAATTTTTTTGAAACTATGTGAAATGTTCTTAATTTTGATTTTGTAATTTTATGTGTTCCTCCTATTTTCATATCAATTATCATCAACTATCACCGTGCCTTCGCTAGAGATCATTAAACTTAATCACTCATATAGACGTGTTCCTCTTAGTGTCATTATACCAGAACGGAAACTGCCGGTTAGATCCACTTTGCTCTGCATTTTCGACAACGCTCTTTCCCCAAGCTGATCAGTGTGCACTTGCTGTACCGCTGCCCGATTTCGTGCCATCTAAAGCACCTCAACACCTAGGGGAGGAATCGCAACGTGAGGCCCACTCTTACTTTAACGTACCCCTTCTTACTGCTTAGATAAACTGCCGGCACCACAGCTATCGCCGTTTGCGTGCCCCTCAAAGATTTGACTTCGACCTCGCTGGCATCCTTGATCATCGAACCACTAACGATGTCCTGCTTGAGGTCCTCCCTACGTATCAGCGGGTCGATATCCCTAATCTTCACCGACACCCTACTCTGAGGAAACAATGACCTTGTTCCCTCCCTTCCTTTATCTTGAGGACAATATCACCTCCTTTAACTCCCGCTTTCAGTGCCACGAAGATATCCCTGCTCCTCGTTTGTCTAACGCCTGTGTTCTTTCATAGCGCCTCCTTCGCTACCATAAGCTGCTTATACATTCTGGACCATTTCTCACCCTCCTGGACTTTCACCAAGAGGGCCTCAGATCTGTTTCTTGGCAACCTTTACCTCCAGCCTTTGTTAATCGGTGGCCTCCCTTTCCTCATTGTTACTTTTCTCCCACGTTTTTTTTCTCGCCTACTTGTCTGGAGGATCCACTCACCTCCAGAGTCGTTGATTCCTCCGTCCCTAGGGTCGCCCCTTTTTCTCTCCTTACATACCCCCGGGTACGAGATATCCCCTCTCTTCGCCCTTTTCATCCTGTCAACCTTCCTATTCTCGAGCTGCGGCACGGGTTTTCTCTTGTTGCTATGTTCAAGAGGCACCTTGTTTCTCCAGTCATCGTTCCTTTTCCCAATCGCGACCGTCGCAGGGGAAGTTAACGTAGAGACATTAACCTCAATGGGCCTTTCCACCTGTCTCCTAACTTTGCATCCCTTCTTATTTATTTGTAGCTCCAGGTTCTCCCAGACGCTGTCTACTTTACTATGGAACGAATCGTCTAATTCTCTGGTCTTCGAGTCCTTTTTGGATATTAAATGAAATCTACCTGCAATCTCTTTCATATCCCGAAATGCATCATTAATAATGCCGATCATCTCTTCCCATTCACTGATTCTAACTATCACACAGCCTTCAATGTTTTGTTCCACACTCGTTGTACTACTTGGTTTCTTGAATGCCGATTTGATCAGTGGTTCCCTCGAACGCCTATTTCTGCTTACCATCGGAGTACTTCAGCAGCTACTATCCAGTACGGGAATCTTACCTTCGGATGCGCTGACCTTCTCTTCGATAACTTTACTAGCCGGTTTCCCGGCTGTACTTGACCAGGTTACAAGGGAGTTTTCCTCCACTCCGCTAGTTCCTTTCACTATCGGAGCCAAATATCCTTATCCATTGTCACTTACTTTTAGGCTGCCGAATTTCTTTTTCTCCACTACCTCTCGAATGTCATTGCTAAAACTCGAGAAGTTTCATTCTTCTTCTTCTTCGAAGGAAGAAGGTACCCGGTGCCCCTTTTTTTATTGTTCTTCTACGTCTTTCTTTGCCTCCTTCAACTTCGTCCTCGCTTTCTTCTGGTCGCATTTACCGATCGAGAGGGGGTCCTGGGACCCACTCTCCTCTCGTCGTTTGTCCAGTCGCAAGATGACCGTCGGGTTGAGTCTGAACTGCCAGTCGAAACACCGACGGGCCCTGGGGCCTCCGAAATCCTCTGTGCCGTAACTTTATTACCCTCGTTTGTACTTTCCATAATAATTTAACAAAAAGTATCATAGTCCAGGGATAGCTCCGCATTCGTCATAAGAGAGTTCTACCATTATCGTGTTCTTAGATCGTAGCCAAAGTCGTCGCAAATCAGTCCGAGTGAATCTTCTCGAATCCGTCGATATATTCGGTCCTAGGTTCTGTATTCCCTTATTCCATCGTGATATGTCTAATAGCTGAATTCAAGCTACAACCCTAGCCTTGTCCTTAGAGAAACAGTTAAATCCTACAACAGTCAAAGCTCATGAATTCGTATTCAATGTTTTACTACAATTTTATTTCCGTTCGCAGCGTCTCTAAATTCCGAAATCAGTGCGTCGATGATCATCCAATGTTCAAACTCTACACGTATAGAGGAAATCTTCACGTTATCATATCGGAGCAACATAGCTGGACCATGAACCGACTCCTCTCATTTCATTAAATAAAAGGGCGACGGTCCACTAGAGGAGGCCAGTTACACGGCAATAAGAACAGAAATCGCTCGTTGCATTAAAGAACATACTTCCAAACTTTCCCTATCGCCGCGTATAACCAATAGGAAGCTACTTCTATATATCTATTACTAAAATACGTCTTATCCTCGACAATATTTCCCATCAACCAAAAATTCACGGAACACCGCTCTTGCCCTCCTTACAAATGTAACATTATATAAAACTATAATATTGTATAAAACTAACTAAAATAATTTTAAACCACGAAAAAATTTCCAAAATATTAAAAAACTCCAATGAAACGACTCAACTACGGTCTATGAATAGACTCTATCTCTGCCAACAAACAAGAGATCCATAATGTGGCGAACCTCTTCCCAAAGTTGCGAGTGGACATCGAACGCTACGCCTGGAGACATACCGAACCGTATAACAACATGGCGTATCAAGAACCGAACTTCGCAAGCCGCCATTTTGTCGAGAACTTTCTCGAGAACATTCTCGAGAACTTTCTCGAGAAAGTTCTCGACAAAATGGCGGCTTGCGAAGTTCGGTTCTTGATACGAAAAAAATTACTCCCATTCCGACTTATTCCGTGTTATTAACCCGTGTGATTAAAATAACCCCATTTTCCTAATCTTAAACTATATTTATATGCGTTAAACATGGTCAACACATTCCAATTATCCCTGAATATAGTGACAACTTAGACAGTATTCGAATGTCACTGTCGATAATATGATGATATCACCAAATCAAACATACACAAGTTTATACGCTTAGCATCGTATTAATAGTAACTAAAATAGCGGTAAGCAAATAACATGAAAAGTAAATAAAATTTGTTCTACTCAACAATGCAACTTATCTCTCGATTCCATCTCAGCCGGCCGTAATGTGATTATGAAGGGAGCCATTATCCCAATATGGCGCCAACTGTTCAATATCGTACACGGCATTCTCGTCCGACGCAGGCGCAGCGATCTCGAAATCGAGCTCTGAAGAGCAGGTCGCTATCACAACGTGGCGCCCAATGGCAGTTACCATAAGCGTCGCATCCACTCGCGCTAATCAAGTGCATTACAAGCAGTATTACAAAATGGTTATACAAATCGCAATTCGATCTTGTCAAGGCTCCAGTAATAACAAGGCATCTGTCATCCCATGGATTTTTACTACTATTAACAATCTTACACTCTCGTCAACAACCCAAACGTCAACATTAGCCATTCAACTTATTAACAACTTTGCACTCTAACTGATAAGTACCATAGGCCCATGTGCAACCGTTAATTAAATTCATTCAATATCGTTCAATTTAATTAATTAATTTTAATTTAGGGAACAGCACTGCAGCGCTATCAATAAATAACTACCAAGCATATCACCCTGGTCCCACTGGCTCAGTATGTAAGCTTTACTATGGAGTATGGTGGTGCTTTATGCATCTCCGGTAAGCGCTATTGACTAAGAGGAATAAAAACATCTTGAAGAGGGCACAAAGGGGCGCACCTATAAGATCGTCTAGGGTCTACAGAACTTTGTCGTATGCAGCGCTGTGCGTATTAACAGGCCATGACAATGCCAATTTATTACAAAGCAGAGCTCTGGGCCGAGATCTTCGAACTAAAGAAGATGTATTAACGAGAACATGATGAGACCCGATCTAGAGCAGGAATTGCTGAAAATTTCGTGGAAAGGATGAAGGCAGTGGAAGAACGTATAGACGACAGGTGAAGAGTGTTACGTTCTATTTAGTTGCCGACAAGAAAGTAGTGTTAACTGATGTTTAATGCAACTGGCAATAAGCTCCACTTTCGGTTAACTGCTATGTGCAGAGATACTGGCAAGGGAGAGAATTAAAGTTGTTCGAAAATAAATTAACAATATATAATGATTTATTCAAATCTTACTCGGTTTCGATACTGACAATTGACTGACAAATATAAAATTCTTCGGTTGACAAAATGATGATTCTTTGATAGACAAAATGATAACTAACTCTTCGATAGACAAGATGTTACGCCACGGCGTTTACTATAAGCCGCATTCCTAACCGTCGCTAACGGTACTACAGTGTCGCAGACGGATCGTCTTACATGCCCGACGCAAAATATACAATGTAGTGACGAGCGCATAGCTGTCACGGAGTAGCGAGTTCCAGAAACGTCGATTTCGATCCGTTATTTTATCCACACAAAGAAAGATGGCATATGTGATCGTAGGCGCGAATGGTGGCGTGATCCGAGTGTAGTGGAGATCGTCTCCCAGAGAAGACAAAGAAAAGATCGAAGGGTATCAATCTTATTTGAAGATTTTAACGGCATACATCGAGAGGTCCTGACGAATAAAATTAAAGTCGCTAAGTCCAACAAATATATCGAGAGATATCACATTTCGGGTCGAATTTCTGCAACACATTAATTGTATTCATCGCTAAGTAATTTGTGACGTTTTTATTGTTATATCAATTATTGTTAAATGTACAAGTTAATATTAACACCGTTAATTCAGTGTTAAACTCGTTTCAACTACCTCTGTTATCTTAACCGAAAGAGGGGAACGACGAATCGTAGCGAGAATTTACGCCTCTCGCTAACGCGTTTTCCTAGCGATCGCGTCTTTCCTCGAATGGTCGTAACATTTTGGTCCTTCGAGCCGGATTCAGTGGCAAGTGAAAAGTGCACGTCAGTGACACCCACTATCATACAGTGCCACGTGAATCCAACATAACTAGCAGCAGAAGCGTTACCACTCCAGTGCGACGTCAATCATAAGCCGCGCTTCGGAACCGATGGGCTGATGACGGAAATAAAGATGTAACGGCAGTCGGTGACAATGTATGTCGCCGAAGCGAGGTGCCTAATGAACCTTCAATATCCCAATAGTCCTTTCGCCGAATGCTCGAGAAGAAGGCGTGCGTGGCAAAGGTTGCGGACGCCTACCAAACGCGTGGATGGTAGGCGTGCGTGGCGAAGGTTGCGGACGCCTACCAAACGCGTGGATGGTGGGGATATTGAAGGGTGTCAAAGAACAAGGAATCGGATCCCACCGAGAGTCAAGTTGTAAGAGCGGCAGTTTTGAAAAGTTGCGGCTACAGTTCAGAAGTAAATTGTAGTGTAATTAAAAAATTAGTGTAAAACAACTGTTAAGAAATAAATTCTCTTTTTTTTATTTTTATCTTTTATTTTCATCTTTGACTTCTCTTTTTTATTTTACGTGACACCAGCGAAGTCAGTAACGCCAGGGGACGTCAATTTTGAAGAGGCAAAACCTAGTGGTTAAAGAACGCAACCACGCTGCCTCCCGCTGCAGTTAGGCAATCGTCATGTCAGTTACGAATCACAACAACAAGGTAAGCTTGTTCCTTGCATTGCCGATTCACTATCCGCTGTAATGGCACCCGCAAACAAAATGACCTCCTTGCGTCGGAGACGAGGCCATTATATCCGCCAATTCACGCTCATATCGAAACAACTGGATGAGTACGAAAAATCCGGTCGTCCGGATGAGTCCGATTTATTATTCCTCGAGAAATATCTGGACAAGTATGGGCATGATTTCAACGCCATACTACTCGAGCTGGCAGAATTACGCGAGGCAGAAGACGCACGCGGCATTGAGATGTCGGAACAGTATTACAATATAGGACAACGGATAAACCAGCTCTTAAAAATCGTACGACTAACATCGCCATCGATGCCGACAAACGATGAATTAGCCACTATTTTCGAGCCGATCTCGATTAAATTGCCAGAAATTCATTTGCCTACTTTTGATGGCACCATCGAGAATTGGTATTCCTTTTACGACTCCTTCTCGTCAACAATAGATTGAAATGAACAAATAACACCGGTACAAAAATTCCACTATCTTCGATCATCCTTGACTGGACAGGACGCGCGAAGTATCCAATCGTTAGACATAACAGCTTTTAATTATTCAGTCGCTATTGACGTTCTTAAAGACAAATTCGACTGCCATCGTCAAAACTGTACGCGTCACTGGGTCCTAATTTCTGACTGTTCAAAAATAACCAAGGAGACACCCGAAGCCGTAGATGATTTTCTCGAGACGGTCAAGGGAAATCTTCAAACTTTAGAAAAACTAGGTGAACAGGTCATCGATCAAACGTCGTTCTTATCAAGCTATTCACCTCGAAGCTATCTTTAGCCACCATTCGCAAATAGCAACGCATGTTACAAAACATGCCGTTATATACAAAAAATGCCGTTATATACGCATTTGGTAGACTTCCTAAAAATATGGACGAAAGGCGATAGGACAAGCTCCACATCAACCGCGACAAAAAGGGTGTCCGACCAATATAACCGTTAGCGACAAAATACGCCGCGAAGCCACACATTCGCCACGACTCATAGTACGTTGGTGTGTCCAACCTGCCAAGGACAACACAAAATATGGAATTGCAATGTCTTCAAAGCGAAGTCGGCCAAAAAGCGCTTTGAAATCGCCAAGAGATCATCGCTCTGTACTAATTGTGTAGGAAAAGGCCACTCTCTTGCTCAATGTTCCGCCGGTTCATGTCGTGTATGCAGAAAACGACATCAGACATATTTACATCAAAATCAGGGTCACGTCAAATGACGAACATCGAGCGACCGACCATTTAACGGACGATCACTACCTGATTCACTGACACTTCGATTATTACATCGTTCGAGACGCTCCTTCACGTCTCCCCGAACGTTTCCCCGAACGTCTCTAAAACGCGAATGTCGGTCATCACGAACAAAGATAACCGGATCAAATCTATCGTCCAGTCCTTAACGACAAGGGGAGCAATGACTGTATTCACTGAAATAAGAATACATTGACCTCACTTCCTTCTGAACCATTACATCACGATCTGTTAGTCATAGCGCAGGTCAACATCCTAAACAATAAAACTCAATCATTCCACTGCAGAGCTTTGCTAGATACCGGCTCTAACATGAACTTTATTACCGAAAAATTCGCCAGTTCATTAAAACTCAACCAACGGAAATGTTCGATCCCAATCGGAGACCTCAACAGGTTATCGAAGACCTCGAAACGCAATATCACGGCCACGATCAGCTCAATTGACAGCACATACGAACGCACACTGACGTTTCTAATCATACCAACTATATCAACTTGGGTCCCTGTAGATCGCTCAAGGATACAAATACCTAGAAATCTCCAACTAACCGGTCCAAGATTCCATAGACCTGCTCCGATCGAAATTTTATTAAGCGCCGGACCAACACTAGCATCACTCTGCCTTGGTCAACTTAATATGAGTCACTCAAACGGGCCAGATTTGCGTTTGCAAAAAACGCAATTCGGATAGGTCATCGGGAGGAGCCCAACCTCGCAATTATCAACATACACATTTCACGCCTCTACGACGGCTTTACAGGCGGACCTCGCCCGTTTTTGGAAAATCGACGAAGGACTTGACATATTTCGGAGGCGGAACGACAAAGCAAGGAACACTTCCGAAATCACGTCCAATGAACCAACGAAGGGCGATATATTATCGCTCTCTCATTTAACGAAACAACTCCTTCGCTTGGAGCTTCTAAACCCATGGCGATAAAGCAACTCGCATCTCCCTACCGTCGGTTCCAACAAGACAAACAATTCCAAGCCGAATATCACGCCTTAATACAAGAACACTTGGAATTAGGAAACATGACGAAGATTACCACGGACGACTCTACTGACGACGAATATTTTCTGGCATATCACGATGTGATCAAAGATCCAGTCAAACTACAAAACTCCGAGCTGTGTTTGACGGATCTGTACCAACCACCATCGGAGTTTCATTAAACGATATACTTCATACGGGACCGAAACTACAAGATGACTTATTTTTCATTCTCCTGAGATTTTGTTCTCATCAATACGTCCCTACAGGTGATGTTGAAAAGACGTACCGACAATTTCTTGTGCGTCCAGAGGGTCGGAAATCCCAACAAAGTTTGTGGCATAATTCTAAGGGAGAAGTTGACACCTATCAACTCAATACAATTCGAGCTGTCAGCGGTCCCTTATCTATTCGGTGCCTCAAACAACTGGCGGACGACGAGGAACATCGGTATCCACGAGCGGCGATAGTCTTACAACGAGATTTCTACGTCGACGATGTTCTCACAGGAGTTCTAGGCACGATCATTGAGAACGGAATTGCTCAAACTAGCCGGTTTAAACATTGGAAAATGGGCATCGAACGACCGGGAACTGCTATAAGGACTTTCCGAACAGGACATAAACGACAAGCTACTTGTACCAAATTCAAGGGTGTTGTTTGGAATTCCTCTGACAATTCGATCCTATATTCCGTCAAAATCACTCCTACCACCTCTCGAATTACGAAAAAAATAATCCCTGAATCGCCAAGATCTACGACACTCTTGGATTACTTGTACTAGTGATCGTTCGAGCTAAGATGCTGCTCTAACGACTTTGGACGTTAAAAGTCGATTGGGACGAATCTTTTCCCGCCGACTTACATACAGAATGGAGCAAATACTATGCGCAGTTACCATTGATAAAAAACATAAAGTTTTCACGCAAAACTATAATCAATTCTGTAGCAGAAATTGAGTTACACGGATTCTGTGACGCCAGCGAAAGGGCGTATGGGGTACATGTGTTTACCTTCGCACCATGACTCCTCACTGCGAAGTCAAAGTTGGCTCCGCTCAAATCACAAACCATTCTAAGACTGGAATTGAGTGGAGCACTTCTTCTCACATCATTGACCACTACAGGTCTTCAAGCCTTACCACAGTTCTCGAATCGTTTATTGAACCGATTGCTATCGTCCTTCTTTGGACTAATACATCACCCCATACGCTGAAAACTTTTCTCGCTAATCGTGTGGCAGAAATTCAAAAGAAAACTCACATCTCAGATTGGCGTCACATTCCCACCACCAATAACCCTGCGGATCTCATATCCTGAGGTCAATCACCCGAAGATATTCTGTGACCAACCATTTGGCAACATGGACCGGAATGGCTCCAACAACCTGAAGGATGCTGGCCGATGTGGAACCCAGTACCACTAATCGAAATACCGGAGAAGAAGAAGGCAACCTGTCTGATTTCCGCCGACCATAGTTTACTGGAGAGATTTTCCTTTTAGATCAAGCTAATAAGAATTACCGCTCGTTACGTTCGATAGAAACAAAAACAGGATCGAGGGAGACCTCTAACCACGCATGATTTAACTATTGCGCACAATAAACTTGTCAAATTGTTGCGACTCTGTTATTTTTCAGATGAAATTCGTACTCTCCGAAGCTACAACGACTCAATCCATCTTAGGACAAAAACGGGATATTGCGAGTAGGAGGCCGATTCAATCACTCACCGATATCACCTCATTCACTTTTAATCAAAAACATCCAATCATTCTACCCAAATCTTCAGATTAATAAGATCTTGAAAGATATCGGATGAATTTGTATTATTTTCCATTCGTTGTCTTCTAAAAGTGGTACAGTTATCGTATATATAATATATATTGTTATCATTTATCCATAATTTTAGTTTACTTCGGTCTAGAATTAAAAATTAAAAGTTTTGAACTAAAGGTTCGATATGGTTACTCCGAAAGATTTGTTTCGTTATTTGGTCGAGTGTTTGTAAGAATTGTACAGTAAAAGTGCTAAAAATTTCGTCGCTGTTAATATGGAACTCCGATATGGTAGATTCAGCCTGGCTTAGTAAAGAAATCAATATTTCGTTTTTCTTGTTATGTTTTTCAATCTTGCGTATGTCGTTGGTAAGGTTTTCGAGTTAATTCGTTTTAGTATCATCTAGTACGTGTTTCATGTGCGGTTTGGTTACTAAGGATCGTTTTTATTTTGTTGTTGGAATCAAACAATGTTTCAATAATTTCGATCCCCTTATTTCTTGTGGGATAATAGGGGTAGTTGTTGTGGAATAAAACTATAATCAACAGTTTTACAATAATTATATTTCCAACAATTTCTTACACTCACAACGTTACGTCGTTTCGCAATAGGTATCTGATATCACTAGTTGATAGTTTGCAGAAGATAGTTCGACTTGATGTCGTGTAAAGACGAAGATGAATGATCTAAGGTTGTAGAAACCGTAAGTGACTACTCCGATAAGAGGACTTAGCAGAGTTGACTGCGACAAGGGTATAGGAAGTAGGTAACTGCTCCATTGAGAGGAGTTAACGACAGTCCGGCACTAAGGATAGAGGAATAGTAGGTGATTGTACCGATGAGAGGAGTTAGCGACAGTTCCAGACCGTCTCCTGGTATTACGGAGGAAAGTTCGGTATGGGTGTGTCCTTTCGGACTCAGAACGCGGATTCGTCGTTGACACTTCTCGGTATGAAAGTGAGGGTAACGATCCGCGATGCCAATTGTTTATAGCCAACGTCAATGAGGAACATGTGAGGAAGAAGGTTCCTGACCACGTGGCTCATGGGTCTCCTTGTTCCTGGGAAATAATAGTTTCTCCATTGTATAAATAATTTTTCGCTAGGTAACTATCCACTTTCTCCGTAATTTCATGGAACGCAATAAACCCCGGGACTCATCTAAGAAATAGCCATAAACCGAAAACATCTCTGGGATTCGATAACCCTTCAAAACAGATTACCTTAAGCAGCATATGTTGGCCATCTGGTTAAAAGTTAAAGTTTATGGTGAGTCCTTAGGTTTATTGAGGGTCGGGCTGACGGTACGTAGACTGCTGGAGGCCAAGCAGCGAAGGATTACGCGCTGATTGTTTCACGCGACATAACAGCTTCTATAGTGTAATATCAATTTTGAGCTGACGCGTTAAGTTTTGGAGATTTCTATATTTGATTTTTAGATTGCTTATTTGTGGTACGTAAGCGCAAGGTGGTTTGCATTGACGGTCTATTAGCTCAATTACATGTTGTAATCCATTGATTTTATCGATTGGGTCGTTAAGATCTACCATAAAAGTGATATCTACTTTTTCATTATACAGATAGCAATCGTCGAAGAGAACGTTGGCATAATTTAGTGGTCTTACTACTAGATCGTTTCGAATGTATTCGTGAGTTAGAATTATCCATGTTATGATCGCATTCATGAAAAATAAGGTTCTAATCTGTTATCGTGGATTCTTTGCGTTTAACTAGTGGAATATTCAATAAGATAAGTGGGTGGATTGAATGAGATGATTTCTGCCGGTCGTAGCCATTCGTTGTCTAGTGTATTGGTTTCGTGATCGTTATGTACCCATACTTTATCTTTTTCTTGGAATATCGTTTGTGTTTTAATGGTATTTCATATCTGATCTCTTTGATATCGCTTTATGTTTGATTCAGTGATTTGTCTTGCTTTTGCTATATAGGCGTTATGTAGATTTTTCCAGAGTTTAAATAATTGATCTTTAGTTAGGGTGGGAGTGTTTGATATCGAGGATGGCTTGTCTCCTAAATGTTAGTTCAAATGGGTTGTGTTCGGTCGTTTCGTGTACTGAAGTATTATATCTCATGCATATTAGTTTTAAATTTTTTATCGTTTTAACCTAATCGTTTTATCGGTCGGTCGTGCAAGTTCGAATAAGATCTTTTACTGCAGCATGTGTCCGTTCGAGAGATCCGTTAGATTGCGAGTGGAAAGAAGTAGTTTTTACGTGTCGAATCTTGAAAGCTTCTTCAAATGTATTTATCAGTTTACATACGAAATTTCGTTCCATGTCCGTGAGGATACTTTTCGGTGCGGAAAATATGTATGCATAATGATCTAAAAGTTCGTTAATGATCGAATTGGCTGTTTTATCCTTTAAAGGTATGAGAACGAGATATTTGATTAATTAATCTTGGATAGGTAGAATAAATTGTTTGCCTTGTTTAGTTTTTGTGAGAGGTCCGAATATGTCCATTGCGATTTTATCATTAGGGTTAACGGGTGTATCAATTATTATGGATTGCTCTTTGGCCCTGATACGGTTTAATTTTTCTCGTTGGCAGGTTTTGCAGTTTTGTGTAAATTCTGTGACATCTTGTTCTAGGTTTGTTCAATGATGGTGTTTTTGTATTCGTTTCATGGTGCGGTGTATACCTAAGTATCCAACTCGCGTAGTATAGTTTGTTTTTGTTCGTTATTGTAGTCTACTGACGGATCTTGCCCAAATATCAGTTTAATCTGATGGAACCTTGTTGTTAGAAACCTTAATATGAGTTGAATGTTTACTTTTTCTAATGTGCTGAAGCTATTGTCGCTTATTTATATGCAAGTGTCCAGTTTAATGTTTAATAAAATGTTTATTTAATTGATGCAACCAGTGCTGTTCGTTAAGGTCTCCTAATTCGGTCTTTGTAATTTGTTTAAATTGTGGTCTGTTAGGTTTTTGAGTTATTGGAGCTGGGGTGATATTGGTTTGCCAGCCATATATTCGTTATAATAGTTCGGGTTTTCTAGATCGGATTGAATTTCTTCATTGGTGATAGGATACAATCGGGATAGAGCGTCTGCAGCTGCATTTTCTTTTCCTTTTTTGTATTCTATTTCATAATCATACTCCTCGAGTCTCAAGTGCCGTCGCATGAGTCTCGATGAGGGATCCTTAACATTTTTTAACCATTTTAAAGCTTGATGATCACTTTGAATCTTAAATTTTCTACCAAGTAGTCTTAGTCTTTTGATTGACCATACTATTGCTGGTAACTTTTTCTCGGTTGTGGAATAGTTCTTCTCAGGAGGGTTCAAGGTTCGGGATATGTAACAGAATGGATGTCCGTCTTGGGAGAGTATGGCTCTTAATCCTTCGTTACGTGCACCTATTATTAATATGAATGTTTTTTTTCAAAGTCTGGGTATTGCAGTACAAGAGCTTCATAGAGTTTTTGTTTCAGTGTGTCAAATGCAAGCTGTTGTTTATCAGTCCAATGGGATGGAGTGTCTTTCTTTGAGGTCTTGAGGTCTTTCAGTGGTTTCGCGATTTTAGAAAACTTGCGTATAAATTTTCTCTAGTTCCCAACGAGTCCTAAGAACGATTTTATGTGAGCCGCGGTATTTTTGGTATTTTAAAATCTTTCACGACCTGAATCTTTTTGGGATTGGGTTTTACTCTTTCTTTTGTTACTACGTGTCCTAAATATTCTACCTCTGATTTCAAAAATTCGCATTTGTCCTTTAATCCTACATTTTGTAATCTGTCTAGTACAATAGCTAGATTTCGGTTGTGTTCTTTGATGGAGCTACCGAATATTATGATCTAGTATACGAAACAGTTATTTCCTACTAATCTTCGTAGCACGGTATACATCATGCCTTGGAACGTTGTATCCCTCAGGTCAATCTTTGTTTTTAAGGAGAGCTATTTAATTACTCCATACTCTATTAGGTACACGTTCCTCCCGTGACCATGGTTACGTTCAGCGACCGGTTATGTCACTTCGAGCCCAATTCCACTGTCATAAATCTCGGACATCGACAATCAGATTAAATCATAGACAACTATTTCTCAGTTTTATTATTTAAATACAGCTATAATAAAAAGTCTGGACTAAAGTATTGGAGACCTACCCAAACATTCCAAAAGAAAGGCCCCAATGCCCTTTCATCTCTGACATATATGTCTCGTTATGTTATAAACGGTTATTCGATAACGTGTCAGCGGGACATTATTTGAATGTTTAACTTTAACTGAAGGTCACTAACACCGGATAATATATGTTAAAGCTGCTAAAAGCTATATCTTCCGAAAACTCATCTATGTTTTTATATTATATCTTTATAACAATATTAAGACAATGTAAACAAAGTCGGCAGTTGAACACCGTTGGAGATATTCCCAATATTGTCAAAAGAAAGACCCCGACGTTTTTTCATTTCCGACGGATATAAATGTAGCGACTCAGAAAAGTCAATATGGGAATAATTACCGTTCGCAAATCAATTAGGATTCGAAGAGTCAGTTATTAATTTGTCTATCGAAGAGTTGGTTATTGTTTTGCCTAACGAAGAATCAGTTATCATTTTGTCTAACGAAGAATCATCATTTGTCAACCGAAGAATTTCATGTCCGTCAGTCAATTGTCAATATTGAAATCGAGTAAGATTTGAATAAATTATTTCATATTTTTATTTTCGAATTCTTTAGTTTCTCCCATGCCAGTATTCCCGCACATAGCAGGTTAGCCGAAAGTGGAGCTTATTGCCAGTTGCACTAAACGTCAGCTTCTCGTCGGGGATTAAATAGAACGTAACAATATATACAGATATAAATTTTGGTGGTAGCGATGGGATACGCTCCATGCAGGATTAAAGTTCTTAAGAATATTGATAGAATTTAAACAGAAAACATGTCGATCACACGAGACTCACTGAATGAGGACACGCTCTTGACGTTCGAATCAGTACCAGCGTTCAACGGCCACCAACTGTCCGTATTTCAGTTTTTAAGGACGTGTAAGCGCGCGCGAAATATGGTTCCAGAGCATCAAGAATCTCAATTGGTAAAATTATTAATGAATAAGCTTCGCGGCCATAGAATTTGTCGCCATAGAAGACTGCCGGGTAATAAGTTTAAATGATTTTGGAAACAAATTGAAAGATATGTTAGGCCCAAGAAAAAACGTTAACGAATATAGGGGAGAATTGAAGATAGTATTTCTACAGCCAGGAGAAGATACACTAGATTGTATGGACCGCGTCAGAAATCTCAGACTAGCAATAATGGATAGGGAACGATGCCACTATGGCACCATATCCCAAGATGTTCAAGATATGATAGATTGGGACACGAGGGAGGCTTTCGTTAAAGGACTCCCAAACGAAATATACTTGCGAGTAAAGGTAGCAGGATACCAATCCTTGGACGACGCATACCGCCAAGCCAATACCACATCGAGAGACTATGAATTCACCACACCTACAATGGTGATTAAAGAATTTGAAAACCTCACCTCACTCCCTGGCATGACGTGCAATGTGAATTGAATTATTACGACTCGAATAAAGAGGAGAGAAAACGTTGAAGAATCTCTTCATGAACATGAAAGCAAATTTAACAGTTTAATGGTAAGATTAAGGCAGGTCAGGTTACGATTACAATCGGATAAATGCGAATTCTTACCACGCGAAGTAAGTTATTTCGGACATATAATCAGCGAAGATGGTGTACAACCAGATCCAAAGAAAATTGAAGCAGTATCAAAATTTCCACGACCAAAGAAAACGAAAAACATCAAACAATTTTTGGGACTAGCAGGATACTATAGATGATTCATATCAAATTTCTTCAAAATCGCAAAACCATTAACGCAACTATTGAAGAAAGACGTCGCTTTTAAATGGTTAGAAAATCAAGAAAATGCATTCAACAATTTAAAAACAGCATTAATGACAAAACCCATTTTACAATATCCGGACTTTTCCAAACCCTTCAACCTCACAACAGACGCATCAAGATACGCAATAGGCGGAGTATTAAGTCAAGGACCGATTGGAAAAAATTTGCCAATCGCATATGCCTCTAGATTACTAAACAGAACAAAATTATTCTACCATTGAAAAGGAATGTCTGGCAATCGTCTAATGCGCGATGCATTTCAGACCATACCTGGATGGTAGAAAATTTTCTATAGTAACTGACCACAAACCGTTAGTATGGACGAATTCTATCAAGGACCCTACTTCGAGAATCAGGAAATGGAGACTAAAGTTATCGGATTTCGAATTCTATATTCGAAACAAAGAAGGCAGAGCGAACGCGAATGCGGACGCATTGTCTAGAAACTCCACGGAGGTTTGCCTACCGATCAGGAAGCTAGAAGAAGACTCACCAATTCGTTATCCTTTCCGAAAAAGATTCCAACTAGACACATCAACCAAGGACCCTCCCATATTTGAAGCTAAACCACGCGGCTTGCCTCAGTTTCATGATTCAGGAAAACAAGAAAAAAGGACGAAACCTACAATACTTGTGGAATTGAAGATCTCAGAAACAAGAGATTCAATAGTAAAAATAAACGAAGGAAACGAAGGATTCGGGAAAACATATAATATGTCTACCAGTGAAAGAAAACCGAAACGTCCCAATAACATCGGAGAACTTGCTAAATTCATTAAAATCTTTGCTGGACGTGGTAAATGAGAAACAATTGACATCCTTCAGTATCAGTAAAGGAGACCTAGAGGAGCTATCATGGTGACATGTAATCAAGCAGTTGAAAAGGGTATTCTTGGTAAACACCATACACATCACCATTTGTGCCGGGGAAGTAATCACCTCATCAGCGCGAAAAAACATCATACGAGAGAAACACGAATCATCTGTAACAGGACACAAAGGAGCAACAAAGACCTACCAAAGAATACGACGATACTACTATTGCGAAAACAACTAATGGTGCTCACAGATACACCGGGCAAAGCTTTCGACAAAATTAGTATGGATATTGTCGGTCCATTGCCAAAGACACAAAAAGGAGACAAATATATATTAACAATCCAAGACTTATTGTCCAAGTATTCCATCGGGATTCCGATGCAAGGGATCTCTTCGGCTGAGATAGTGGACGCCTTCCTAAAACGATTTATTTGTCGATTCAAGTCACCGAGAGCCATTCTTACCGACCAGGGAGCGAACTTTACATCTTCGTTGATAAAGAAAGTGGCGAAGAGATTTCGCATCAAACAATACATCACGTCGGCATACCATCCACAAAGCAATGGTTCGATCGAAAGATCTCACCGCGTATTGACCGAATACTTGAAATTATACATAGAAAACACCAGAAACTGGGATAAATAGATGGAACTGGTCATGTTTTCCTACAACACCTCTGTGCATGAAGGAACAAGATTCTCTTCGCACGACCTAGTCTTCGGACACTTGGCCAGAGAGCCCACGGTGAGGCGACTATCGATGAAAGACCTATTCGATAAAATTAATACGGTGCAGCAGAGTGAGGGAAAATCTAATAGACTCCAAACTAAAATCCAAAGAGTACTATGACAAACGAATTAATCCACAAAATTTTAAAACAGGAGATCTGGTGTAGCTCTTGAAAAAACCAAATAGAGGAAGATTTATCGACTGTATAAGGTATCGGATATTTTGAAAAATCAAAACGTTGCAATAGAAGTGCCTCGCGAACCGTACATTTGAACAAGCTAAAACTGGCGCACAATCGAAACGGACAATAGCCTATCAGTGAACAGATGAACCAACAACTAAACGCCGAAACATCTGCCCCAAGTAAACGGAGAGAGACGATTAACCAAATTTCCGCTGGAAATCTGAACCCCAAGAGGAGGAGGGTTGTCACGTCCCGTGACCCGCGCGATCCATAACGTGAAAATAAAATTGATAAATTCCCCTAAACCGAGGTAATGTAAAACGTTTATTCGAAACCGTGTTTACAGCATTTCAAGAAAGACAGTTAAAGCCGCCAAAAGCTATACCTTGCGAAAACTCGTCTATGCTTTTGTATTATGTCTTTATAACGATATTAAAATAATTTAAATTGTAAACAAAGTCGGCAGTTGAACAAACGTTGGAAATATTCCCAAAACATTTTCAAAAGAAAGACCCCGACGTTTTTTCATCTCCGACGTATATAAATGTAACGACTCAGAGAAGTCAATATGAGAATAATTACCGTTCGCAAATGAATTAGCATTTGAAGAGTCAGTTATTAATTTGTCTGTTGAAGAGTTATCGTTTTGCCTATCGAAGAATCAGTTATCATTTTGTCTAACGAAGAATTATGATTTATCAACCGAAGAATTTCATATCCATCAGTCAATTGTCAATATTGAAATCGAGTAATATTTGAATAAATTATTTCATATTTTTATTTTCGAATTTTTTAGTTTCTCCCGTGCCAGTATTCCCGCACATAGCAGGTTAGCTGAAAGTGGAGCTTATTGCCAGTTGCATTAAACGTCAGTTGACGCTACCTTCTCGTCGGCGACTAAATAGAATGTAACACTATCATTTTCGTTATTTCTTGTGTCTCCTGCGTCATACTAGTACGCTGTCAGTCAAATATATAAATGATGTATGCTATTACGCAAAAAACGTCAGTTGATGTAAGACAGTTCTCTAACGCCAAAACGAGTATTTGTGGAAGACGAAACATTTTTACCTATTTCTTACAAAAATATACAATTGCATAAGAGTATCCACTATCTAGTAACCGGTTCCTAGAAGAGAGAAAGGTAAGAAGTAAATGGAATAACGTTGAATCCAAGTGTATTAATTTGCATGATAGTATTGCTTTTTGCAAATTGCGCAAGCTTTTTACCGTTAACGATAAAGAGGAGTATGTTTTATTTCGAGTAGGAAGTGAGATACTGCACACTCTACGACACGCCGCGTGTGATGATATTTACCCACTAACCATCAGTGATAATCTTCCTTGATTGATTATTTGTATATGTTACTTGTGTAAGAATTCAGTGCAGATTAAAATCGATTTTTGCTGATTTTGTCTAAGAAATATCTACACTCGAACTCAATAACATAATCATTGCTTCGAGGAAAAGAAATTGCTATGGATCGAAATTATTATCATCGAATTTTACTGTTTGATTCAGAAATTAACGCTTCATTATCAAAAGTTCGCTGTATCCTATAAAATCGAGGCCAAGGTTTTCCATAGCCAAATATGACAATGATGAATAACTTGCTTTAGTAATTAATTTACCAATTAATCAATAAATTATTGACTTAATTTCTAAATTTGAATTAAAATTATATTAATTGATTTACTATTTTGAATACCGATTTGAAAACAAATTTCATATAAACAATAACAATTCGTTATATTTAATTTAGAGATACAGATATGAGGGTGTGGTTAATTATAGTTGATTGCGTCTGGCCGGTATAGTGTGGTGATAGTGCGCTACTGCTAGTGTGTAGAGAGTGACAGGTTCTGCTGCGGATCGCTAATGTCGCTGCTGGTGTACTGCTGTATTTTCTTCTCATTTCTGATGCCGCGGAAGGAAAATCGGACTCCGATCGCCGGGATTTGAATCCGGGTTCCGAACGTTCGTAACCTAAGGCGCGCTAACCACTGCGCTGCTGCTTTTTTTTTTTTTTTTAATGTTTATTTATTGACCAGAAAAATAGATTTTACATGTGTTTCACTGTGTTGAGTGTGTCACTCATGATAAACTATGAGTTCCGGTCGTAGTGTGATTTAGACAAAGATACCGATACGTGACGGTACGACATAGCCATACAATATTTTCTTTCGCAATGTTTTTTTTTTTTAGTTTTTCTGTTTGTGATTGGGTTTAAGTCGCTGTAGCGAGGTGCTTATATATATTATCTTTTTTTTTCTTCTTATTTTTGTCCTGAAAACCTGGTCTCAAGAACAGGGCAGTTCGGTAGTTTGTTTTTGGTTTCGGTGGGGTCGTGGGATTTTTGGGCGGGGTGGGAGAGGGCGGACGAGAAGGGACAGTGGGAGGTGTCCTGTAGGATTATTTACAATATTTACAATGCTTATATATTTACACTATTTACACGGAGGGAGATTTGAGCGTTGTCGTTTTGTGGCTCTTTCTCTTTTTATTTTTATTATGGTTTCGGTATCCACCAATATTTTCTTATGTTTTTTCTGTGATTGTCCTCTGTGTCTTCTTGGGGAAGGGCCATGTTGTATCTCCACCTAGTGTCTACAGTCTGTCAATTTAAATTTTCCTCGTAGAGTATTGTTTTAATCCCTATTTTTACTTTTATATGGTAGATTATTGGAATGTTATTTTGGTCTTGGAGATAGTTTCTTTCATCTAGGTATAGAAACACTTCGGAGGGGGGGGGGGTAGCCTGTTGTCAGTGTATTTTTGTAATATGAGTCGTTTGAGAATAAGCATCCGAAGGTTAGACTATTTTCTTTTATATTTGCAGCTTGCGCAAAGTGATTTCTTATTAGTTTTAAGATGTGACGATCGATGCGGTGAATGTTGGCTAAGTCATAGATTCTTTTATTTTTTACATATTTTTTGAATCCACTGTGTTCGGATCTGTAAGTACTGAGGTATGCCCTGATGCATTTTCTTTCGAATATGCGAATTTTTTCCATTAGGGAAGCTGATATATTGTACCAGATTGGGCAGCCAATCGGTCTGATTAGTGCTTGGTAGCATAATATTTTTACTTTGTTGTTGAGATGTTTGGAATACAATAGTCTTTTTGTTTTCCAGAATGCGTTTTTTGCTTTTGAGATTGAATTTCGAGATTGAATTTCGATGTGTTGCTTGTAGTTTAATTTGTCGTCTATATTTATTCCTAGATATTTTAGCAATTTTTGTGTGGTATGAGTTCCCCTTCGTTTGCTTTCTCTCTTAGTTGGAATTTTTTGCAATGTTCTCTTTCTATTAGGCCGAGTTCACTTGTTTTGAGTTTAAACAGTATGGTTTCGCATTTGTTTGCATTAATTTTTAGTTTCCACGTACGGTAGTACTCTTTAATTTTATCGAAGTGTTCTTGAAGTTCTGTTCTTATTGTTCTGGATTTGCGGCCTGTTACGTATATGATTAAGTTATCTGCTATGGAGCGTTTATGTGTGAAAGTATTGAGATTGACTAGATTTAGTAAGTCGCTATTGTAAATACTGAAAAGTAACGAGAAGTTTACTGTTCCTTGTTGAAGACCGTTCTCTATGGAGAATTCTTTGCTTGATGTGTGTGGGCCTTCGGTCATTACGAACCACTGCGCTGCTGTCATCCGACACTAGTTTGCTGTCGAGTGTCGCAAGATTTATTCTCACTTTTTTTTATTGGTGTAATTAAAAATGTTTAATTGTTCAATGGAGCACTTTTTATTTCAAAGTATTTTCTATTTATCGGTTTTATTCAAAATGCCTTAACTCTCAATTTTCATACAATTTTTACAATTGTAAGAAGACGAAGTGCTCCGGTCACTAATGACCACCTTGGCGTCACAGGAGAAACCGTGACCAGTCATATATGACCAACGTGGCAGCCAAAGCGTTAATTTAGTGATTTCTTGTATCTCTACGTGAGAAAGTGGTAGCGTGTAGCGTTAGTGGGAGTATTGAGAGGCGAGAAAAAAGAAAGGAATCGGGTTAAGAAAACAGTTGACTTGTGACCGGAAAGCGAGATTGATCAGTCGAAACAAAGAGTCGTACGTAAAGAGTCGAAAACGAAAATTGTTAATAAATATACTGTTGAACAAAACGCCGAGTATTTCTTCCTATACGTATACCCTATACGTCCTACCCAATTCACTTCAAGTCGTTACCTTTGCTGAGCTTTTTATTAATCAATTCCGCTAACGTATAATACGCATATGATTTTCCCTTGTGCTAATAGATTTTTATGATTTTTACGCACGGTAACTCCTTCCTAGCTTCCGTAAGGATCCGCGGACTACGTTCCTTGACATTTATTATTATCTCTCGATGTTTCTGCTAGGACGAACGATTTCGTCGTCGTTGCATTGTTCTTGAAGCCTGTTACGAAGACCTCTTGGTCAAATGAAAATGTATCATCTTGATGTATTCTTCTGCATCCTGCATTAATGTATCATTCGCATTATTTCCACTTTGCGTTGCAATACATGAATAAATTCAAACTTTGATAATTGTAACAAGTTTATGTACATCTTCCTGTATTCCGCAATCTACGATAGAAATTTTTCTTTTCTTTCTTATTATCATTTAATTTGAACTTTACAATTTGTGCAGCTGGACATTGGGTAAATTGTTCTAGCTTTATTGCTAATTAACATGTGGATGGCTACCCCCAGCGAGGAGTTTCCATTTATTTCTTTATCTTGTAGCCATTTTTCTATTTTTTTTTTATATGCTCTTGTATTAGATTGCCCGGGAAATGTCCTTCTTTTGCAAACGTGTTTTTTACAACAGTGCACCTTTATAAAAACGTGAAACAAAATCTGCGTGTTGTTTATCTCAACAGAGCAAAATGGATCGTACGTAATTCGACAAAATAATATAAAACGAAAAACGTTGTGTGTTTATTATTTCTTCAACGAAAGAAACTTTTCGGACAACCTATTAGTAATATGACTGTTGTTTCTGGATTAGTCCACCTGACTAGTACAGTTGATTATGTTGGCTATGTATAGTGTGTATAATATTGATCCTAAGGTGCTTCCTTACGTTATTCCTACTTTGATATTTTTAACTTCAGAATATATTTATTTCTACTACAAAGGTTCTATTGCTTAGGTATTGTATTGCTGGGAGGTGTCGTGCGAATTATAAAGAAGCGGTTGCTGAGCATGCGTGTGGTGGAGACATAAACGAATTAACAGCAGTATGAATTAAGAAGCCAGAGAGAGCGGATTGCGTTGTCGAGATAGTGTTGTTAACGTTGTTGAGAAAGAATTGAATTTGTGGTGACGAGAATTGTTAATTAATTATCTAGTTGTCTTAATTATAATACGTTGTTGCGATTAGTTCATGTTAAATAACCATCGTTCTCTGTTTAATTAGCATCTGTGTAATCCATTTATTATTAATAAACTAATTATAATAATTTACGGTACTATAGTATGATTGAAATAAGTGGTAGATTTGTTCCAGGAAATGTTCTTTTATTGTTTGTTGACACATGAGTCATAGGACGATTCGAATCAAGAGTGATTCCTGTTGTTGTATTAACATTGTTTCAAAACAATATCGACGCTACATGTAACCGTCAACCGGAATCAAATTCAAACTTTCCGGTACTGCCCGACCAGTATAAATAGACGATCACGCTCTCCAGAAAATTAGTAATCGGTATTCAGTAATCAGTTGTCGTTGTATATCGAGCAGCATTGAGCAAACGACGAAAAAGACGTACTGTGCTAACTCTGTATTCTGTACTCACAGCGATTTTTAATATTAGGCTGTCCGAAAAGTTTCTTTTCTAGTGTTATAAGGAAATAATAGACGCACAATATCTTTTGTTTTATATTAGTTTATTGAATTATGCACGAACGTAATAACAGAAATAGAACGAAATCGATCATACCTAATGGAAGTGAACTTCTATGTTCACTTGTGTGAACTTCTATATTAGAATTTTTGTTAAGTTCCCAAATTTTGATATCGCAGTCGCTCCAAAATTATCATAAAGTTTTACTGGTGTCTCGATCATTATTTTGAAATTTTTCAATAATTTCCTTACAATTTTATTTCGCTCATTGCTTCTGACAAAGCTACATACTCGGCGGCTGTTGATGATTTTGTCACGCTAATATAACTACTTTGGTCTAAATTTATCTCACATTTCTTATAATTATATTCAATGTTTATTCCTAAGTAAGTCTTTACTTCACCTAAGTCTTTCTTCGCAAATTTGTTTGACAATTTGTTTTTAACTTCATCAATTTTACTTTTGCTTTTTCCACATATTAATAAGTTGTCTACGAATAGGATTAAGTATATAACATCATCGCTCTCATACAGACAATAATCACTCTCACTTCTTTCATTCATTCCAAGAAATTTTCAAAACATTCATACCAAGCTCTTGAACTTTCACATAATGCATATAATGCCTTTGATAACTTACATACTTTCCCGCTTTTATCGTAACCCATAGGTTTTAGGACTGTCTGCGCTAATTACATTCACATAAAGGAAATATGAGCTCGTTTGGTCATATCTTTGAGGTTTCTTTCTTAGTCCGTTCTGACCTTCTCAAATTATTTCTTATCTCTTCAAGTTTTCCTTCTGATTCGTTACTTAAATTTCTATCCTTTTTTATTACAACCTCCTCGATCTTTTCGTCATTTATTGTACTTTCATGAATTTTGTTTGAATCAGAGTGTTCGTCAAAATCTTTTTCCGTTTCATTATTTGATTCATCTTCTCCTTGAAATCCTACTAAATTCTCATCTTCACCTATAAATCCTACGTGTCTCGCAATTATAATTTTATTATTAATTAAGATTCTATATCCAGCGTTTTCATAACCTACAAATATTCCAGTGTCTCCTTTCCTGTCCCATATCGAATTTCTTTTAATTTCAGGTATTTACATATAAACAGTCTTTAATTGTTTATATTCAGTCTCCTTTTAAAAAATATTTCAAATGGTGTTTTATTTTCATACGTGTTCGTAATGGTTCTACTTTTTAAGTACGCCGTGGCCCTAACTATTTCAGGCCAATATTTTAATATTCAGCTTAGAATCATATGGTAAGCATCTAGCAGAATTCATTATTCTATTGTAGCGTTTAGCTGTTCCATTTAACTCGTGAATATAAGGTGGACATAGTTCTTCGAAAATTTCCTTTTCCCTTATTAGATTGTACATGTCTTTGTTCATATTCTGTTATCGCGTCTTAGTCTATTTATTCTTGCCAGTAAGATTTTCAACTTTGTTTATAAAATCAAGGAAACAATTATAATATTCACCTTTTGATTTCAAAGTATAAATAAATCAATGCGCACTTACTGTAGTCGTTTATAAACGTTAAGAAATATTTTGATCCATCATACCCGATATTATTATGAGGTCCATTTAAATCGGTATGTACTAATTTTAAAATTTCGCGTGCTAAAGTTAACCTCAACAATTGGATGTACGACCACGTTTAGATAGCAAATCAGTATTTATATCATATAGGGCAGTAATGGCTAAAACAAATATGGTTAAAAATATAAAAAAGCGATCAGCAAGTGTGTCTGGGATAACTGAGAAGAAAACAGAAACATAAGAAAATTTCAATAAAGATTTTAAGAAGAAAAAAGCAGAAAATGGAACTGTACAAAATGGACAACCAAATAAGTAAATTACTAAGAATTTACCTAAGAAATTTAAAAATGAAAAGAAAAATAATGATTTCGGAATTGTTCAAAATCCTAACAAAAGGTAAACAAATGAAGCTAGTTTACAAAAAAATAAGAAGAAAACATTAAGTAAGCGGAACTGTTGAAATTGAGACAAGAATACCGTAAGGAACGTAAAGAAAATTATCTGTTAAAGACATAAAAAAGAAAATTGGATTAATAGAAAGACAAGAAGAACTCACAAGAAGTGTTAAGAGGAAACTAGCAGCACTTAAAAAAAGGCTGCAAGTAGACAAAGGAGTAGGCAAGCTAAAACAAGTCATGAAAAAGCAAGTAGAAAAAGGAAAAAATGAAAAGTCATTAGAAATTGTGAAACAAAAACAAATACAAAGTGCAAAGTGAATGCAAGAGAAAGTGGAAGCGAAGTTAAATAAAGAGAATTAAAAAATAGATACTAAACAAAGTAAAACTCTTTTAAAGGATGGAGATAGATAATGAATTAAGTGAAGATGATAATGGAACTGATGTAGAAGAAGGTGATGATGACGACGGTGATGATGATAGTGATGATGACGACGACGACGACGGAGATGTGGAAGAAGTGAGCGAAAAGGACGAAAATGGACAAGACAAAGACAAAGAAAGTGCTAATATATATCGACGAAGATCTTGGAAATCGTTTATTAAGTAACTCTAAAAGTATTTTAATATAAATTCTAAGTGTAACCTTAGTGTTCCTTTACTTTTATTTCGGCGATTAAGATCCACAATTCTCAACAGAAGCAAAATTCGCGGCCCTCGCCGGATGTTTCGAGGGTCGATACCTGGTAAGTCGAGAACATAATGATAAGTTCCCCGGCAACGGAACGATATGAGAAATTAAACAGCGAGTTTTTCCGCAGAAGTGGCTGGTTTAGACAGTACGACAGTGCGAAAGTTGCTGGAATGTGAAGAAATGGGCGATAGAAAGCCGTCCCAATTTTATCGAGACTTAAAAAACTCGCCAGCCCTTCTACGCCAGACGATTTATCCTCACGCTTTGGAGGGATCGACTACCAGCTTACGTCCAGCATGTCCTGGCGGTTTCGGAACACATCAAAGCAGAAAATTTAACGCGAATGGCCGATCGCATACAGAAATCATATCCAGAGAAAAGGAGAGTTGCCGCCGTCGAAGTAGAAATGGATGGCAAACGGCAAAACCACGACTTGGATCAGATGCAGGACATGGTAAGTCGGTTAATAGAGCGAACACATTCGCTGAGCCTCGATAGCTGTCTATAGCCACGCTCGAAATATTACAGATCGTGTTCGAGAGAAACCGCAGAACCCTGCAACTGGGCCCGAGGAAACGGAACCAACCGTCCGTCAGTTCTACCTGAGCAGCCGAGCTAGACAGACGTGAGAAGCTGTGCTTCAATGAAAGTGCGACAGACTGTGAATTTAGATGGACGAAAGGACAACAAATACTGGCAAATGGTAAGGTTCCAAAATGAAACAACAAATAGCACCAAGCAAAATAACAAAGGTGAAATATATTACATAAATAAAGCTACGATGACGAACTATCATATCAAAATGAATACTGGAAGATAACAACAGCGCACAAAAAGCGTAAAATAATACCAGACATAAGCGCCATGAAAATTTCAGATACAGAAAAACAACAATGGCTATAATCTCACCCCAAAATTCATTCGGTTCACTAATAGAAGAAATAGATACGGGACCAAAAAGAAGGTCACAACTCATTTCGTTAAACCACCACCGATCCACATAGATGCCCACATAATAGATCAACTAATCGAATTATTGAACAACATTGCTGGGAAGGACAATTACAGTATAAAGCAATTAAAATTAAAACTAATAAAAGTACAAACAAAAATTCCAGAAATCTTCGGAAAAGTGACGCAAGCATTAAAGGAGAAACACGTTGGGTACTATACATACTAGTTCAAAATAGAAAAAAGCTACAAAATAGTAATTAGAGGATTGCACCCAAGAACAAACACAAAAAATATATGTGAGGAATTAGCGAAAATCGGACATCAAGCAAGAACAATAAATAATATAATCAGATATGATACGAAACAGCCATGGCAACAAATACTGGCAGTGTTTCTAATAGAATTTGAACATAAAACTAATAACAGAGAAATCCTTAACATTAAAAAAATCCTGAACATAATAGTAACAATTGAACCACCTCTTTATAAGAAGGACATACCGCAATACATACGGTGTCAAGAATACGGGCTATTGCAACAGAAACCCGGCGTGTGTCAAATGTACACAAAACCACCTAACAACAAATTGCCCGTACACAGGAAAGATAAACGAAGTAAAATGGTATAACCGTAATGGAAATCACCCAGCAAGCTATAAAGACTATGAAGTCAGAGAACAACTACAACGAAAACTGTTTCGCTTCGAAGCAGAACATACGACAACTATCCCTCACAACAAGAAATTGTACAACAGAGACAACATCAAATGTACAAAACGTACCGAACACTAACCATAGAAACATCAACACCTTTGGTAGCCGAAGTTATGCACAAGTAAGTAATCAAACACCACCCTTAAACAATCAAAACAACAACAATAACGACGCTACAGAAATCAAGGAACTGCTCGAGCAATCCATCAAAAACACTGAAATGCTAACAAAAATGATAAGTGAGCAAAACACAGTACTCAGGCTGTAACTCAGGAATAAATAGCGATAGCTTCAGCACATTAGAAAAAGTAAATATTCAACTCCTATTAAGATTCTTAACAACGAGATTCCTTCAAATTAAATTAATATTTGGACAAGATCCACCAGTAGGCTACGATACTACGCGAAAGTCATAACGAAATAGTAGGACACTTAGGTATACACCGCACCGCGAAACGAATACAAGAGCACCATCACTGGACAAACCTAGAAAAAGATGTCACAGAATTTATACAAAACTGCGAAACTTGTCAACGAGAGAAATTGAACCGTATCATAGAAAAAGAGCAACCCATAATAACTGACACACTCATTAACCCTAATGATAAAATCGCAATGGACATATTCGGACTTCTCACCAAAACCAAAGAAGGCAAATAATTTATTCTACCTATCTAAGATCAATTGAACAAATACCTCGTTCTGATTCCTTTAAGAAACCAAACAGCCAACTCGATCACCAACGAACTTTTGGATCACTATGTGTACATATTTTCCGCACTTAAAAGTATCCCCACAGATATGCGACGAAATTTCGTGTGTAAACTGATGGATACATTTGAACAAAATTACTGGGACAAAACCACTGGGACGAAAACCTGAAACTAATATGCATGGGATATAATACTTGAGTACACGAAACGACCGGATATACCCTTTTTGAATTGACATTTAGATGACAAGCTCAATATCATACTCAATATCAAATATCCCCACCCTAACTAAACAACCATCATTTAACCTCTAGAAAAATCGACATAACGCCTATATAGTTAAAGAAAGACAAATCACCGAATCAAACAAAAACAAAAAGCGATATCAGAGAGATCAGATATGAAAAATCATTAAAACACAAACGATATTCCAAGGAAGAGATAAAGTATGGGTACATAACGATCACGAAACCAATACACTAGACAACGAATGGCTACGACCGGCAGAAATCATCTCATTCAATCCACCCACTTATCTTATTGAATATTCCGGTCAAACGCAAAGATTCCACGGTAACAGATTAAAAGCTTATTTTTCAAGAAGGCGACCATAACATAATTCTAACTCTCGAATACATTCAAGCGATCTAGTAGTAAGACCACTAAATGATGCCAACGTTTTTTTAGAACACATAGATGATTGCTATCTGTACAATGAATAAGTAGATATCACTATTATAGTGGACCTTAGCGACCCAATCGATCAAACCAATAGATTACAACATATAATTGACTTAATAACGGCAATTGCAAATCACCTTGCGCTTACATACTAGAGATAAATAATCTAAAAATCAAGTATAGAAATCTCCAAAACCTAACGCGGACTATTCAACGTCATAGGCTCAGTATCTGAAACTCTATTCGGAACTCTTGACGAAGGAAATCTAGAATTCATTAACAAAAATATTGAGACATTACTTGACTTCAACAACAAAATAAAGAGGATCCTTTATCCTAAGACGAATCAGCTCGAAAACCTTAACAACGATATACGCAAAATTGAAAACCATAACGAGAAAAATGGAATATTGATCTCTTTACTAATTCAGATTGAATCTACCATATCGAAATTTTTAACACTATCATATCAGGAAAACAAGGAATCATAAACTCGCAAATTATAGAACCTAAACAATTGTTAACAACACTCGACCAAATAACAAAACAAAACTTCATGAGTAAACATATCGAACCTTCAGTTCGGAATTTTCAACTAATTCTAGATCTAAGTAAACTAAAATTATGGACAAACAATAACAAACTTATATATACGATAACTGTATCACTTTTAGGAGATAACGAGTGGAAAATAACAAAAATTTATCCGATAGCTTTCAAGCAAAACTCTGTATTTATCTCATCTGTAGTAGAAACTGACTTAATACTAACCAACTCAGAACAATACATCTTTGTCGATAGCCACTACTTAAACAAATAGTGTAAACGAAGGACAATCATTCACATTTGTAAAAGAACTCAACCAAGCCACAATAGAATCAATTCATCTGAATGTAGAATCGAATTAATTAATCAACAGACAGTCAAAACTTACCTAACTGCTGTATTCAAGCTGGAAGAATTGACGTTCGTACCTTTATAGCCTAAAAATCATAATATCATTACCCCTACAAAAAATGTGCAGATCGACGTGTTATGTAAAACATAAAATCTTAGAAATGAAACAACCGAGTTTAATTAGCAACATAACTGAATATATAATCACATACGATCGTAATATTATGAAAATAGGAGGAACATATAAAAATATTTCTGTCGTGGCACATGAGTCAAAGGACGATGCGAATCGAGAGCGACTCACGTCGTTTTGCCTGGGGACATTAACACTGCCTTGACGCACGAAACATAACGATAAATAAACTCCGGGCAAAACAGTGTCGCCGCTACGTGCAACCGTCGATTAAAGCCTAATTCGAATTTTCCGACTCTGCCCCGTATAAATAAGCAGACGCGATCGCGAGCGAATTAGTTATTATTCGAGTGATTATACGAGGTATTAACGGAGTTACAGTCAATTGTCGATCAATCAGTTATCAACGAATTATCAGTGATCTAATTAACGAGTCATTAGCGATCCTATTTTACGACTTATACACTGTACGAGCGTCTCAGCGAATATAGCCTGTATACTAATTTATTATTTTTAAATATATTCGACGATTCAACAATAAGCAATAATATATAAATCTCACGATCAAACATCCTCTATACAAGTCCTCTATATTTCTTACAAAATCAAAATTAAGAACAGTTCATACAGTTTCGAAAAAATAAATATTCCAACACTAGAGAAAATATTAGAAACGGCTCCAAAGATGATTCACAACCTTAACCAACACAAAGCCAACCTCAATACGTTACAAACCCCACAATTTGAGCGACGTGTAAATTCAATCAAAGAATATAGCATATCTACACTATAAACCAGGAACAATATATATAACGTATAAATGTAAACTTCTCGAATGTCTAAGTCGAGTAATTCCTAAAAATGTATGTATCGAAATACTCTGCTTTACCACTCAGCAAATCCTCCATCAGACTACAGACAAAGATTACTTTGCAAAACATCACCGAAGATGAAGAGGGGTCATTCAACTCAGAAAACCCATCAGAGCCATACGCAGAGCAAAGCGGAGCTAAGAAGGGGGAATGTCACAGGATCATAGAATAGCTACGTCTGACATACATCCTACAAGCCAAAACTCTCGAAACAATAACAAGATGGAAACAGGATAGCCACTTCTAATAGGCACCTGACAATAACCGCTCCAGAGTAGCTAAACACTAAGTATATAAACCTTCCCAAATTAGCACTCAACATATTTTGTTATAATACTCCGTTGGATTCATATAATAAATTTTACAGAGACTAACATATCTGAAGTCTGATTCTTCCTCTTTACTTAAGAAACGTTTGATCTACGTGAAACGATTCAATCCGACCCGCTCATCGAAACATCAATCTATTTATCGAAACTGTTATTACAATCTAGATGAAGGTCACCAAGACATATATGAAAATTGGACACGTCACTACATTTCTACACATGCGAGACGCATATGTGCAGCATTTTGCAAACACTGCCACTTGTTCCGATTGCATTGAAGAAAATTTTAAATTTTCTGTAGTTGATAGAAACTTTCTAGTACAAGGAACATTAATACGCGTTACTACACGTTGGTGGCATTAATTAAACAAAAGCATCGCACGAAAAATAAATATGTATTCTTGTATTATTATCATCACATATTGAAATTGTGAATGTAACAAAATGTCTAACAAAATGTTAATAGGGAGAATGAACTACTTAATCATCGCACTGACCCACGTCCGAAACGTGTGGCTGTTTAAACATAACAACGATCTCGTTAAATTCCATCGGAGATTGCGCAATACAACCAATAATCGCGGAAAGTCAAGAAGTGTACATTCGATTGTTACAATTATCAGAGTTCATATTTACTTATGCATTGCAATGCAAAGTAAAAGTACTATGAATAATGCTTTACTGCGGCACGTACTCGCATATATCCGCGGCATTCCTGTATCAAGGCATATTGACGCAAGGATGTGCGACGAAAAAGAGAATAATAGAAAACGCACTAAGTCTGGCAACTATATTGCCCAACGAATTCGCATACATAGGGACCAAAACAACCGGACATATGGCCTTAGTTGGAAGAGAAGCGGTACATATAGTAAAATGTATACCGGTGCAAGTAAAGGTACGACACACGAACGAGTTTTACGCGAGTACGATTTTCATTAACAGAAATTAAAACTGCAAGAGGAATAACAAGAAACGATTACGAATACCGAAGATCAAGACCGGATCGTAACAGTAGATTACGACTAGGAAAGATAATGAATAAATGGAATTTGTCAATAATAATAATAACGGACATAACGGACTTACTATAGCACCATAGTAAAGAATTTGCGAAGTTTTGTCACATTCAAGAATTTCCTTAAATATCATAAAATGAACTTACCTTAAATTTCTGGCAACGAAATGATAGCTAATAAATAAAAAATGATAGCTAATAAAATGAATAAAATAAAAGCTTCGAAAAACAACTAATATTAATAGAAATGGGAATAAGGGAAGGATTGCATATACAAGGATGCGTAAGAGTGCACTTAGAAAAATCAAAATAATTGAAAATATAATAAAAACGTGAGAAGAAGATATCGTCCGAAAATTGTATATTATTTATTTAGCAATAAATTTTTTTATTTATATTTTATATATCTACGGAGGATTCAAAAGTCAATAAGTGTAAGTCCAACTTCCCTGAAAAGGAGTCACGTAGCTCCAAAAATAATTTATTGTTAAAAATTTCAATTGATAAATCAATGAAGTCGCTACATTCATACATATATAATATATTACGGTATTGATCACGAAATTAGTAAGTACAATTATTCCGAGCATAAGCAGAAACAATGAGAATCATTTCAAAGTCGTGACAAGTCTAAGCTTCATCGTTTGTTATGTAAAAAATAATTGTACGCTGCTTAACTGAAACATTAAGCGAAAAAGATGAAAATACGTGCATTTTCAGGAATACGTGTATTTTTTCTATTAGTGAATTCGAATATTTATCTAATGAGCAGAATTTATCTGATTGGGATAATGGCGAACGAGACGAAAATTGAAAAAAAGTTGTTAGAAGAAAACTCTGCTGAATGTTTTTCCATTTTATGAGATCAACGGTTCATCAATCAATGTTTTTCAAAACTCTACAGGAGCGTACAAGAGTAAAACTTGTACAGGAGTGTTATGTGTTTTATATTTTTTCTTTATTATAACCATTTTTGAACTTCATGATTCATGGTATACTTAAACTTCAAAGCTGACAGTTATATTTTACAGAAAGATTAAATAGAGAATCGCTACCTTTACAGATATACAAAATATTTTGTACGAAGATCCGAGCTGTACCAATGTTCCTGTTTGGCACTGTATTAACATGAGCGAACAGTCTAACTTCGAGTTGACTTGACAAAAATCGAACGACTAGCACAAACAACTAGCGACCGCTTATTTTCCATAACTTGGAATATAGTTATGGACATTAAGACGAAACTACAAGACGAAACTACAAGAAACTACAACTTACCGGAGAAAATACAAAGGTTAAGTAGTTCAATACGACAAGATTACTACAGATTTTGTTACGACCGTTCGCGGAGAGACACGATCGCGAGGAAAACGCGTCAGCGAGAGGCGTAAATTCTCGCTGCGATTCTGATAATCGACGCCGCGAATTAGTCGTTCCCCTGTTTCGATTAGGATAACAGAGGTAGTTCAAATGATTTTAACACTGAATTAACAGGCTTAATATAAAACTTGTATATTTAACAATATTTAAAATTATAATGAACACGTCACAAATTATTTAACGATGTTACAATTAGTTTGTTACTCGACCCGATTTTATATTTCTCGATGTATTCGTTAGAGTAAGTATTTGATTTTATTCATCTGAATCTCTTGATGCATTCCGTTTGAATCCTCAAATGATACTGATTGCCCTTCGATTTTTTCTTTGTCTTCTCTGGGATACGACCCCCACTACGCTCGGGTCACGCCACTGTTCGCGTCTACGATCACGTATGCCACCTTCTTTGCATAGATAAAGTAACGGATCGCAATCGACGTTTCTAGAGCTCGACGCTTGATGATAAATATGCGCTTGCCGCTACATTGTATACATTTCGTCGGTGCTGTAAGACGATCTGTCTGCGGCACTGTAGTACCGCGAGCGACGGTTAGGAATACGGCCTATAGTAAGCCTCGTGGCGTAACAGCGAGTCTCGCGATCGACATGTTTTCTGTTTAATTCTTTTTTTAATACCCGTGAGAACTATAATCCTCTGTGGAGCGTATTCCACCGCTGTCACCAAAAATTGATTGTATATTGTCGCGTTGTATTAAATTGCCGCGCTCGGTAGCGTTAGCTAACGTTTAATGCAACTGGCAATAAGTTCCACTTTCGGCTAACTTACTATGCGCGGGAATACTGGCAGGGAAGAGGATTAAAGTTGTTCGATAATAAATTATCAATATTCAAGGATTTATTCAAATCTTACTCGATTTCGATATTGACAATTTACTGACAGACTGATGGATGTAAAACTCTTCGGTTGATAAAATAATGATTACTACTGACTGCTCTGAGTGTCGCTACATTTATTTATATCTGTCGGAGATGAAAAGACATCGGGGCCTTTCTTTTGAAAATGTTTGGGAAGATCCCCAACGTTTGTTCAAACTGCCGACTTTGTTCACAATTTTAAACTGTCTTAATATCGTTATAAAAACATAGGTAAATATAAAAACATAGTTAGATAAATTTATCGCAACATATAGCTTTTATCAGCTTTAACTGTCTTTCTCTTCAAATACTGTAAACACGGTTTCAAATAAACTTTTTAAATCGACCTTGATTTACTTTGAAAGAAATTACCAATTATTTGCTTATGTAGTTTATCGAATGTACATATTATACATATGACTGTTAGTTTATTAAAATGTTTTGAATCACGGGTTGTTCTTGATTAGCTTCTCGAGTTGCGGGTTGCGTGTCCCAATTTTGTTTCCGCATTGCGAGCCGACATTGTTTTGCCCGAAGTTTATTTATTATTATATTGCGTGTTTCCTAACGATATTGATACTCCGAGGCAAAACAAGAACATGATTTGAATTGTCCTTTAACTCATGTGCCGCTACAGATTTTTATCTATTAACGTGTGTAAGGAAACATTTTTTGAATATTTGAAGCATTGGTTCACCGATAAAATGCTGAAAATCGATATATTGCGGAAAATAATGGCTTGAGACAGGTACATGTTATTATGACAAATGTTACATTTCAATGATAATAACATAATAATTAATGGCCATAATAATTTAATAAAAATATGAACAGAAGTCGACAAGTTGAAGAAATCCTTTTCGCGATCATTTATACCATATAAAAACCTGTGCATTGACGAAAACCATTCAGTATACGAAGGCAGATTTTATGTTGAACAGTTTATACCTTCTAAGAGAAGTAGGCATTGCATCAAGATATTTATTCTTTGCAACCGTGAAACTAATTACGTATATTAGGTTTTATAATTTACACCATTTAATGTACAAAAAAGAAAAAGCAAAGATAAATCAAAGTACTTAAACTATTGAGTGTTTCGATTGTTTGCGGAGAGACGCGATCACGAGATAGCACGTCAACAAGGGTCGTAAATTCCCGTTACGATTAAGTAATTGACGCCATGAACTAATCGATCCCCTTATTTTTGTTATGATAATAGGGGTGGTTCAATTGAGCACACACTGAATTAACAGCATAAATTAATGTTTATTCAAATAATTAATTGACTAGAGAGATATAAATTGATAAGGTACAATTAAGTTTCGATTGCTAGACAAAGTTACAATGTGAAATACACGACGTAAGCTTAGATGATGACGGTTCAAAAAATGTGTACTCACTTCCTGTGAAGATGATGCTACAGAGGAAAGTTTGCGATGGGTGTGTCTAACGACACGAAAAGAGCTGATTTGCTAAGGATAAATTTTCGTTGGGAAAGTGATGGAAATAGACCTCGTTATCAATTGGTTAATTTTCGAGATTGGTGGGTGAGGAAAGGTGCTAACCGTCGCCGAGAAAAAGTGGCGAGTGGGAAACATCATACGTGAAAAAACTAACTTTCCCATATCTTCCCGCAGTAAACAATAAACTTTTAGAAAACAATTTACTAAAGCGATGTTTGTTCGGTCTGAAGGACCTTAGCTACAAATTCCTGAGATTTGTGGTAGGTCCTTAAGGCTATTGAGGGTACGCAGTAAGGATATGCGGACATCTGGTTGCCATCTTGCCCGCGCTATGTGGCCTGGTCTAGGTAGAGCGTCGCCAGACATAACATCCTCCCCTCGTTGAGAGGATATCGATCAAAATTAGCGAGGTGTGGTATTGTTTGAGGTTCCCACCCTATTTCGTCTCGATTGCTGGTTGTTCGGATTTCTCGAGATCGGGTTGAATTGGCAGTGGGAGAAGCCTTTTGACATCCCGATCCAAAATACTCTTTGCCGTCTGAACTGTAGTTGTCCGGATGATATCATCGGCGCCTGGATGGATCTTGATAACTCGGCCGACGATTGTGCCTTCCTGAATACTGTGTCTACCAATTTTGTGTCCGCTAATGAGGAAATGGCCAGGAGTGAGGACTAGGAGATCGTTTGAATCGGTGGATATTGGCCGTGAATTGAGGATTGATTCTATTTCAATTATAAAAGCGTTAAATTGTTCAAAGGTGAGTGACTCGTTGCCGACGACGCATTTAATGTGGCATTTGAATGACTTCACCGCTGCTCCCCAAAGCCCACTGAAATGCAAGGAATGAGGGGGAATAAACTTGTTGTTTACTTTTTCTTTGTGGTCGTCCGATTGTAGTAGATCATAAAGTTCTCGTAATTCGTTGTTTGCATCAATGAAGTTGGTGCCGTTATCGGAGTGGATGGTAGAGCAAAACCCTAGTCGAGCGATAAATCAACGAAAAGCGGCGATGAAGGTTTCGCTCGTGAGATCGCCAGCTCGACATTCACAGCCTTAACTGCTAGGCATACGAAGATGGCTATATATACCTTGTCGACTTCTACCTAGTCAACGTTTATGAGGAAACTGTGAGGAGAAAGTCTCCTGACAACGTGGGTCATGGGTGTCCTTGCTCCAGGGAGAAACCCGATTTTCCGTTAGACAAACATCCGCTTTCTCGGTAATTTGTAAGAGCGGTAATTTATAAGAAAATATTTGCATGAATAGGGACTAAGTTAAAAAGTTCGGTTTATGGTGGTTCCTAGGGGTTTATTGCGGGTCAGTGTAACTACGCGGGGGCCTTGGCGGCCAGACCATGAGGGACGTCGCACGGACCATCTCACGTGACGTAACAAGTGATTTAGGTAATATTATGGGCTGTTTCTAGGCGAAGATCATCAACGACTGACTGAGTTGACTCCCAACTCGCAATATTCCTTCCGTGTCTGTAAACAGGTTGAGTCGCATCAATTTCCCCTTTATTACCACGTTTCGATCTCTTCGGAGCGTACGAATTTCCTCGGAGAAATGGACGTTTTGCAACAATCTGATTAACTTATCGTGTGTTATGTTTAATTCGGTTACGGTTAAGGGTGTCACTCGGTTATGTTTTTGTTTCCAACGGAGACAACGAGTAATGATTGGTATCAACTTGGCATGAATATCTTTGCAATAATCTGTAATCGGTAGGAGTCGCGAACAGACAAATCACTCCTTTCTGTTCGGGTAATTCAATTTTCGGTGTTAGAATCCATGTCGGCCAGCAGCCTTCCGGCTGTTGGAGCCATGCAGGACCATGCTGTCAAATGGTTGAGTGTAGTATAGTAAAAACTCTTCGGACGTTTGGCCGCGCGATATTAGATCTGCAGGATTGTCGTTGGTAGGAATATGGCACCAATCGCGGATATTGGTTTTGTTTAGATTTCGGAGACTCTGTTAGCGACGAATGTTTTGAGAGTGTAAGGTGATGTATTGATCCAGTAGAGGACGATAGTGAGATCGGTCCAAGATAGTTCGAGTAATTTTATGCAATATGCTGTATTGTCGACATCAGGGACGTAAGAAGGAGTGTTCCGCTCAGTTCGAATCGAGGAACGGTGTGGTATTAGAAAGCGGCGACTTTCGATTTTGCGGTTAGAAGTTGTGTCCAGACGCGGCCATTAAACTTAATGGTTCGGAGGTAAACGCACACTCCGTAAGCCTTCATCGCAGAAAACATGCATTTCAATCTCCGTTGCGGATTTAATTATTACCCCGTGTTAGAACTTAATGTTGTTTAATAATGGTAATTGAGCGTAGTACCTGTCTCACTCTGTATGTAAATCGATTGGAAGTGATTCATCCTAGTCGATCTCCGACGACCATATTTGTTGAAGCAGCATCTTGACCCGAACTATCACCGGCACGAGCAAACTTAGCGGATCGTAGATTTTGGCGATCTCCGAACTGGTGATTCGTTTCGTGACTCAGGAGGGGGTGGGTCTGATTTCGACCGAGTAAAAAATGGAGTCATCGGATGAATTCCAAAACACCCCCAGCGTTTTCAAGGTTTACGAATCGCCCAAATATTGTTGACGGTTTGTTTCTTCTGCGGAGAGACCGTGTAACAATTCGTTGTAGTTTGATGCTTATTTCCGTATATTTAAATCGGCTAGTTGGAGTTACTCGGCGAGTTCCACTCTAAGTGTAAGGGCTTCGTTCATCGTCTTAGTTCCGGTGAGAACATCGTCAACGTAGAAATCCCGCTGCAGTAGAAATGCGCTGCACGCGGAAATCGATGTCCCTCATCTTGTGTCAGTTGCTTGAGATTTCGAATGGCTAGATACATAAACCGAACGTTACTGTGTTGAGTTGATCAGCATTATACTTAGTTTCCTTCTGAAATGTGTCCCGATGCTGGGACTGTGCAAGAAATGCGCTGGTGCGTCCTTCCTGGCTAGTTCATCGGTGGGATACCAGGTGGACTGGTTTGGTTGCTCTGAAGAGTTCCGAGGTTCTTCTTAATGTGATGGTTTGGACATTAGAGAATGTTCCGGCGTTGTTGGATCCAAGGACGACTCCAGAGAGAAGGTGGTAGTCAGAGACTTGTCCAATGTAGCGATCTGTCGGCTCAGTGGACAAGTGTTGAGATTCGATGGGGTGTTCTGAAAACTATAGATATTAATTGAGTGATTAGTTACGGTGGCAATAACGTGGAGATTATTTCGATTCGGGTCACTCGCAGGTCTGGCCTCTCTGCGCCTTGGCGAAGGAGGAGTCTTCACGTTATGTCCCGGAGAATGAGTTTCCGATACGATATTTATTTCAGGTGTTATAGATGATGTGATGCAGGATAGGTTATTAACCGTCGAAGTGTTGATCGAGGGAAACCTGTTCTAGAATAATTCGATCATCGTAGATTCCGGAGATTCTACCGCAGGTTTTGACTCTCAATTGACCTCGGTATCATTGATGGGATTTAACCCGTTACTCTCTTCGTTATGAATTACAGGGCATCGCACATCCTGTAACGGATTCGGAGAGATGGCTTGTCGCCTGGTGAGGTTTCCTCTTTCTTCCGGTCCAGAGGATCGTGAGCGGTTGGCTGATTCAAGGCGTTTGGTGGTGCTGAATCAGATTGTTGCGATGCTGACGATACGAATGTGGAAATCGCCATTATGGAAATTATTCTTACGTCCCTGGAAATGGTTAGACGTGTTGCTGTTGCCCTTCGGTATCGACGGGGTTGCTGCTCGTGCGCTCCTTAGGAGACAGTCTATCCATATTAATAGATCGTTATAGTGATTCCTTATCTCGAAACTGTTCGCTTGTGTCTTCTCGTCTAATTCTTCTAATTCAAGTTGGATGGCTTCGAACTGATTCGTATCTTCGGTCAGCTGTTCCTTGTAGTATATTAAAACGGAACTTTCCTGATGACAGGATTGTTCGTACTCGCCCAATATTTTCCATAAGTACATGAATCGGTCGCTATAATCGCTTCGTCTCCAACGCAAAGAGATGACATTGTCTTTTTTCGCCAATGTTGCAGCGGATTGTGAATTTGCGATTACTTTGCGAGATAGGCGTTTCGTTTCTGAAGTTTTATTACCGCCCTGAAAACTGCTAGAAGTGTTGCTGTTGCATTCCGGTGGTTTCGGATTCGCCACTGTCTTGGAGGCATCCGTTGCGGAAGGATTAATATTGATGATAGTGTTTCATCGTAATAACAGGTTTAAATAAACACCAATTAAGTCTACAGGTGCGCTGTTATCGATCTCAAATAACTTGTCATTGACAATGTTGGATTGTTTCTAAATGTCGTCGACTTGTTTTCGATAAGGTGGTCTTGTTGTGCTGACCGGACTGTTCGTATTCGTCGAGTAGTCTTGATACGAACTGGAATTGGTCGTTCAGATTGTCTCGCTCTTGACACAAGTAGGTAATTTTTGTTGCGTTTGCCATTGTTGCGGCGGATAGTTGATTGTCAATATAAGGAACAAGCTTACGTTGTTCTTGTGAAATGAACGTTGGTTCAGATATCGGTTGTTGCTCGTTACTGTGGGGAGTGAGATCGCATGTATGTTTAGCGAGGAAGGCGTTCCTTTCCGACGGCCACTCCTTTGACGTGTGTGATTAAAGTTATTGGAATTCGTTGCGTTGGTGATTGTCCAGTTGCGGCGGGAGACTGCGTGATTGCGTTCCTAGAACAATGGGTTATGCTTCTGCGAAGCTGACGCTTCTGACGTCACTGGCTTCGCTGTAGTGATAACACTCCCGCTGCTGTTTTTGATGTATTCACGTGTGTGGTCATTGGTAAATGCACTTTTCACTGACACATGATCAGGCTCGCAGGACCATGTTTAATCAAACATTCGCGGGGAGATGCGATCACGAGAAAACACATCAACGGGAGTCATAAATTCCCGTTTTGATAATCAGTGCAACGAACTGATTGAACCACTATTATCTTAATAGAAATAAGGAGATTGATCAGTTCCTGGGGTCGATTATCAAATCGTAACGTAATTACAGATAATTAGTATACGAGCTCACCTTTATATACTTTGCTACATGAACACCAAATCATTGCATTTGGAACTGTTGGTAAAAATAGAAGAGAAATGTCACGAATGGGAGAAATGAGTGCTGTCTAATGCACATATAGCTAATATGATTGAAACTGAAAAAAGAAATTATCATATGTAGGCGCTGAGCTTCAGCTGCGTACGACTGCCGTCTTTCGTGTTTCAGCCAGCAGAGAGATGGAGTGAGTGAAGGAGGAAAGAGAGCCGGTGAATGCATGCTTGAGAGGACGGCTGCGTTACTATAAGAAATGAGGTCGGTCATCGCCAAAAGATGCTGAAGCGGCAGACAAAGGAGAAAAACTGTGAGGGGGCGGAGGTGCCGAAAGTCGCTATTGAAGCGACGGAAACAACAAGGGGGGGGGGAATAAACAATTTGATATCTAGGTCTGCAAACGCTATCATGGGCCTTCCTCCCTCACCACCGCCGCACTGTCAGGCAGTGTCAAGCCGTCATAGCTGTTGCGGCGCGACGGAAAGGAAGGGAAGAGGTCCACAGGTTCAAAGCCTCAAGATTCGCTGCAGGATCTCAAGGCCCTTCCTATAATATAATTCCTTCATATCATAGAGGATCTGTGGCGTGAACTGCTGCTGCCGCTGTCGATGCGGAGTACTTTGAACACGTGCGTCTTTCCCGTTGCGCGGGCCAGACCGGGCAGGGACACCTCGCGGTGGTATCGTCGGCCGACGAGGTGCAGTTTACCATCGTAGGAAGCAGAAGCAGGGCGATGGCGAGCGTTTCTCTTCGTCGCGCGTGAGGGTGGGTTCGCCTTTTAAGGTTGAGCGAATTCCTCCGCGGTGGAACGTGGTAGGAAAATAGCTATGGCCACGTCAGCGAGGACGATGGAAGAAAGAGGAAAACAACAGCAAAGACTCCGATTGCCTCGGCTAGGATTTTCGTCGAGGCGGCAACTCTGCCACTGATTAATGGGGAATGGAAGATATTTAAGAAAAAAAAGAAAAAGACAAGAAGGTGAGTGAAAGCCGGAGTGAAGGAGTAAGGGCCGGGTAGGGTCGGGCGATATCGCAAACGCGCTCAAGAGTATCAAACCTGGACTCACCCGTCACCCACGGAGCGTCCAGGTGTCATTCATCGCCCCGGACCTCCTCTCCGTGCTCGACATCGCCGGAGTTAGTCCTAGGTGGGCGGTCACGAAGATCGTGATCATGGAGATCGCCGGTCGGGAGAGAGGTTGGGAGAAAGCCTCGTTTCTGGTCGAGCGTATGGCAAGTGACCTCAAGGACATCCTCGTTAGGGTTGCCGTGCCGCAGAGAATGGCGGATTTAAGGATAACCAAACACTCAACTGAGAGGTGTTTGTGCAGCCCACTGCGCCCTAACGGAAAGTCAAAAAGTTGACATCGGGTATGCTCGTTGCCGCGTTAGGATATTTCGAAACTGCTTTGTGGGAGAGAGCTATTGTTCTAGAAGTAACCGTGACAAGTTACACCATCCTTTTGATCGACTGGGAGATAGAAACAAACATAGCCTTCGGTTCGATTCAGTTATTGTCACGTGTTTGCAAAGTTACCATCATGGGCCAGAAAGATCGCCTGTTGGACAAGCGCGACCAATCGGAGCAAGCGTTAAGGCACTGTGTGGCCCAACCTATGCTAAGATGACCAGAATGTCTGTTGAACATCGACCAAACAAAACTCAAGGAGCTGGTGGCCGCTGTCTCCGAGACGGGCGGTTGCCGCAAAGACAAAGTCAGCGTCGGCGTGCCTCAAACCGCCCCACGGAGCTTCGACTTGATGTGGTTCCGTTGCCCATTGATGGCCGCGAGGAAGACTACGAGTGGGATGGTTGGCAGCGAGGGTTCATCCTCTCCAGCCCCGCCAGCTTCAGTGTTTCAGGTGTCTGGAGCTGGGGCACGTGCGTCAGCCTTGCACATCAATGACCGATAGGTTCGACCGATGCTACCAACGCGAAGAACCAGAGTACCGGGACAGAGATTGTCCAGTGCGAGGTCCGGATCTCGTGTTACCTGCGTCGAATTGCGCGTGGTCGCCGACGTACGAGCCGCCTGCATCGAAGAGGCCGAAGAGCGGGGTCGGCGATGAGGAAAGAGTGTCCACACCGACCGTCCTCACGGAGGCGGGAGGCGTCGGCCGGGTCGACCGGGCCACCGGTATAAGTCTCCTCCAGACTAAGCTTAACCGCTCCCACCGGGCTCAGATCCTGATGTTCTAAAGTCTGACGGAGCGGAGGTTCGGCATGGAGGTGCTTTTTTGTAGAGAGCAACGCATATCGCTGAGAAAAGGTATGTTGCCTAGAAAAAGAAGTAAGTCTCATTCATGGATCGGTAGAGATACAAACCAGAGGATAGGAGAGGATGGAGAAGGCTGCAATTGAAGGGTTCTACCGCACTTATGCTGTCCTCACCGGGAACCAAGAAGGCGGCCTTAGGAAAATCCGTGGACTCAACAGTCACTATAGGCCGTATGCACCTGTCTGTGTGGCGTCAGAGAAGTGGGTGATGCAGGGAGAAATGTTGTCGGGCAGAGGAGAGATCTCGATATCCGGAGCTTGGAAGATCTCAGAACCCGCTTCCTCCGGAAATTGCTTGCCTGTTCTAAGTGGATCATGCAATCTGCAATAATCGCAGTAGAGGAACGCGCGGGTAGCAGGGCTTACGTTTGATGGCCATAAGTGTTCCGTATTGTGTTCAGTCCCATCCGACAAGGTCAAAAAGATAAAAGTCATTACGATTCCTACCTTGCAAATAAGAGAACTTTTGAGAACTTTTATTCTGCAAATTTCTACATTAGTATATTACGGTGAACTTTCTTTAAACATGAGAAACATTAATATGGTTTAGTACTACAATTATCATAGAATGTTACAACTTTTATGATAGAATTTTTAGCCGATTACGAACCAAATATTTTTACGTTATTTCGAAAACAAATTTTACAGTGTCATTTTACGGAAATGAAGCTGTTCTCTTCTTTCAATTTCATGGAAATTTCTCTTTGGCATATATAAGACTATAAATAAAGTTCAAATACAATTTTTTTGTATCACTTGACTTGTTTTAAATTTCGTATTTTTTTACAAAGTAAAGAGGAAAAGAGACATAGTACCTGCAATTTTAGGACAATGCAGTATGCATTGACGGATCAATTTCCCTATTTATATGCTCCATACTCCATATATATTACTTAAAGTTGCATATATGTTTTAGCAAATGACATATTTTCCTTCCTGGGTTCCATCGACAACTTCTTTCATGGATAAGTAATAATTTTTATGAAATATTTCAAGGCAGTTAGTGTTGCCAGATTTATGTGACCTCGATCAATACCGTTTGCCAGTTTAATTTCCCACATTGATGATTTTAAAAATCAGACCTAACTTAACCTAAAATCAACATATTTTCTCTAGCGTTGGGATGTCTATTCCTTTGAAACTGTGTGAACTATTCTTAATTCTAATTTCGTAAGAGATATTTTTATGTTCCTCCTATTTTCATAATATTACGGTCGTATATGATTATATATCCAGTTATGCTGCTAATTAAACTCGGTTGTTTCATTTCTAAGATTTTATGTGTTTTACATAATACGTCGATCTGCACATTTTTTGTAGAGATAATGATATTATAATTTTTAGGTTGTAAAGGAACATCAATTCTTCCAAATTGAATACAACCGTTGGGCAAGTTTCGACCGACTGTTGGCTATTAATTAATTCGATTCTACATTCAGATGAATTGATTCTATTGTGACTTGGTTGAGTTCCTTTACAAATGTGGATGATTGCTGTTCGTTTATATTTGTTTAAGTAGTGGATATCGACAAAGATGTATTGTTCTGAGTTGGTTAGTATTAAATCAGTTTCTACTACAGATGAGATAAATACAGAGTTTTGCTTGAAAGGTATCGGATAAATTTTTGTTATTTTGCACTCGTTATCTTCTAAAAGTGATACAGTTATCATATATATAAGTTTGTTATTATTTGTCCATAATTTTAGTTTACTTAGATCTAGAATTAGTTGAAAATTCCGAACTGAAGGTTCGATATGTTTATTCATGAAGTTTTATTTTGTTATTTGGTCGAGTGTTGTTAACAATTGTTTAGGTTCTATAATTTGCGGGTTTATGATTCCTTGTTTTCCTGATATGATAGTGTTAAAAATTTCGATATGGTAGATTCAGTCTGAATTAGTAAAGACATCAATATTCCATTTTTCTCGTTATGGTTTTCAATTTTGCGTATATCGTTGGTAAGGTTTTCGAGCTGATTCGTCTTAGGATAAAGGATCCTCTTTATTTTGTTGTTGAAGTCAAGTAATGTCTCAATATTTTTGTTAATGAATTCTAGATTTCCTTCGTCAAGAGTTCCGAATAGAGTTTCAGATAGTGAGCCTATGACGTTGAGTAGTCCGCGTTTGCTTCTATAGTGTAGTAACAATTTGAGTACAATTATTACACTCAAAGTGTAATAACAATTTGAGTTGATGCGTTAGGTTTTGGAGATTTCTATACTTGATTTATAGATTGTTTATCTATAGTATGTAAGCGCAAGGTGGTTTGCAATTGCCGTTATTAAGTCAATTATATGTTGTAATCTATTGGTTTGATCGATTGGGTCGCTAAGGTCCACTATAATAGTGATATCTACTTGTTCATTGTACAGATAGCAATCATCTATGTGTTCTAGAAAAACGTTGGCATCATTTAGTGGTCTTACTACTAGATCGCTTGAATGTATTCGAGAGTTGGAATTATGTTATGGTCGCCTTCTTGAAAAATAAGCTTTTAATCTGTTACCGTGGAATCTTTGCGTTTGACCGTTGGAATATTCAATATATCTCATGCATATTAATTTTAAATTTTCGTCCCAATCGTTTTGTTGGTCTGTCGTGCAAGTTCGAATAAGATCTTTTACTACAGCATGTGTCCGTTCGAGAGATCCGTTAGATTGCGGGTGGAAAGAAGTGGTTTTTTCGTGTTGAATCTTGAAAGCTTCTTCAAATGTATTTATCAGTTTACATACGAAATTTCGTCCCATGTCCGTGAGGATACTTTTCGGTGCGGAAGATATGTATACATAGTGATCCAAAAGTTCGTTAATGATCGAGTTGGCTGTTTGGTCCTTTAAATATATGAGAACGAGATATTTGGTTAATTAATCTTGGATAGGTAGAATAAATTGTTTGCCTTGTTTAGTTGTGAGAGATCCGAATATGTCCATTGCGATTTTGTCATTAGGGTTAACGGGTGTATCAATTATTATGCGTTGCTCTTTGGCCCTGATACGGTTTAATTTTTCTCGTTGGCAGGTTTTGCAGTTTTGTGTAAATTCTGTGACGTCTTGTTCTAGGTTTGTTCAATGATGGTGTTTTTGTATTCGTTTTACGGCGCGGTGTATACCTAAGTGTCCTACTATTTCGTTATGATTCTCGCGTACTATAGTTTGTTTTTGTTCGTTATCGTAGTCAGTTTAATCTAATGGAATCTGGTTGTTAGAAACCTTAATATGAGTTGAATGTTTACTTTTGCTAATGTACTGAAGCTATTGTCGTTTATTCCCATATGCAAGTGTCCAGTTTGTTGTTTAATAAAGTGTTTATTTAATTGATGGAACCAGTGCTGTTCGTTAAAGTCTCCTAATTTGGTCTTTGTAATTTGTTTAAAGTGTGGTCTGTTAGGTTTTTGAGTTATTGGAGCTGGGGTGATATTGGTTTGCCAGCCATATATTCGTTATAATAATTCGGGTTTTCTAGATCGGATTGAATTTCTTCATTGGTACAATAGGATACAATCGGAATAGAGCGTCTGCAGCTGCATTTTCTTTTCCTTTTTTGTATTCTATTTCATAATCATACTCCTCGAGTCTCAACCGCCATCGCATGAGTCTCGATGAGGGATCCTTAACATTTTTTAACCATTTTAAAGCTTGATGATCACTTTAAATCTTAAATTTTCTACCACGTAGATATTGCCTTAGTCTTTTGGTTGTCCATACTATTGCTAGTAACTCTTTATCGGTTGTGGAATAGTTTTTCTCAGCAGGATTCAAGGTTCGGGGTATTTAACAGTATGGATATCCATTTTGGGAGAGTATTGCTCCTAATCCTTCGTTACTTGCGTCTGTTATTAATGTGAATGTTTTTTCAAAGTCCGGGTGTTGCAGTACAGGAGTTTCACAGAGTTTTTGTTTCAGTGTGTCAAATGCAAGCTGTTGTTTATCAGCCCAGTGGAATGGAGTGTCTTTGTTTGTGAGGTCTGTCAGTGGTTGCGCGATTTTAGAAAACTTGCGTATAAATTTTCTCTAGTACCCAACGAGTCCTAAGAACGATTTGTCGTTCGATTGTCGAGAGTCGCGGTTTTTGGTATTTTAAAATCTTTCACGACCTGAATCTTTTTGGGATTGGGTTTTACTCCTTCTTTTGTTACTGCGTGTCCTAAATATTCTAACTCTGATTTCAAAAATTCACATTTGTCTGATTGTATCTTTAATCCTAAATTTTGTAATTTGTCTAATGCAATGGCTAGATTTCGATTGTGCTCTTGGATGGTGCTTCTAAATATTATGATATCGTCTATTTATACGAAACAGTTATTTCCTACTAATCCCCGTAGCGCGGTATCTATCATGCGTTAGGACGTTGGCGTTGCGTTTTTGAGTCCGAAGGGCATGCGGTTATAGCGGAAGTGACCTTGTGGAGTTGAAATCGCAGTATATTTTTTAGATTTGTATCCCATGGGTATCTGGTGAAATCCTGACGAGAGGTCTAGGGCTGAGAAAGATTTAGCTTTGCCTAAGTGATCGAGTATTTCGTCCGAATTCGGTAAAGAATACGCATCTTGATTTGTTTGTTCGTTTAATTTTTTAAAATCTATAACAATCCTCCATTTTTGTTTACTTGATGCGTCCAATTTTTTTGGAACTACCTAAATTGGTGTGTTATATGGACTGTCCGATGATTCTATGATACGTTTGTTTAGCATGTCGTTGATTTGAGTCTCAATTCCTTTTTTATGACATTCGGGTGGTCTATAACATTCGATGTTTATAGGTTTGTCTGTTTTGAGTGTGATTGTATGTTCGGTTAAGTTAATGCATGGTAGTGAGTCTGTTTCCATCTTAAAAACGTCTAGGTAGATTGATAAGGATTTTATCAAGGGGTTCTCGAAGTTTTGGATCAATATGCTTGGTACATATTACTTGTGCAAATTGCCTTGTTTCTAGTACTTGCCTTGCACCTGGCTCTTGCTTTACGGACTGATAGAGTAAAATCTTCAACACCTACGTCATCTCTACCCCGTAGTGTCTCAATAGTGCGTATGGCTTCTCCTGCTTGGAGGCCTTGTTTTTCGCCGCAATCGTTCCTTTGTCTAATCGTAACGTGACTATTCGTTGTCTTTGTGGAATGTTTGGTCCGTTGGTTTCATCGTATGTCATATTATCGGCACTGGTTTCTAAATGGGTTCTCATGTGTGGTCAGTTTCAGTGTCGTATTTCTATAGTTTTTGCAAAGTCACGTATTTTTTTGGCCCAATTTCTATCACTAGTTTCTGTGAGTTCTTTTATATTGTTAATGTTTTGATCCTATTCTAAAATTTCTAAACTCGTGTTAGGCTTTGAAGTTGTTCGAGGTTAGAAGCAATTAATTCGTTTTGCTTTGCCGTACTCATGTCAGTTTGATTCATCTTAATAGATACGATATTTTCAGAATCATTATCAGTCACTATCTTCGGAACGTATTTCGGGTTTACGGTTTCGATAATGTGCAAAAACCAGCTTACCGAGATTCTTTGTGGATGCTTCTTTTGATCAAGCAGGTGACCGTGGTCCTTAGCTGTAGAATCCGTGGAGTTCCCGTTGAAATTTCCTCTTGATGCGATGAATGGATCCTGGCAGGATCGCCAATTTTGTCACGTCAGAGACACAAGAAACCACGAAATCGATAGATCGTCGGTGATCTCCTCGCGTCGCAGTTCGAAAGTTTCACAAATAATGTGAAGAAATTGAACTTCGTATATCATAATGGAATTTATTGTATAAATCCAATAGAGTGACGGTTCAAAATGTTATAACAGAATATGGTGTCGAGCTCTAATTTAGGAGGGTTTTTATATTGAAGTTTTAATCCCTTTGGAGGGGTTATCGTCGGCTATGTATCACAAGCGGCTATTCCGTTACTGTCTGGTTATTGCTTCGATAGCTGTGGTATGCAGGATGTTTCTTTTACCTAATTACTGTTTCTGAACGGGTGTTCTTTTTGAGCGTGTGACACTAGCATTGTGGTGTCCGCGAGAGCACGTTTTGATTCTTCGAAACTATTTTCCGCGTATTTCGACCACTCGAGGGGCGTGTTGCCCTTTTTCGCGCCTTTTAGTAAGTCGTTAACTGGCTGCAGAATTTTTGCGGCTTCCAGTATGAAACGTCAGTAGAAGTTAATCATACCGTGGTACCTGTGTAATTGTTTAACATTCGCGGGCTTCGGAATTTTGACAATCGCTTCGACACGTTAACGGCTTGATTCCGTCGGAGCTTACAGTGTATCCGAGGAATGTGATTTCCACCGCGCCGAATTCACATTTCGTACGATTGATAACTACACCGTAATCGTTGAGGCGGTTGAACAATATTCGGAGATGTCCACGATGTTGACTTTCGTCTTCCGAGGCGATAAGGAAATCGTTTCGAGCCTTTTCTTTCCCAAAAATGGGAGGACGAATGAGACCCGGAAATTCTGCTAAAAGTTGATGGTACCTTGAATCACCGAAGATAGTTTTTACTGATGGCTCGTCGTTCGTGGCAACCTATCCCTTTGAAGATAATTGTCAACGAGCAACCCGTGGTGACACAAGAAATCCATGCCAGTGATAGACGTTTTGACATCGCCCACTGTAAAGTGCCACTTGAAAGTACGCCGTAGGGACAAGTTGAGGTGGACTGCGATGGCACCCTACGTTGCGATTCGTGTCTCGTTAGCCGCGAACAACTCGTGCTCGCTCTTATTCGCGGGTCCGTGGACCTTGTTGCGCAAATGTAGACGCAAGTGTCTACCAAATAAGAGATGTGCGTATTTTTATCGGTTGCAAATATGCAACGGGACATTAAGCCGCCGTCGTCCGCCGCGTTTACGGACGGCTGCTTGCGTTCCCCGACTTCCACGTGCATGGGGAGCGGCAATTTCTCGCGCGTTATTGGTACGTTGCATGGTAAAAGCATAGTCCGTCTTGCCGCGGCGGATCTCAAGAACGCGAACAGCGGCGGTATTGTACGCGAGCACGATCGCGGTCGTGATCATTGACGATAATTAATGTTCAGCGCATTTATTTGAGTCACTTGCTCGCTTAACACGATGATAACGGCCAAGGAATCGCTTGTTCCAACATTTTGCGCGGGTGGATTAGTTACCGCAGTTATTCGGTCTGCGCTGGCTGCGAAAATCTTTCTTCAGAATGTCCAGTTCCCTCTAGATAAAGCGAACAGGTAAGCTTTAAGAGTAATAAGTAATAATAAGTTATTATTTCTTCGTAATTTTAGCCGTTTGAAAAATTGAAAATTTCATTAAGATTAGTATATTGCTTTGCGAGGAACTTCTCCTACGATGATATGAATTGTACGACTCCAGAGTGGAAAGTCGTTCGGTTTTTTCAAAGGATACTATTGCTCCGAGATTGCTGGGCTATTGTCGAGAGATAACAATGCACTGCTTTTTATTCATACGGACATGGAAACCGAAATGCCTCCGAAATTCGAGATAGGGATCTCCGACTGTTGTTCAGATAGTTCGAGTAACTCTTCGACAGCCACGCCGACTTTCTAAGTACTTATTTTTTCATCTAAATATTTATGACATGTATGATTCTCCCCTTAGAAAAGAGGAAAACCGCACGTAGAATCAGTTGAGTAGTCGAAAACGCTGGTCAAGTGTAAAATGTAAGAAAAAATCACAGAATCGTTATTTAAAAGTCAACCTTTGTCCTTACGACTTCTATATCGCATGTGAAATGTATTCAGATCAAGAACAGACGATTAATCAATTCTATTTCCGCAAGAAGTTAAAGAAACTACTATAACAACGCTTACCGCCACCTTGCACCAACACGCAGCCGGACGCTCATTTCCGCTAGAGTCGTTACATGCTACATACGTAAATACTGTAAATAAGTAAATATTATGTGGTGCAGCGAATCACTCCGGCGCATACAAAATTGTAGATTGCGCGTTAAGCGTAAAAATGTAATGCAAAATACCACTGCAATTTCGCACTTGACCAATCTGAAAACTAAAGGAGAATTGATTCGTGGCAATTTGCGCTTTTTGAATTTAATCAGATAGAAGACGCTTAAAGGACCTTGAAAGGGAAACCGAAGATATCGTTGAAGATACTGCAACAACAATACAGAAACATTTAGCGTAATTAAAATTGCAATAAAATTGTAACACATGTATCCGTACCGTTTCCGATTAGTAGCCGATCTTCAGAAGCCGGACCATACAAAGTTGTATTATAGATGATTGCTGAAATCTCTGGAAGAGAAGGGAAACCACGCATTAAACACCTTGTTTCTCAGTGACGAACCGTGGTTTCATCTAGGCTGCCGTGACATGTCGTAGAATAGTCGAACGTGGGTTACTTCTAGTTTTCGGGAAATTAATCTTAATCTTAAGGTCGCGTCTCGAGCATTTACTTTGAAAAGTTCTTGTGAAATAAGAAAATCTCCTATGACTTTTTATCAAAAGGTGCAAATAAAGCAAAAACAAAAGTTTAATTTAATCTTTTCCAACTTTAATTTTACCAAATATGTATTTAATCGTATTGTATGTTTATTCAATTTATATACCGCGCGGTTGAATCTATCTTAAAATTCTATATATTTCTATTAATCTTAGGTACAATGCGGAGGTTAATCGTGGATCGGGGACACGAAGATGGGAATGACAATTTGCTACTCTTGCTCTGAAATTTCGTAAAATTTCCCGAGAACGATTTTCCACGCGACAAATACAAATACATTCCAACCAATTAATTATACTGACAATTAGAAGAAGGGTTTGCAGTTCGACAGGTTCTCATCGAACGCTTATTTTACCAAATAAAATAAACTATATACAAAAAAGTAAAATGAAATGTAATCCCATCTTTATATACCTTTTGTTATCAATGAACTATTGTCGTGGAACATTTGTGCTTTTTCTTTTGCCAGCAAAAGTTCTTTCAGTTCAGCTTTCGCTAGAGTCTTTTTCTTTTCTGCGTGCTTCTCTTTTATTATTTCTAATTGCTGCTCCCAATATATAGTTTCCTGGAGTTTTCATTATATCCATATAGAGGAAATGCAATAGGGAAAACTGTCTGATAAAAGCGGAATGGGAAAATAGTATTGTGAAAAAAAATATACCATGAGTGTCGCGAATATCAAGCCATGATATCAAGATCAGATTGAAAACATATTGCGCGACTCGCCAGCAACAAGACGATACGAACGTTTAGGAAAGGAATTTAGTACAAGACTTGCCGATTGGTATGATGCAAAAGTGCGCAAGTTGCTGGAGTGCGAAGAAATGGGAGACAGGACGCCGTTCCATGTTCCCGGCACATGAAAAAGCTCGCTACACTCTCAATACCAGACGACTTCGTCCTTACGCTCTGAAGGAAAAGCGAAAAATTTAACTCTTAGAGTTGATGGGCTACATGAAATTCGTCCCGAAACGGAACGGATTGTCGCAATCGAAACAGAAAAAAAATGGCAACACCAATTTAAGCCAATTGTCAACATAATTACAATCAGAATCGACATGTATTACATATAATTCAATCAACTTTAGGTAGTAAAAGAAGATAATCAATTTTTCCTGGAAAAACGAGGCTTCACCACGATGAAGAGTTGCAAAACAATCAGTTGCATATTAAAATTAATATCTTGGTACTGCTTCTTTATGGATAGATTAAGTGCTTATATGCTATACTGTGCATTTGCAATTTTCTAACTTGTATAGTGCATAATTGCATACAATTTTACTTAGTTTAAGCATATATGTTTGCTTGCTTAGTTGAATCTTTTAAAAAACACAACGTCAGAAATTGTTTCGAGTAGAACTGCTTATAAAAAGTGTCCGAATAGTGGTTTAACAGACCGCAATTCAACGACACCGCAAGTTTTCATCGTTCTCGTATTTCCTGTAATATCATGATAGCAGTAATACGTGCACATAACGTGTACCTGAGCCATCTGTGTCCTGATGGCAGAAATAGAAATGAAAAATTAAAATTACACCATTTTGTGCGGTATCATATTGAAAGCTGAAAACAACTGTCAGGACTTCGTCATAAATGTGAACAATTTAAAACACATTGTCTTGCCAATGCTTCAAAATAATGAGAATCTTAATATAAATCTTTCTATACTCACAGATATTAACATGTTGCGTGCCAATCACGAAAATTCTTCTATTTTCACGGTTGTCATTTAGAGAGAAACAATTTAATTATATCATGGGTATATTTAGTAATAAAAAAAAATAATGCGGAGTATGTTAACACAATATTATTTGCTCGAGTGCTAAGAAGATTTGGTAACATTAACGATTGATGAAAAATATCAAATACTTCTACATCATCAATGTCTGATGTCAATGTTTTTTTCACAAATGAAAATATCAATGATACAAACTATTACTTGAAATAAATGAAAAAGTGCAAGAAGATAGAATTTATTCAATTTTTATTACGCATTGGCCAAATACTTTTTCCAGAATTCCGAGAATAGAAAGAAACTGAAATCTCCTGGAATATTGGATACACGAAAAATGTACTTATTCCGATTTATTTATTCTTTCAGAAATTTTGTTATTCGTATTCAGTAGGAATAATTGTAAATTTCTATTGAAACAGTTATTGAAGTTTCAATTTTGAAATTATAGCGACACGTGAGTTAGAAGATAATTCGAATCATATCGTTGTTTTGCCTCAGAGTATCGAGATCGTTAGGATAGACGTAATGTAAGAATAAATAAATTCCGGGCAAAACAATGTCGCCGCTACGTACAATTGTTGATCAAAGACGAATTTTCCGACTCCCCTCCAATTAGTATAAACGTACGCGATTGCAAGCGAGTCAGTCATTATCCCAGTTATTACTCGAGTTATTAACAGTGATTAACGGAGTATACCAGTTATCGAATTATCCGCGAGCATCATACTCCATCTTTGTGAATACGTTTGTATTCGCGCGTCTCCCGACAGTATTTACATTTATTTAATTTATTCCAAATACATTTGACGGGTGGCAACAGTAATCTCTCGTTCTCGTTATTCTAGATTATAATCCTCTACACATAAATATCTACAATCCTTTCTTTCCGATCAGCTGGTTGCTTATCACATTTGGCAGTAGCTCTAACATTCGAAAGCAATTTAACTTTAATCATTGGTTCACTTTGATATAATTTGTTCTATTTACACATTTTAATGTTTTGGTTTTCATTTGCAAAGATTATTATTTGAGGAAATTTTGGTAGCATTGATGATCGATGATCGATCCAATACAATTGTGATGACATTTTATTTACTTTAATGAAAGGAGATATATTCATAAGTTTGTTTCTTCTTTCTTTATTAACTCGATATACGTCATTAATAAGTAGTTCATCATATTAATTCCATTAATACGGAACATGATATGACATACGAAATATATATAGCGCGAAGTGTAGTCTTCTGTTGTTGTTGTCAATAATCCTATCCCGATTTATGCCTGTCTGATTTGGTTCAATGTCACAACGAGCCAGATGGACCAGCTCAGCTGCTTCAAACGCAGATGCCCGAGGCATTGCATGGGGCTGTATCGCTTGAGCTATTTTACATACCAATACAAATATTTCACATAATTTTATATACTATATACAAATTGCACATAGTTCTTAAATTTCTTGTATCTGCAGGACGCGGCACAAAGCACTTTAAATGCAGACGAACATCAGAGGAGATTTGAAAATCTCCGTGATGGACGATCCACACAACCAATACTACAGTATCTACATTTACCGAAAGCAGGGTCGATATTTGGATGACATCAAACGGTATCTTGCGCGTTAGAAAATTTCTTTTGTGACCAATGGCAGAGAAGTTCATTTTCTTTTCGAAGTCTTACATCTATTTAAGAGTATTTGGAATAATTCACTACAAATGATTTCTTAATTGATGGAACCTTATTTTTGTGATACGATGTAGCTTCATTCTGGAGTTTACAAAAAGACAAAGACACAGAAATTCGTAGAAAAATAAAATAACCTTACTGTGATCCACGTGAGATTTCAAAGAGAGTAAACTTGCAGAAGTTCTTTCACTATTATTAGCTTATGGAGTCATTTTTTAATAGTTTGAAATGGAAAATCTATTAGATTTGCACATAATAATGCAACTCTTGTGTAGAGAACCAATAGAAAGAATATAACTGAATTGCTATCAGTTGCTGTGCAAGGTGCAAAAAAATTGTAGAAATCAGGATCAAATAAAACGCCGTTTTATTTGCTAGATAACTTTTGCGAGAACTAACAAACATTGAGGCTTGATTTTTGCACATTTTTCAGGATTATGAAAAGTTATATTTCCACAAAGCTTCAAGTTCGTACTCAATTGTATATAAATATGTAGCGGCACATGAGCTAGAGGACAATTTGAATCATGTTGTTGTTTTGCCTCAGAGTAACAATATCGTTAGAATATACATAATGTAATAATAAATGAAAACTATGTCGCCGTTACGTGCAACCATCAAACAAAGAGGAATTTAAATTTTCCGGTACCCCCCTCCCCGACCAAGATAAATAAAAGAACGCGATCGTAACGTGACCAGTTTTTCATAGCGATCAATACATAGTCTTAGCGAATCAGTTAGTACCGAGCGCCTTAGCGAACATTCTTTGTATCTATTATTTAAAAATGTATATTATCATTTTCAATATCAAAATATCTCGTCATTTAAAACACACCACCAATCATCCTTCACAACCCAGTGACTGAGTATGCGTAATAGCATTTTCCCCTTCTCGCGAAAAAAAAATGTAACACGTATGAGATACAGGTGACCGAGTACCGAGTCGAATTGGTAAAACGGTCAAAGTGGAAATTCGTACGTGACTCAGAAATAAACAATCAAAAGGGGACAGCTAAACACGCGCTCTCAGGACAACAGGTGCGGAATTTTAGTTCGAGATCGAGAACACAAAAGTCAAATCAACCAAGAGGAAAACATCGTACAAATGGAAGAATAGCTTGCTGTTCCCCTATCCACCTGATGAAAACATCAGTGACTGATATCAAATATCACACTCAACAGAATCAGGAAATCGAACGAAGCGCGTAAACGATAAATCCTACATATACCAAGAAACGAGCATACTATGGGGCAACAGTTCGCTTCAATATTTTCTTGCCACGTGTTCTACAAGTGTGAAAGCATACTAACGATATCCCACCTAAAAGAGGAGGTGTTATTTTTGCGCAACATATTTTCATTCATATTCATTTTGAGATCGTACGCTCAATTTAGACTATAGAGAACTTAGGACCAACGCGAAGTAGAAATCCTTTGAATGAAAGCCTCACGAACGCTACGATTTCCACCTATTCACCAATACTAATTTTTCCCCAACTTCTGAGGTGTGCAAAGGATAATAAGAAAGGTTAAACGGGTTCAGTTGGTCAACAGGTTCGCTACGAGGAATTTTTGCAAGATTGGGTATCGAAATCCCGCGCAATACCGATACATCAATATCCGGTACATCGAAATGCTACTAAACATTATTTCACATTACCTTTTTACCGTCAGTGATCCATATGACCAGAAGGAATAGATTCTTGGTTCGTTGCAATCGAAATTTAACTTCAATTTAATATCCTTTTCGAAATGTCATGTTTTCTGAGATAGAGTCTACACCTGGATGCCGTTATTATTAAACTAAACAATCATAAATTGTAAGTCATAAGTCATAATGTATACAGTACGATCATTTTAAGTGTATACGTGCAATCATTTCTATACGTATAAAAGATAGGGAAAAAAGTTTGATATAGAAATTGAATGGTATCAGGCGTGACTTGTACTCTCGTTATTAAGTGCTCCAACCTATAGATGGCAATCGGAATTTGAAATACATATGTAAACTCCCTAGAGTTCAAGTGTGATAGGGACTCTCTCTCTGTTTACGGACAGCACGCCTTTCTTTGCTTCACGGACAGAGCGACTTTCTGTGTTTCACGGACAGAGCGACTTTCTTTGTTTTATGGACAGCCATTTTGAGAGACACTCATTTCCCAAACGGACGGACAGAGAGTAACATCAGAGATAGGCAACATTACAGAAGAGAGAATAATTATTTAAAATATTGATGATTGACGGGGAAAGACCCGTAGCTCAGAACGTTGAAAATCGATTCTCGATTTTCAGGTAGACATTGCACAGAACTTGTTATTCATTGTTTACTCTCATAGCTGACAAAATATTCTTAAGCATCTGTTTTCTTCCACTTTTTATGTTCCGCAGTTTCTTTCATTTCTTTCCAGTAATAATAAATTATGAATAATTGTGTTACTGGAAGCTTCTTTGTGTATCACGAAGTGCATTAGGGGAGGATTTTTAAATAAATTTCGTAATCGTAATCAGATAGATACGATACGAGATTCGAAGAAAAATTAATAATAACAAAAACATAATTATTTTATAAGAACATAATATTCAATTATAGAAATATTTATATGTTAAGTTCTGTGATTAGTAACCATCATCGATAACCGATTTTATTTTTGGTTCTGAATAAGCATTATCTTTGATGAAAACATTTTTTAACGAGAAAAAATAAAATAGGAAGAACGACCTAACATTTGTATAAAAAACTATAATCAATATGTTTAATTAAAACTAAAACATAAATATGTATAACATCATTCTTACGTTAATATAAATGTATAAATGCAAGTAGTACATTAGAAAGGAAAATGATAATAAAACTAACAAAAAAGAGAAATAAATAAGAAAACTGTATTGGTTTCTACGACTTACTTCCACATGTGTAATACTCTATCTGGCTGCCATATGGCCCATCCTAGAGACAGAACGAAGTTGTTACATTAAAATAATTCAGAGGAAGTTTGTAATTCTTAAAATTTGCAAGTATAAAATATTTACCCTGAATAAATCCTTTTTATAGAAAATTGCAAGTCTACTTTCGAATAACCAGATCTTATATTTTATATAGCAACTAGCACTTCTTACCAATTGCTCAAACACTTGCTAAACACAAAAATTGTAACGTTTAAATAGGTAACTATTCCGTAAGCATGTCCACACTACCGCGTCTCGAATATGAAACACTCTTCAACAATACCGTCTCTAATAAAGGCAGATTCGTACTGCTTCTTCATTGGCTACGCTTCTGGACTATAAGCGAATCCTGCACGCTGCGTAAATGTCTCTGCGCCGATTATATAAGGTTGTCCAAAAAATGTCTTTCTTTCACAGACACGTCTCTTACAACAACGTATCTTTATACAAACATGAAACCTAATGACTCAAACGTTGTGATTTTTATCGTGATAAAACAAAGTGGATCGTATGTAATTTGATAAAATAATATAAAACGAAAGACGTTATGCATCCATTACTTCCTTATAAAACGAAACAAATTTTTCGGACGACGTAATATTTCAATTTTACTACAATACAATAACGATTTTACATCTTGAAAATTGTCACTATTACGCTGCTGATTTTCATATAGATATTAAATATTATATTATCAAAGTGGATAAAATATGTAAATGCAAAATATATTCAAACTATGTAATAATTGTACAATATTTTATATTGTGTAAAGAAGAAAATAGTTAACTTAACGATTGTTCTCCTCTGAAGTATAAGTAATGTTAAAGATATTTGGCAAAAAATGAAGGCTATATCTGCTATAAAATTGTGTGACTGCTACACACAAACATAAGTATAATACATGGCATAAACCGTTAGAATGCTTATAGCTATATCGAAGAAGATATTCTATACGTAACAATACTCTAACCTCCACATGACCAAACCATGGCCTTGGAGAACAGTGTATACAAAGCCGTATTATATATGTACGATGTGTATGTACATATTTTACTAGCTGTAAATAATATACAAGAAGGGTACTGTTACGTATCTCCACAACAAATATTTTAAAAGCAATTTTTGTATCTCACTACTTCAGACAGAGGAGATAATACCAGGATCCTACAGGATATTTTGTTCTACGTAACGAATATAGCAGAGACAGAAAATTTAGCAAACAAGAAAAGAAGTTTATATAAATATACATATATGCGATGTGATCTTATTTTCGAGTTATTTATGGTTTATTTTGCTATCATTCGTCTTTACCAGTTGTAGAACGATACATTGAGATCAAATCATAAGAAAGGAGAATTTTTTATTGCATAAAGACGAATAAAAAGATTCTCTATAATATATCGAACATAATTATTTAGAAAAAAAAAAAACAGACGGATAATAAGAATGAGAATAATATTTTAGATAATAAATTATTGAAGAAATTGTCGGCAGCTTGAATTTCCATGATGTGCTGTAGAAATCAACATTTTCAACAACTTCTTCCTTGACATCTTACCGCTGCTGGGTCTTACTTTCCGAGATATTCGCAAAAAACTATCGCTAACACTACATGTATATCTCTAACAGAGTCGCAAGCATAGCTGACACATTCGCCGCTTTGTTTATTTACATCCATTAGACATTGACGTTTTTGTCTTTGAACTCTACTTTCCGAATCCAACAATAATCAATTATTTACAACTGCGTATTCGAGACTGTAAGAGTCATTGCTGATATTGGCTGAAATGTATTTAACTTGAAATAATATCAATACAATATAAAGCTCAATATGAATTGTAATTTAAAAAACTTAGATTATTCCAAACCTAACTCATACCATTAATAACAATAATTTCTGTTACGTAGTTCTGCAAGCGACTGTAATTCGAAGGATCCGTGGAATACCCAAGTTCGTCTAATCTTCGTTTATATATCGAAAGATGAGAGTTAGGTTTACATTAGCTTTCTAAATTCGACCAACGCAAAGTAGTTGACAAACAATACGAAATTATACGGTACTACAGACACACAATTATATGTATCATTCACAGTAGTGGTGGTGCCGACAGATTTTTGCAAAGATCTCGCAAAGTAAGGCCGAGTAGTGATAACATGAAAAGGAAAAAGTTGTTCGAAACGTCGATTTCTATGACATAGTGAAAAATCAGCGAAACACACGCTCTCGACAGTTTTCTATATATTAACTAAACTTTATTCATTATTCATTATTTGACAAACTAGTCCAAACGATTTTAGGATCCTGATATACAGAGTATCCGAATTTAACCTATAAATGCGAATTGCCCGTAAACTGCTCGCCGTGTAAGAAAAATGTTGAGACAGGAATTTAATGGTTTCGCGGGTGTAATTAGTCTTTCTGTAGACATATAGAGATCATATGAAGGTAATGTGCGTTTTCTTAAATAGAATCATATAATTTCTAATACGCTAGTTGATTCGTTTTGACATTTCTATGAAAAATGAATATCCAATACATGTAGATTCTATGGAATTTAGAACACCAACCGACGGTTTGACTTTCCAACAATCAAGAAACAATCGTACCCGGTTTGCGAAGCGCTGAATTTTCCTGGCCGATCCCATTCCGTGGAAGTATGCAGAAACATAAATAAAAATACTCAGAAGAATATCAAACAAGTAAATTCAGCTGAAACATTTACATCCGAAAACGAGGAGTCAATAACACAGAATGGGAATGGAAAAAAACTAAAATGTCAGAAGAAGTATGAATCACTAAAGCTTCGAGTTAAAATCAATAATGAGAAAGGAGTCGAAGGTATTTATGACACAATAGAAGAAGAAAAGATGTTTTTGTAGTACGCAACGATAACTTTACATACGACCTTATCTTAGTATTGGATGCCATAAAGAAATTCAAATTAAGACAGGATGAAAATTTAAGAACTACTCAAAAAGTAAATCAGAAAGAAGAAGAAATATTATTCGAGAAGAAAGAAGAAAGAAAGAATGATCAGAAGAGAAAAAAGACAATGTCACGTCCCGCAATCCGTAGGGGCGAAAGTAAAATTGATAATTTCAAATCAAGGTAATTTAAAACGTTTATTTGAAACCGAAAGGCACTTAAAGCCGCTAAAAGCTATATCTTGCGAAAATTTATCCAACCATGTTTTTATATTTACCTAATTATGTTTCTATAACGATATTAAGACAGTTTAAAATTGTGAACAAAGTCGGCAGTTCAACAAACGTTGGGGATCTTCCCAACATTTTCAAAAGAAACACCCCGACGTTTTTTCATCTCCGACAGATATAAATAAATGTAGCGACTCAGAGAAGTCAATAGATTAATTACCGTTCGTCTACCGAATAATTACCATTCGAAGAGTTAGTTATTATTTTGTCAACCGAAGAATTTTATATCCGTCAATCTGTCAGTCAATTGTCAATATCGAAACCGACTAAGATTTGAATAAATTATTACATATTATTAATTTACTTCCGAACAACTTTAATCCTCTTCCGTGCCAGTATTCCCGCACATAGCAGGTTAGCCGAAAGTGGAACTTATTGCCAGTTTTATTAAACGTCAATTAACGCCACCGAACGCGGCAACTAAATAAAACGTAACAATAAACACCACTGAGTACATGGGAACGGACAAATTCGTTGACAACATTGAAGCAGATTCACTTTCTAGGAACCCTGCTTTAGAAAATGAAGAGGATGTTCTGAAAGTGGCAAATTTTATTACAAGGTAAGAAATAATTTAGCATTAGGAATAAACTAGAAAAAGTATTAAAAATACCCAAAAAGGCACCAAAAAATCGGAAATTTTCTGCAAAAATATTAGAGGACATCAGCGTATATTCATTTCACAAAATTTTATTAAATACATTGTAGAATTGATTCATGATTTCTTTAGCCACATTGGAAAGAATCATATTTTAAATAAAATTCGACCCTTTTACTATTTTAAAAGCATGGATCGGACAATTAACAAATTTTGTAAACAATGCCAAATTTGCACAAAGAATAAAAGCAGAACAAGAAGACAGATAGGATTTATATCTAAACTGGGACCAGCAAAAAAACCTTTCGAAATAATGTCATCCGATACGGTCGGAAGGTTCTCCAATAACATCTCAGCCAAGAAGTACGTGCGTTCTCATTGATCATTTTTCAAAGGCCGTTTTCATGTCCACATCAAAAACGTAGCGCTCAGAAGATATCATAAAACTCATAAATTCGACGTGAGAGACTGATTTCATAAGAACTATTCTTGCAGGCCGATAACCAGTAATGACGTCCAAAAAAGTCCAAGATCATATAAGAGAGAAAGATATTAGATTAATTTTCACCTCAACAGACTGTCAAACTTCAAATCGACGAGTAAATCAAAGCTTGGTAAACCGGATCCGACGTAAAATTAACTCAAATAAGAAGAAAAACTGGACAAAAGTTGCAGATGAATGTGTGGACACCAGACAATGTCACTGGATTCTAACTGAATCATTTGCTACATGGAAAGGTAATTGAGATCATCTCTAAAGGAATAATTGAAAATAGGATAAACCTAGAAGAAGACAAAAAAAAGCATTCCAAAATTCAATGAAGAATTTCATAATTAACAAACAAGGATATGATAAGACAAGAAGAGGACACGAATTCAAAATTGAAGATATGGTTTTCATTCATAGTGGTAACAAATTAAAAAACAATAAGTTGGATGAAATTCGGAAAGGCCCTTTCAGAATTCTGAGATGAATTTCGAACACAACGTATGAAGTGGATGGTAATCGTAGATGTGGTGGAATTGTTTCCATTCGAGCAAATTACTTCCTTATGAAGACGACAATCAACAAGAGGGAATTGTCAACACGGGGAAGGGAGGTGTAAATTCTATAGAATTTAGAACACCAACCGACGGTTTGACTTTCCCGGGACTTGTTTACCGGGAGTTGGTCAAACGATATAAATAGAGAAGGACAGGGACTTAAGAGAGAGACGAAAACAGGATTTTAAGAAACGAAGATTGAACAAAGAAGAAGAAAAGCGAGTTAAGAGTTAGAAGGAGAAACAGAAGAGTGATTAGAAGCGGAGAGTTTTGAGGAAATACGGCAGAAGACTTAGAAAATCGATTCTTGAGTTTTCACGAATCGATCGCCTAATTACCACAATTATTACAACATTACATATATATTATATATTATTATCATAATTATATATATAATTAGTAATTATTAATTATAGTATATAATTTACGTGCTTATACTAATTGGAATTTTTATTCAATTTATTCTTGTATATATAAACATCACTTTCCGAAAAAAATTTGTCGTACCATATTAAACTATTACGATATTCTCAAAAAGTATAGAAAACTTTTTTCAATAATTTTAAACATTCGGAAACCGTTTGTTATAAACCATCGAAAACGCTATCACAGCGTTTTTAAAAGCTCTGTAAACATGTAAAAATGTAGAAAATATTACTTTCGGGTATTCGGAAAATATTCTGAAGATTGTTAACACGATACGTTTTCAGGACATTCCATTTAAAAAATGGAATCTTCTTACTACATTTAAAGAGCGTAACGAGGATATATGTGTGGTATGAACCTTCTTAGAACATTCTCCCAATGTTCAGCACAGAACGTTCGGCACGGATGCCTTTCGTACATACATAAAATATCTTGATGCTGTTTGGGCTAGCTAAATAGCTAGAATATTCTTGGGGCGAGTGTCTACACTTTTCCGCTACGTCGCGAGGTGACCTCCTTTACGTAGAAAGATTCTCCGTTGGTAAGTAATCCCAGTAAATTATTGTAGCTTGTGTGTTTCTAGTAACTTTGGAACCTCTTCAGATTGGATATACATTTGCTTTCCAAATTTAATATACGATTGAAGTTAGGATCATTCATTCTTGCTCGCATAAAAGTTGTTTACGAGATTGATTGAATATTTAGTTTATGTAATCAGCGATTTTCCCAAATCGAGGGTATCGCTAGATTCTAACATACCCCCGCGCCTCTTCTGTTGCACAGATGTGCTGCAGACTAATCACGCAAACGATAAATTCGTTCAATACAAAGAACTCGCGCTTGTTCGTGATTTGTAGCTACAAAGAAACATTAAAAAATCTCGAACTATTAAGCATCGAACTGACAAGTCCACATGCTCAATATACTCGATATGCATAGTCCCGGTGGTTCATCCAAATACGTCCAACCAAAATGATATCGCAAACACTCACTCTGTCACTCAGCGGACAAATTTCGACAGAAACACTTGTTTAGAATTGCACATCGGTTACGTCGTTACTGAACGTAAAGTCTTTTGACGGAGCACATGCACGAGCTTCATGCGAAGAATGAAAACGTCAAAGTATTCAAGGACAGTTCTGGTTTGAGAGAGAGTTGTTCCTTCTCGACATCGTCCGCGTTTTCGGCCTCTTGACTCCAGAAGCCTAGTTAGGGCGTTTTGTCGTAATCATCGAACTCGACGAGAGGTCTCATCACATCGTAGCCAGTATCGATTGATGTTGCCCAACTCCTCCATACGAAACTTTTCTGCAAAATCTATCGTTGAACTGGATCTGATCGCTTTCGATGCAGTTTTTGTTTCCGTAACTAATAAAGATCAAGGGAAAAATAGTTTAATACAAAGCGACGTTAACGAGGTGCCTTTGTGTTTTCACTCTACTAATTTGAAAGCAAACCGTTGAGAGAGATTCAATACCTACTCATTGCAAAGGATAGTTTTCAAACTTGAACCTGTAGTGTTTGCGGAAGACAATGAAATAAAACCCATATTTTGTGATTCTGTTGGCATTTCGAAAAGCGGAATCTTTTCTCCTACAATCGGATTCCCAGCAAAGATTTTCGACGTAATATAAGGAGAATGGTTATTATACACAAGTAACATTCCAAATAGAACTGAGAATGAAGCACGCGTATCGCAATGGATTTCACGCGAAGCAACGGAGTTATGCGTATCATTTACCGTGCCTCTACCATTCATCTTTAGTAGACTGGGAGCTTACACATACGCGTTATGGGTATATGTAATTTGGAGCTCGCGGGGTTGCCCATTTAGCATGGAAGCAGCGCTCGCAAGAATATAGAATTGCATCAGTGTGATATATATGCTTGACTACAATCTAATGTCACTCGTTACCTACCTATTGCTAGAAGTATAATTAGTCGAGAACAATAAGAAGAAAACGATCGCTGCAAAAGGGAACCATGCGTTTTAGCTTGACGATTTTATGTCGAAATTGCTTCGAAAAAAGCAAGCATAGTTCTGTTTCCATATATAACTAATTTTCATTTTTTTTTTTGATGGTTGATGTCTTGCTTTATGCTTACCTGAAATTTATTACAACGGCAAGAACCATTCCTCCGACACAGCAGTGAACGAAACGGTATTTTGACACTCCAGCAGCAATTAATAGAAAAAGAGAGAAGAATTTGCAAGGAGCAGAGCGCTTTCGATCAGGAACAACTCGGAAAAGAAGTGGCAGAAAGCCAAAACGCGCTAATGGATCTCGAACAAATGCGCAACGAATTCAAAAGTCTCCTTGGACCCGAACACAGTGAATTTCATTGCAACCAAGATGGCGTTTGACTAGAAAATGCGCATACACCTCCGACCTCGCACCAATTCGCTTCTTAGATAGGAATCCTAGCTTTCTCGTTTAAAGAAACCATAGACTCTGTTCCCTCGTTCAGCCGGGCCTGCCACTGAGCTCACGATATTTTGCCGCCTCATGAAAACGAATCTTAACGAAACTAATAACAAACAAGTTTCGTGTCCGCGCTTATACCGCGTCCAAGATTTCGATACGTTTTCGGAACTGTGCAATCGTCTTAAAGACGTATTCTATTTGTGTCACAACATCAATCCATACTGCGAAGAATGGCTATAACTTATCAAAAGCTGAACGAACGCGTGTTAGACTATATTGACCGAGTAATTACGAGTAAAAATGAATTAGGAATTCCTTGCGTCGGAATTCCTCATCGTTACCGAATTATCGCAAAAATTCGCGTTAAAGGCGAAAACCTGATTTGATCTATTAAGAGAAAACTTAATTACGAAATAACAAGTCGCATTACGTTCCTAGGTGCTCGTGAAATAGCTGCCTTTCCTCTCATCCTCACAAGTAGGGAGGAATTCCGCGGAAATCGATTCCAATTCCTAGAATTGACGGATGGTTATGTTAAGCGTATAGGATGTCCTACAAAAACTCACGTGGATGCGGGCTGTAGCAAGTGGTTGACCAATCGCCTGGGAAGGACTTAACCGAACATGGTATCCTATACGGTTAAAGCGACGTCTCTACTCCGCCAAAGTCATTCCGGCTATCAACGCTTCGATATGACGATTCAATGCAAAGTTTGGGTCCGCGAGATCACTTCTCTTAAACGATAACAATCCGCTATCTTTATAATTAACACGATGTTCGAAAACATCGGTTTTAGTATTAACATAGTATCACAATAATACCAGCATATTCACATGCCGTCCGTGACGTACACGAACGAAACAAGAAGCGACCATATTCCTTAAATTAATCGACGTCTTAACACTCATTAGACATTCGTCGTCGAAGTGGAGGTGACCAGAGGTGACCAAATCTTCGTTTTCCTTCTTTTCCGCCGATGATGAAATCAGAACGGATTGTTTGTTCGAAACCTTTCCTTTTTTAGAAAAATGACCCTGCCTGGCTTCTGTGGTATTTTCTATCACTGTCCTCTAGTACAACAAAGTATGATGCCTTGCACCACATACGCGATAGGTCCGTTTGCCCGTACACTGTCTAACAAATCACGAAATAGTCAATACAAAGCAGCACTGCTTTGACAACGCAGAAGGAAACGCCTTAAAGACGATAAACGAATCTACCAGGTGATATGTACGACACACCGGACATAATTGTGTTCGTAGTGTTTCTTCAGCGTTTCTACTGGTTTTTTGACAGTAAAAGATCCTTTGCTTTTTTTCTGATCAACAACGACTAGAAACTCTTCTAGTTATTCACACATCAGATATTCCATAGTTTCCATGCGCATCTATTCCTCATCTAATTCCGCGTCAAATCTCCGCGTGAATACGTGAATTAAAATCGGACTCGCCTCGTTCACTTTATAATCAAAGCTGCACAATGAAGCTGACGTTTGTTTGAACTTAGTATAATCAGCCTGAACAGCTTGTACAGCTTAACAGCGTAGAAAGCAAGACTCCTTCGTTTTCGTATTTCTCCTTCAACGTTTTCCATGCGATTTTAAAATCATTGTCACATTGAGGTCAGACGTTGTCGCACATGCTTCATTCTCGGGAGACGTAATCAAATACTGTAAATGCATTTTGTTCTTTATAGATTCGTACTTTATCACTGGCGTTTCGAATAAATCCGCAAAGTGTTTGCATTTATCAAAATCGTCGCCGAAATTCAGCAGTCTTTGTAATATTCCAGCAGTAATGGAAGCTTTATTGGATTGTGTAATCCAACTTATCGGATTTGTTATTGTCATACTAAAGTATGGTATAAGTACTTCCTCTGAACAACTTCTCCACGGTATAGTTCTGTTTCCTTTACAATCTCTCTGATATCAGCAGGAAAGAGGATAATCAACTTCATTATGACTATTCTTGGCCTAAGAGATCCATCCTGGTCCTCTACATAGGGAACTGAGAGTTGCTTGCTTTTTTCCTTGAAGTTGAAGTTCCTTGAAGTAAGCAGAATTCTACTCAACTGTTTGAGTTGAAATTTCCCGGTGGAAAATCTAACGCGAAAGAAATAATGTTATTCGAGAATACAACTGTCTTTCCAAATTCGAAATGATTTATACTTACACGAAGGATAGTAAGAATGCTGCGTTGATTCCATGTGACGAACAAAATAATGGGAATCTTTATCAAGGCCAAATGAAGGTGAATGAAAAAAGAGTGAATAAAAAACGAACATGATTGTTTGTGCAATATAATGAACAATAGAAACGATACAATTAGTTCTAAGATAACACTTTTATTTATCCGAACGCAAATTACTAACTGGCAAATTAATTATTTCACATGAGCGATTTACATGTTCTATCGCGATCGAATCCTACAAAGGACTGCCTCGCTCGAACAGCAGCTACATAGAGTTTAAGCAATTTCAATCATGTGGCGCTGTTGTCGAAAATCGTAACTTCTCTTTTTTTCGTATCAAACTATCCTGCTATCCTGCGCACAAACGATAGGGCATACGTGACGTGTATTCCCCCTTAAAATCAGACCATATTGAGGAGGCTCAGTGATTCGATCACACTTAACCTTGTACAAGGATAAAAGTCATATACATAACGCCCAAGAAACGTGCGTTTCTACGCCAGTCAAATATCAGCAAAAATTTAATTCAATTACTTTGATTAATAAGTAAATATATGTAACGAAAATATGCACTAACTGTTCCTAGTAAACCGAATTTTTCTTCTCCGCAATTTTTTTAATCAAGAAAAAAAATTGTTACAATTCAAAAACAATCAAGAATTTCTTACAACCAGATTTTTTTTTTAAAGTCATTCCTTCCATATACTTTTTTTATATTATATAACATGAAAATTATAATTCACATGAAAAATGTCGTCGAAAGAAATACAAAAGTATATTTCTTTATTAATAGAAGAATCTGCCTGGTTACCTCATCACATAAGAATACATATATAAGAATCATAATTTTTATTAAAATATGGGAAGACGATGCTGAAGAAAGATAAGCTTTGAAGAAGAATTATGAAGAAAATTATAGAATGAGGCTATTTCGTTATAGTTACAAATACTTATTATATGCTTAATAATAATTAATAATTGTGCCACTACTATGTTATACATTTGTACATGTACATGCATATTTCAACTGTTTGGAGGTCAAATCGTATAGATAGACTCCGACAATCAAGAACCATAAAAATCATGTTGAAACTGAACTCGTCCGCGACAGTTTAGTTTTATATAATATAATAGTTATTAATTCCTTGCCTTACGATTTTATTTCCAACAGCGCCACCGCCAGGTCGATCTCACACAACACCAGACATTGGAACGTTAAGTCCTGCGCTCGGCGGGAGCGGTTTAGGTTAGCCTAAAGGAGTTTGTTCCTGTTGGCGAAGAATCTGCTCCCATGACATCCTTCACGGTCGGCCCGGTCGACTCCATCTTATTTTCAATTCTTCGCTGGGCCGGTCGACGGTGAAGCGAAAGGTGAATAGCCAGTTTTTTTCTCGATACCATACCCTTGCTGTTAGTAGAATCTCTGCAAATATTTTCACTGTTGTTGCGTAATTTCGCAAGAGTATTACAAATTTTTCTTTCTGAATGAATACTCCTCATCGCTAGATTGGCATGTTTCAATCATTTTTGAACAAGGAATTAGAATAAGAAACAGATTGAAAGAAACAGATTTATTTCTAAAGCCAAAAAGAAACTCACGTTCGGAGACGTAGATAAACACGAAGTGGGCAAACATGAAGTAATTTGTTTGTAGATGCTTCCAAAATTTTTTATTCTTTGGCTTTTAAACTTTTGTATTTTTCAATTGTTTTATGTGTTATTTAGTGTCTCGAGTACAACAATTATTGTGTAATGAGTTGGGTGTATTGTGTGCAGTACATATTGCATATGTGGCGCGCGTGTGTTGTCATAGACGTCTTTTCGTCGTCTATTATAAAATATCATGTACATTTGAAAAAATTTCCAATGTGCATTTGTATTACAGTGCGGCAGGATGTAGCAACACGGAAGCTCGACCTTTACATAGCAAAAAATATACCATTAGAATTATATCCAGAGCAAGAGATACAATTACAATAAAACCTTTGAAATCCTTGATATGTTCAACAAGATGATCTAGACCTCGAATATAGAATATTACAGCGTGTACTATGCAAAATATAAGGATTATTGTAGCGAAAGGAAGAGTGAGCATTGTGAGTATGGACATCACTGTATGAACAATATTGAAGAAAGAAAAACTACACTCTTATGGCATAACAAAAATTGAGAGTAAAAGATTTTCGGAAAAGAAAGAATTTTTGTAGATGTTTACTTAGCAATATGCAATGCGATTTTAATATTCTCGCGAAAATATTCAGCGACGAGGCAATATTCAGTAAAGGTGGCATAATGAATATGTATGATGTATATCTCTGAGCAAGTAAAATCCAGACCTGTTACGAAAACTATGCTCCCAAACATAAATTTCAGTAATTGAATTTCAATCAAGCAAGAAATGTTTGGCAAAAATTTTAAACGATAAAATTGTTGGTCCAGTTATTTTGTCTCTCCGACTAAATGGAGAACATATTTGGAATTGTTAGAAACATACATAGATGAATTATTGCACGAAATTGTCTGTTCACACGCGCACGAATCTGTCGTTTATACAAAACCTTGCACCATCATATTCTACGAATGCAATTCGTGAGCACTGTTTTGGAAAAACATGGTTCCGAAGGAGACCTGAAGGTCAAAGAGGATGTGTGCCCAAGTTTAAATCTTTTCTGCAAGAGACGTAATACAAAATATGATGATAAATTTTCACACTATAATGCAAGAAAAAGAGAAAAAAATTAAAAGAGAAATTGAGCTTCGTTTGCAGGAAAATGAAAAAAAGCAGAAATATGCCATATTAAACATTTACTTATTCTGTAATTATTTATCGTACTGTCTGTAAATCCTCACGGACTGAACAGTTGCGATACTTTATACAAATATTGTTAATATGTGATTACAGTTATTAATTATTTATGAAGCGATCGAGCCATTCAATGAAAAACTTTACTTTGCATCCAGCCACCTGGATAGCATATTGCCATTATTCCTGATGGAACACCATTTAGGAGTTCAGCTTTTATACGAATTCATGGAAAACTTAATAACGAAGATATATAATTCCCTAAAGCAGAAATGCAGATGATAGCCATGGGAAGGACTCTTCTTTTTCGCGAACTGATTATACCAACCTGTCTTCTTCTTTTAAGAGAGATAGTTCAATATCGCTTTTTAGTTACTATTGTGATACTTGCTGCGTTAACGTTAAAAATCTTGAATGAAATTTATGTTTGTCTATAAACAATCTACATGCTCACAAAGCAGATGAAAAAAAATTATAAACATTGACTTTGTTAAATCCCATGACTCGTGCGAAGTGGATTCTGCTACACAAAGAGATAATTCAGGATGTTGTTTCATAAAATCAACTAACTGATCTCCCCTGCTAATTCTTTCGTTTTGTTAAAATTATTACTGATTTAATTAGATTCTACTAGTTGAATTGCTAAGTGTTGGAGATCTTTACACGTGAGAATAAATAAACGACCTCTTGTCGTCGATATATGTTCAACTATAGTTTATTCTCGAGCAGGTGAAAATACTAGGTGAAAATGAAATAAAAATTAAAATCTTTACTTGTAGATAATATCAAATCTTCATTTATTTAATATTTGGCAACAAGATCTTGGGTTGACTTCGGCACTCCATGCACTTCAGCTGGCCATCCTTTCATTAGTTAGGTGAGAATCGTGCAGTACCGACTGCTCTAACTTTTTTTGTTACATCTTGAGCTAAAGTCGGAAAAAATCAAAATTTTAAAAATGAAACTGTAGAACAAATGGAACTTAATAATTCTTTGTTGCACATATTTCCATACTGTCTGTTGCTTACCAAAATATATAATATGTTTTGTAATTACTTCATTTTATGTTATCAATGAATGCCAATTACCAGTTATGTTAATGACAATTGTAATCTTTCCAACCTTTTCAAGCCAATTGCAACTTTGCTAACTGCTAACGCAATTATATTGTTCGATAATTAAGTCTCTCTTCTCTTCACTGAGGGTACAGCCGTATCAATAATGAATTCTCTAGTTTTATTTAGTTTATGCATCCAATTTTCCTGCTGTGACAGAGTTATGCAAGCATAAGGGTAAAACAAGACACACTCTACTTCTTATGTTTGTTCTCATTGCTTTCTAGTTGGTGAAACATTTCGATTATCGAGATCTTCAAGAAATGTCTGTAATTCAGACCTTCATAAAAAATCGAAGTATCGATCAGTATTAGTTGGCAAAATCTAACTCAAATCCTTATTATCCCTTATCTTCGGCTTATAGAAAATAGCGATCAAACTTACAAAATTTATTAATAATGAACGTATGTATCGTTAGATTTAGAGAGTCGAGCCGGCAAAAAATCACGTCCCTTATAGTCAATGAAGAGCGTGGGGTAAAAGGAGCCGAACTTGCGGCTAATCGTAGGTGTGAGGATGAAATGATTCAAAAACATTAACCGTATTCACACATAGTTGAAGATTTTTAGTCGATCGGTAAAAACATGTGGGCTCCTGTATGAGTAATTCTGTGTTCTAAAGCATAAACCAAGGTAATGCAAAAACTGCCTAAATTGAGTTCGTTGCCAAGCCACAAAAACGCATAAACAGAATAAACCGATGAATCACCGATCAATGAAATAAATTCGATCATTACAAGCGACAATATAAAAGAAACTTGTATCGTTTTTTCCCTAACAATAAGCAATGTCAATGTGTACATTTATTATACAATTATATTATTTATATAAATACCTCTTATGGTGTACAATTATATATATTTGAATAATGTAGGAAATATTGCTCTTTTTATTTTTATATTCCAACTGTACGAAGACTTTTGTTTTTCACTATACATACATACATGTATTTTAAATGTTATACATACTTTGCATGTATCATATTTATTGTATGATGAGTGCATAAAGGTCTTGTTAAGACGAGTTGTTAAAATTGTACTTACATATCTATGTAATCAATCTTAAAGTACAAATATTATACGTTTATATTCTTAAATATTCGCGCAAGGATATGCGCAGGCACCATGTTGTACTGCTGAATTGTAGCCAATCAACGAGCAGTACTGTAAGCAACTCTAAATAATAGCGGTTGACCGACACGAGGCACCGCACAGTCGTTTTGTGGATTTACTCATGGTTACATGTGCGTCGTATTGAAGGATGCCTACAATATGGATATATATCAGTTAGTAATGATGAATGTTAAACAAAGAATTATAAAGTTAATCTGTTAAATTTTGATAGAAGAGGATGTACAAATACAAAAGATGTAACACTTGATCTACCATTGATTTATTTCAGGTAAATATTTTATATATGTTTATATAATTCAAGATTTTGCTTGAGTTATTCTAATATGAAACAGATATGTTTTACATAATTTAATCTATATTATTGCGGTATACCAAATATATCAAACCATNATATATAAAAGATAAATAGAAGAGATCGTAGATCTAGACATAGATCTAGATCGTAGATAAGAGAAATAAACGTATAATATGTATTAAAAAATACGGAATTTATGTTCTTAATTCAGTTATATTTTTATTAACTGTGTAGATAGGTTCATACTTTTTCATCTAATACTAATACACGACTACCTAGGAATATGGAAAGAACCGAAGAAAATTAAGTAATAAAATACTTATTTGTGATTACTTGTATGGGCATATGTGATGATGGATAACGATTTAACTTTTCAATTTTTATAGTTCAGTTTGCGATGCGATATACGAAATTTGTTTAACTTCTATCCTTATTGACACAAGATAATAGGTTTCAAAGGTTCATTTTTAAATGTAAAATATTTTCTTTTTCCTCCTTTTTTTAATTAAAAGTCACAAATTTGCCATATTATCGTACTACATTTTTATGACATTTCATCATATTATATAACAACAACAAAATTTCATGTCTATAAAAAAATGAAAAGGCATTCCAATGTAAATATTATATTAGCAGGAAATACGTTCAAACAATGCTTAAAGTCATAAAGCGATATGGTCTAGATTTTAGGTGTATATGAAAATTGTCTATATTTGCAAATATGTATATATATATATGTTTATATGCTCACCTTATATCATAGTCTTGTAAAGTTTCACAGTAAAATTACAATATCAATTTGTAAAATAAATAAAAGTAGCACCCATGTATAGATATATCTATAGATTCTTATGGAATCAGAAGATTGAATTGCCAAGATTGTTTCAAATGTATTCCAGCAGTAGTTAGTGATATCCATATTGCTCATATATCGCTGTTACATTTCATAAATTAAACTGTGAGTGTAGATATAAAATTGTATTAGATATGAAATAGCAGGCAGAAAATTACTAATATTGATACATAGATTTTAAAACACATAGTTACTTACATATAGAAACGACAATTTTTCAGTGCGTTAATATATATTAAAACCTATCTTTATTTGTATCAACATTAATATATGATAAGCAAGTATTGAAGTAATAAACCTTTGTTTGCTCTTCTACTTTTTGTCATAACTTATATGCACAATTGTTATTATTATCAAATGTACAATAATTTACACTTTCATTAATTTTAAAAACTTTTGACCTGCCAAGAATTGTATCAAGTGAAATTATACTTTAATAATCCAAAACATGTGAAGCGCTGATGGATTATTTTGCTTAAACATGTCAATATTTCTTTTATAAATGTAAAAATATTACAACATTACAACGTTAAAGTTGAGAATGTTCTTTTATTATATAGGTTAGATTAAAATTATTTTTTCTATATATTATGAAACATGGATTATTGAATTCGTTAAGATTTTAAGAACATGATCAACTTGATTGATCAATGGATTAATAGAAGAGTATGCTTTAATCATGTATGATAGATAAGAATCCATTAAAAAGTTTTAGCAAGTGAAACAAGATATATCTGAAAATATTTTGCGAAATTCTGAATATTATAGCTATAAATTCATTTATAACTTATCAATAAATTATGCTATAAAAATAGCATAATTTTTATTTTAACGCTGTACGTTATTTGTTTTTATCAAAATTTTTTTATTTTAAAGCATTTGATGAAATTCAAACAAATAATGACAAAATATTGTAACATTTTAACTTAATTGTATTTAAATATATAATTCAATAGGATACTCTTATGAAATAATCATGTTCCAATTTTAATTTTTGCATTTATCTAACTTGCTTTAATTTACTAGGGTGCTCAAAGTCTTTGGATCTCCAGAAACTTGTGCATGGATTGCGTGTTATTCAATTCTCCAGTAAGGTAAATCATTATAAATCTTCTCTTTCGTTAGTATGGTAAGTCTTTTTTATTATCTTTATTACGAAAGGCATGTAATCATGCGTTCTCCTTTTTATTATGACGGATTTAAATGATGTACTGCGTGTCTTTACCATTGAATGTTTACAAATGGCCATGATGTTGCCCGATGCGATAAGCGCTGTATTAAAAATACAATTAAAAATATCACACCAGCGGAGTGAGATCTCTATTTATAACGTGCCGCCTACGTATAGAAAAGAGTAAAGATCATCATGGCCTTGAACTCCAATTTGAAATTGTTCGTGTCGTGCAACCTAATTGTTAACGTAACCTTGCTTTCGGAGATTGATCGCGCCATTTCGTTTAGCGAATGTTTTTCTTTTTCTCTTCTAACTAACTAACTAACTAACTAATTAGTTACCCGATTTTATTTTTTCTTTCTTTTTAGTTCTTTGATATATAGTTTACATAAACATAACGTATTCCTAAAAAAACGTTCTCTTTGTCCAACGAACCCTCGATTCCTATACAACTTCTCCTGGTTATCTTGTGCACGCGTAACATTTACGTACCATTACATGCGTTGCCATTCCACACTTTTTGTATTCTTCTTCTTATACTATTACTTAAATATAGAATTATAGAGAATGTTTAAAAATACAAAAGTACAAAAATATAGAAAATATAAAAACATAAAAATAAAAAAATACAAAGCTATTAAAATAACTGAAACTGTGATTAAACATCGGTACTTATATTCTATGCTCGTTTCGTATTACATATACATTTTTTATATTACATATATGAATCCAAATAGAATATATAAAATATATTTTATATAACATGTTTCATGTCCCACTCTTTTCGTAATCAACACATTTTATCTCATTTCTTATTTGAGAAAATATTTATTTGTTCGTTTATATTCAAGTCGTTCCTTTTGAATATATTGAAGTAAGTACTTTAAGAAAAACTCTACATCTTTATTTATGTATATCCGTGACCTAGAAACCTCTATTACGCAGAAAATAGAATTTAGTGAAACAAAATTATTCTAAATAAGGAGAGGTCCATATTATTGTACCCTTGAATAGACATTATGTTTTGGGTTGCGAGGTCTAGGAACAAAGGAACTAATAAATAGATTTATATTTATGTTCCTTGTAGCATTTAGCTAAAGCTAAGGTTAACTTTCTTGGTAGTGTCCTTTTGCTATAAACATATGAACGTGCTCCCTATCGATTCTATTGTATTGTAACACTAAGAGAGTAAGGATCTGAATCAGCATACACTTATGCTTATACATTATTCTTATACCTTTGTTTATTTCAATATAGTTTTCTATTACAAATTCATCCATTCGTTCTTCTATCAGTCAACCTCAACAGAATACAATATATTTTTGCCAGTGTGTCTTTCAGTCATTAACACATTTCTGAAAGCACTTTCTTCTATAGTGCATAGTTCGCATAACGATTTTTGATTCATTTTTTCATTCTGGAGAATAACAAATAATCGCAAGAGAGCGATCAGGTGAATATGGTGACTGTAAATGTTATTTTTTGAGAGAAACTCCCGAGTCAGTAGTGACGCATGAGCTGATGTGTTCTAGTAGTACAATTTCTACAAGTTATCATTTCACAACTCCTTCGAATTGCTTCCCGCAATCGACGTGAAACGCTCAAATAGAACAAATTTTCGATGAGTTCGAATAAAAAGCAGAAACGAATTATTTGTTATTTGGACAAGTCTAAACATTGTTTAATATAATGAGATTAATTGTTATTTACAAATATAATTTTATTTTTTATTTATTACTTTCATTTGTTATTTATCGATCGTTGAGCAAATTTATTTCTACATAAATATAACATTTCAATCAGAAAGATCGCTGTAAATTACAACTTGTCATTTTTAATATTAGCTAAGAATAATATGAACTGCGGTCTATTGAAAAACAACCATATTAATTATACGATTTTTTCATTGTACAAAATGAAACAGATAAGACAAAAACAAAACATATTTATATATTATCATTTGTCGTCGGATTTAATCCAAATAGAAAATAAAATTTCATTTACAACTAAGAAATAAGAAATAAAGTATTTTTGGTATTGCCTAAACGATTATTATTTAAATAAGAAATTTAATTCTTATTCAGAATTAAAATGCTATTTTAATTTTTTATTTATTATTTAATAAAAACAAACAGAAACTTAATATATGTAATTAACCGTAAAAAACCATCTCTTTTACATTATTATTTTTTTACACATGGAGATGCAGTTCCGTTTTTATCAGTAATCATATATTTTTTTGGCATCATTTGATGATGCTTCTCGAGATGAATTCTGGTTAACCTTTCATGTATATTACCGATTTCAATTAATTTTTAAGATATTGTACTAATAAATTTTTCGGGAAAATGATTTTTGCGGGAAAAAATTCCTTAAATGGGTCAAAAGCGCGGCTGGTAGTCTTTTTCGCGTCTGAAGTGCCACGTATCAAATATTGCATCTTGTGAAATAAGTACTATCGAATCATGCGAAGAAAAGTATATAATTCCATTTTAGTTCTATCTTGAACTTTACCTTCGTATCTTGGGGAATAATGATGTAAACAAATTAGTCTTTGTTAAAAATGTGCCCAAATTGTATCATGCCATCGTCATGTAACAAATTTTTGGTAAGTGGAAAACCTAACACTATGTACTTATGCTGTAAATTAATATTAATACATAGTATATAATAACGCATAGTATTAGACATTAATACCGATATTAATACTATCGGATATTAAACATCATCCTAATAATTTTACTTTTGATAAATAAATAATTAGTTTCGAGGTCAGGGGTTTCCACCTTTTGCACTCTGTGCAGGCGTGCCTACTTAGTTACTTTTCAGAGATTCAACGTTTGTCCAGGCAAGGCGCTGACGAAACGTTTCAATAAAAGCCCAACATAATGCATATAGCAAATGGCATTAATATTCGGCAATGTATTATGATAGATATTGTATTATTGTGTCTGCAGATACAATTTTGGTGGGACAAATAGAGATTATATTACTGCGTCTACAGATACTTGTCCTACCAAAATTTTCCATTTGGCACGTCATTATTAATCCAAATAATAAAGGAAATTGTTACTAGTGAAAGTTGTAAGGTATAACGAATGAAGAATTCGCCATTCGATTTATGTAACAGACGAAATTGTACCGCTACCCACCGATGAATCAAGAGAAGATACAGTATCAATTTGAAGCTCTGTTATTCCAAGAAATAATTAGACCGTCCACTTCACCGTATAACTCTGCTTTGTGGATCGTATTGAAAATATCGGAAGCCGATAACCCTGAACATGGGCGCATGATAATTCATTTTCCTGCATTGAATGAAAAAAACAAGGCGACAAGTATCCACTATCTCAAATTACCGACACTCTGGATCAACTGAGAGGTGCAAAATATTTCTCAATCTTTGATCTGGCAAATGAATTTCAACGTTTAATATATCAAGTATTAATTCCATGAAATATAAATTCAAAACTATTTGAATGATATAGTAGCCTACTCTTCATCTCTATAGGAAGTTAAAATTTAAAGATTGATGAATCATCTAAAAAATCGCGGATTTACTTTCTCAACCAATATAAGCGAATTTCTACGTAAAGAAATTACATACTTACGGCATAATTTCTGTCGACGGTATCGAACCAGGTCCAAGGAAATTCCATGCGATAGAAAATTTTCTTACTCCAAAGTCTAATCCAACAATTCAGAATCCAAGGACGTCTAACGATTCTTAGAATTGACAAGTGGCATATTATCGTCGTTATCAGAGACTATTCTGTTAACGCAAAATCATTGATTCAGCTGCTAGAAAAAGCAATCTGTTTGAAATGGGCCGATGAACAATAGAAGCACTTTGAAAATCTGCAAGACGAAGCCTGCATAAAGCTAATACTACATTATCCATATTTCAACCATCCAATCATTATCATTATCGACGCTTTAGACCATACAAATATTGGATGCAGTATTGAGCCAAGATGAAATTGGTCGCGATTTACCGGTTCTATATGGTTCTCGCAATTTATACCCAGTCGGAAAGAATTATTCAGCAACTGAGAAGGAATGCCTGGCTATGATATATGCTACGTAATATTTCCGACCTTATGTGTTCGTAAATTTCCACTCATTACTCGCTATCGACCCTTAGTTTAACTATATTCAGTCAAAGATCCCATTTCCATTAAATGGAAATTAATGTTGTTAGAGTACAAATGCAATATCGTACTCAAACCTGGAAAACGAAACTAAAACTGTCTTGTAATTCAGTAGTCTTCCTTTAATCGCTCGCAAAGATAAGGAATTCGAAGAGCACTTATCCAAAATAAACGTTATCGTGTTTAAGGAATGGAACGAAATCAAGGAAGGTTTACATAGAGCGTACTTCCTAGCAATTCGAACGAGAGACCAATTACAGCGCCACGCTCATCCGCAGAAAGAGGGAAAGTTCACCAGAAAGCAACTAACACAACAACGAAAGACGTTGATGCACCGTTTCTCAAATCCACATGGAAGGCGTTATAAACTCATTTACGCTAATAGCACATTCGACACTAACATAATCATCTCACGTTAAGTATGAACAATAAATAAAGTACTAATAATTCACAAAGGGATCTAATAACATTGCACGAAGGAGAAACNCGAAGAAGCTACTTCACTTGAAAATTCGAATCCATTGAGTGAAATAGAGAAATCACGCGATCAAAGCCTGCAATCTTGTCGATCTCCTCAGCCTATAAGAATATAGGTCCCACAAATTCTGGAAAGCATTTGAACCCAGTTGAGAAGTATTATTCCCGATTAAGAATCTGATACGGATATATCACTCTCCTAAGATTCATAACCTGAGGAAGAAGAAGACAACCACGAGTCCTGTAAAATAAACATATGCGGAGAAATATTTATAGTTATGAAGAAAAAGTGTATACATTTAATATGTACATTTAATAAGGCGGTAAATTGCTATTTAAAAGATGCCAGGGAAAGAATTCTTGCTGATGTCGGTTACTTGGAAAAGAATCATCTGCTAAGGAGAATCCGCAGAAAGGACAATTAACCATCGCTATCATTCAGAATCTTTTCCATGAATCTAAAATAAATTTGTCATAAAATATATCTTTGAAGAACTGAAAGACGAAAATATCGTCACAGTACTACGAAACTTGAAAACTATACTCAAGGAAACGAGAACATCAGTCGTCATATCCTCATTGGGAAAGAACCAGAATCAACCCATCATTCGGAAATACTAAACTCTCATCTGAGAAATACTCAAAAACACCAACATCGAAATTACGGATACAAGTGTAGCATCTCCAGAGGATATTCGAAAAGAGTTCATAGAAGAAACACATAGTAATATATGATGTTTATTATAGACAATTTATAGTGGAACCTGCTACGTACCGACAATACAAGGCAACTTAACCAAAAACTGCATAGCTATCGCGATAGCGAACACCGGAACCATAACTAAAGCGGATGCCTTTGCAACGATTTTAATTCCCATCTTCGGAACATCACGCGCAATCCTCACATATATATATACTCCATAACTTAAAAGCCGGACTACATAGTCGCCTCCTTTATCTCGTAACCATCTTCTATATTTTGTATTATGTTTAAATTTTTATTTACAGTCGTGCATGTAACTAAAACAATAACCATCTTTGCTACAAAGAAAACCTCTTTGAAATTAACAAACCTGATTGAACAGTCAAAATGGCTACAGTTATTAGCGATTTTAAAATAAGATTTTCTTAAGTCCTAAGTCGAGGGAGTTTGGATGAAGGTCTTACTTGCGCCTTTTGATATCATATAAGATTTTCTTATTTAACAAGATCTTTGCTGCGCAAATCCTTGAGACACGACCTTAAGATTAATCTTCAGTCACAACTATGAAATCAAAAGACATCTGACGACTCTTCTTGAGACGATCTTAAGTATAAGACTGGGCTATGAATTTTGTCTGTAGATTTATATACCATAAAGCAAATCATATGGGATGCAATTTTGAGAGTAAGAAACCTATCGTTCTATAGGACATAGTAATTACATTACAAAATAATATAACAAACAAAAATTCAAACAAAATTCAAACAAAAATTTTTACAAAGGAATGTAGCAAAAAAAAAGTGGATGAAATAGCGAGACGGGTTGCAGAAAGCATTAAGGAGGCAGAGATCAACAATTGGACAGGAGTGGATAACCACCCAGTTGTGGAAATTCTAAAAACAAGTAGAATTTGGCATTCCTTAATTTTTTAAATTCGTTAAATGAGAAATTAATCAAGGACCAGCAATGGTCTGCAATTCTCGGTCCGTTCTTAGCTTTTGAATGAACAGGAACTTCCTTCCGAAACAACAGAGAAGACAGAGCATTTGAAAATGGTAAAGATGATAAAGGAAAAAGAAAACTTTTTACGAAAAATAAATCGATCACAAATATTTATAAAAAAACATAATAATTAATGTAATAATTAAAGGAATTGTATGCTTCATTATGCAAAGTACTGTTCCAATATTCGAAGAAAATCAGATACGATTATATTTGATATGCGAATTTCATGCAGTGCTATAGTGATGGTACGCAGAGATTCAAGGAGCATAAATGTATGACTTTGTGACAATATTAAGTTCAAAGAATGAATGGTTTATATCAAGAATAATTAATGAAAAATAATTTTGGAGATTAATTGAATGAAGAGTTTATTTTTATTGTCCTTTATTATAAAAGGCTATCACCAAGCAGCGAATGAAGTTGCGACCATTCGATAATTAATTGAGACTTGTTTGAAGAATTGACGAACACAAATTTAATGTTAATACGATACCGTAATTTACGTCGGAGATATCTCGAATTTAAAACGAACCCTAGTTTGTAAGATAAAAGTATGGAGTCATTGTTATAAAAAAATAACAATAAGCTCATAAAAAAGCACAAACACATTCTTTACATTGAATAGACAAGAACAAGGAGAAGTATACACAAACCAATTATACTTCTGCCATCAGATACAAATATTTGGGAATTGTATTACATAAAATATTTCTTTCGTAGATCATATAGAAAATAAAATTACAACAAAAAACTACTATATCGACTAAGCAAGAAAAGATCCAAACTAAGAATAAAAATTGTACGCAAAAGTAAATTAAAATGGTACAATCGAAATTACTAAGAACAACACCAGAAACATTATGATATTTGAGAAGTGATGAAATAGTGAGTATCCTAAGTGTCCCACCAGTTGAACAATTGCTCAAAACCATTGACTAAAAACACGGCATCAATGCTCACCAAAGTTCGATGATAAAATAATATATAATACCAATAGCAAGAAGATTATAATATAGTATAGTACAATAGTAATAGATTACATCCGGCGAACATGTATCTCGATGCAAAAGTAAATGATCGCAGGAAGATTGATAATGAGCAAAATGAAAGAGTAATAGAAAAGTATATAAATATATAAATATACATGCATACATACGTGTATGTGTATATGAAAATGAATAAATTAATAAACATATATGTATATACAAAATAGGTTTGAACATTTTTTAAACACATCTGGTAAGTAGTCAAATTTTTTCTGAATACCATACCCTTGATTTTAGAAGGTTCTTCGCAAATATTTTGGATGTTTCTGCGTAATTTCGCAAGAGTAGCGTAATTTCGCAAGACTATCTTAAATTCTTACTGAATGAAAACTACATTGCCATGTCTTAACCATTTTCTAACAAGGAACTGGAACAATTTTGAAAGAAACAGATTCATTTCTGGAGTCAAAAAGAAACCCACGTTCGGATACGTGGGTAAACACGGAGTAATTTGTAGATATTTTCATATGTGTATATGAAAATGAATAAAAATATAAATCAATAAATATATATATATCCCCTGGGTAAGGGGGCCGCGGGGTAGTGTCGTACTTATCGATTAAAACCCCATGGTGGCTACATCAAGTCCTGGAGCCGCTATAGTATTAGTTTATAGGCCCCCTCCGCGCTGTAAGGCCGCAGCGTTGATCTCGATCTTGATCTAACAGCGCGATGCGTGACCTGCGGACTGACCATAGACTGAAAACTATGAAACTCCTAGTTAAAAGAGATTTCATACTTCCGACGTACCTCTTCGTAGGGATTAAAATGAAATCAAAACTAACATTGACACTTACGTCAATAATAGTAATTAATAGTTAACTAAATAAATGTAAATAAATAAATAATTAACTAAATAAATAAAATAAGAAATAAATAGGACAATAAATAATTTGAGCTGAATAATCAATTAATAAATATAAGTAAATAAATAAATAATTAAAATAAATAAAATTTATTTATTTATTTATTGACTTATTTTATTTGTTTATTTATATATTATTTATTTATTTTACTTTCTTTTTTACTTACTTATTTACTTATTTACTTCATTTGTTTATAAATTCATTATTAAGCATTTACATAGATCAGTCGATAATAAATAACAAGTTAACAAATAGATAAATAAATAATTTCATTTATCTAAAAATATGTTGCACATCTCTATTGAGTTCCGCAAAATATTCATAATAATCGTTTTTGTGTTATTCTTTGTAATGCCGAGTTCGTTAACGAAAAATTTCATGAATGAACAATCCTGAAGCTCTACTTTTAAGGATTAAAGGATTGAGCGGAGCGACTGTGGTCCATAGATCTTTGTAGATCGTTTTCACCTCCCCTGCTTCGGGCGGTTATCTGGCTGGCTCCAAATACGCTGCATCGTTATTCACAATAACGTCTGCTAACTTCCTCGAACATTCTTTAAATATCTCCAAACAACGTAGGTAGTGACATCGTTTTGCCTTGTTTCTAATCTTCTTGCTATGTTTTCCTCTTCTGCCATCCTTTCCTGGCTTCTTCTGCTGCTTTATTGTTCTGCCATTATCTTCATCTTTATTGCTTTTTAATAATACTCCATATAGAGATATGTTTATAAAATCGTCAATATTACTGATTAATGCTTCCCTGTTACTTTTATATTAGGCTCAAGTTAGTTTTAATCCAGTGTAAACATCATCAGTCAGAGAGGGTACCTCAGTAGGATTCTCAATTTCTATCTTTAAGCTACGCCATCACTCATGAACAGACTGTGATCACTAGAGGTTCCGTACTCATAAACCCTCCATCCTTTTGCGAGCGACATTACTTCTGGACTCGTCATCGTTACGGCTATATTCAATTGCCCGCGCGTTATCTTCAATGTAGGAGTTATTCTCATTCATTAACGTTGGTCATAACCAATTGGCATCACGGATCGTTACCCTCACTTTCCCAACGAGAAATGTGAGCAACGAATCTGCTTTCTTCGTATCTAAAACCCACTCATAACAAGCTTTCCTCCGTAATAACATGAAAACAGACAGTCAACAAAATCACAGTCGCCAAGTCGAGAAGAGTCTCAGTCCGTATTCACTCGTAGTTTGGCAGTCGACATACTCATAATTGTATTAAATATTAAAGTTATTGAATTGTTAGAAATATATAATTTTATAACCTGTTAAAATCAGTATTATATTTATTGAACTACCCCTATTATCCTAATCGAAATAGGGAATCGATCTATTCGTGGCATCGATTATTCGAGCCGTAACGAGAATTTACGACACATCCGTTGACGCGCTCCTCGCAATCGTGTCTCTCCGTGAACGATCGAAACAATGGCTAATTAAGACATAAAAGTTGAAAAAGCGACATTCGATATTGGTGGTGAAGTGGAAGGCACAATAATAGAATCATCCACTCAGGGATTATATTTAAGAATCAGTACAAATGAAGAACAAAGTGTTAGTACAGGATTTTTACCAGCTGGTCACATATCAGGGGATATGTATGGAGATTGCAGTTCTGCTAGCATCAAAATATGTTCCTGGTGATATACTTTCAGCTCTTGTATTTGCTACAATACCTAATTTAATTTTAACTTTTTTTTTGCACGTGGAGAAATCCTCATGGACACTCCGTCGCTGCGGGCAGCAGCAGAACAGTGTCGGACTCTTATCGACTAAAACTCTACTATGGTCTGCCTACGCGTATGATAAGAATGCTCCGTGGTCTCGATCATTGCGAATTACTATCGGTAGATCCCCGCGAACCCTTAATCGAGCCGATCCTAATGTATTGGTACGAGTGAAGGCCATTGTCCCTGGCGCGATTCCACTGCTAGTCGTGTCCCGTTGGGGGGCGGTGGTGGAGCGACCCTGGATCGCCCGACCGCCATTCCCCTCCATCGCGTTATCCTACAAGTGTGAGAGTTTCTTTTTCTCTCCCTTTCTGCCCGCTCCTTTACGAGCATAACTCGCTCGTAGAAGAGGCGGACATCTTCGTATCTCTGCGGCTCGCTCAGCATCGCTTCTACGATCGCCGAAGAGGTCAATCTCTCGCTTATGACGAGACGCAAGGTATAGCGGGGCAGGTCCCACGTTGGACAAAACTCCAGCATGTGTTGTGCTGTGTCCCTGCCCTCCCCGTACTGGTGACAGATGTCCGTCGTCTCGCTTCCGATTTTCATCAAGTACTCGTCGAACACGCCGTGTCCCGTAAGTACCTGGGTCAGCGGGAGACCGCGTCGGCTCCTCCATGCCTCACAACTTGGAAGGACAACATCGATGCCTCGATGTTCAGCTGAGAGCGCCACTGGTCCCACGCGTCCTCCTTAGCGGTTCCTAGATCGTCTGTGGCCATCTGCTCGGCTGAGTCTTCTCCCAGGTCCAGCGCTCTCATGCGTAATCTTTTATTGAGCGCCAACGCCCAAAGCTCACACGGTGGAGACGCGGCCAGAACGATCGCCGATGGTATCCCCTGACGATTCTGATGGCGGTTACCCTATGCAATCTCCCAAGAAGCAGGACGTTGCGACGATTCGCCATCAAATCGTCTGTCCATACCAGGGTCCCGTGCATCACTCGGGATCGAACGACACTTTCGAATAGTCGACGCACCGCGACTCCCGCTCCGTTGATGTTTGGCAGCAGGCCGCACAAGGCGTTGGCCGCCGCTGTTATTTTCGGAAGCAGGGAGTCGAAGTGTGGCTCGAATATTCACTGGCTGTCGATGACTAGATCCAAGTATTTCATCCGCGATCCCACCCCGACGGTTTCACCCGCCATGCTTATGCTCAGACTGGACGGAGAAGTCCCTCGCCTGTTCTTGTCATAGAACCAGATGGCCTCCGACTTCGCCGATGCGCAATGTCTCCATTGCCATTCACTACCTCCGACTAGGATCGGAGTGTCGTCCGCATAGTACACCATGGCCGCGCCCGAAGGCAGCGGGCAGTGCTGTACCTTGTCATACGCGATGATCCACAGGATCGGTCCCAACGCCGAGTCCTACGGAGCGCCGCACTCGACGGGCCGCCTTTCCTCCCGCTCCCTGCTGGCGTAACATATCCACCTGTCGTCGAAGTAGGCGTGGATCAGCCGTGGATCATCGCACCAGCCTTACACTTCTCTTCAGGGGCTAGCTTGCCTGCTCACCTGTTTTTCTGGTGGTCTTCCCTGCTGCAGTGGACCCCTCATTTCTTGTAGGACTGCTCTTCTCTTCCGCTTCTTTGTCTGCACTTTTTGTGAACTGACAAAAGTGAAGGTATCTTTGGTAATGAACTCCCACTTTTCCTCCGGCCAGTTCAATGTCGGTTGCTGTATGGCGTTCTGAAGCCTCTGTTCTACGTTGAAGATTTGACAATCTTCCAGTATGTGTTGATGAGTTCCTTCCATGCCACAGTCGCACGTGTCCACCTCGCTCAGACGAAATGTCTTGTGCTTGCTGTTGAAATCCCCGTGGCCACTGATGAACTGTGTCATGTGGTGGTCGGGTCTTACTCAGCGATTCTCAAGCCTGTCTTTGATGTTGTTAAAATAATCAAAAGTCGTCCTACCCCTCTGCGTGGTCTGCCAGCGCTCTTGCTACTTCTCAATGGCTTCTCTGATTATTTCCCACTCGCTGCTTACTTCGTTGTGGCCTCTCTTTTTTTTTATGTAGCGTTGCCCTTATTTCAATTAGTAAATCGATGAACATGACACCTGCGATAATTTGCAGTACTTCTGTGGATGTAGCGTTGCCCTTATTTCAATTAGTAAATCGATGAACATGACACCTGCGATAATTTGCAGTACTTCTGTGGATGTTATCCTATACGCCTTCGTCACCTGTAGGAGCGTCATCTTTTGTGGTCTTACTAGGATTTTCCTAATTTTCCTATTCAGCAGGTCGCTCCAACCAGCTGCGGCGTATATGGTTATCGGCTCAAACAGCACCTTGTATAAAGTACGCATGGCTGCGTGTTCGAGTCCCCATTTCGCCTTGGCCACTTTTGCGAGGTTATTGAATAGGTTCCTGCACTTGTGCGCTGTTTTTTTCATGTTCCTATTAATCTTTAAGTCACTCTCGAAGCACACATCGAGGTATCTTATTACTTGACGCATGCTTTCACCATTGATTTTAATTATCGGTGATCTCATCCAGTTTACCCTTCATTAGGAGCATTTTTATTTTCTCGATCGACAATGCTAGCTTTTTCCTGGTACACCAGTTAGAAACGCGTGTGACTACTTCTTGTTCTTTTCTCTATAACTCTAATCGCGTTTCCTGCAATCAGTATCACGATGTCGTCCGCATACGCAATTGGTTCACATCCTGTTGCGCTTGTTCTTAGTTCGGCCAACAGGTTGTCAAGTATAAGGTTCCAAAAATTTGGACTCAATACCGATCATTGCGGGCATCCTTTGCTGGAGGGCTTGCTGATCACTTCGTTTTTCCCAGTGATCTGCACAGTTCTTCGCAACCAGTACAGGTAGTCTGGGCAGTCTCTTCTCTTCAGTTCGAGCATTACGTTCGACCACCATACGTTGCCAAAGGCGATATATCGAGTGCGATTGCGAGGACGTACTTCTTTCTGCTCACTTGCTCGACTTTTTATTGGAGTTTAGTTATTGGGTCCACCGTCGATCTTCCAGGGCAGAAGCCATATCGTCGGACCGAGGGCATTTCATGGTCATGGAAAAGGGTTGACATTCTAGCAGCTATCAGTCTCTCTAGCAATTTGCCCACCATTGAGAGCAAGCACATTGGTCTATAGGACTTCGGGCTCCTTCGATCCCGGTTCAGTCCTTTCGGGATAGTTATGAGATTCCCCATTTTCCATCTTCTTGGGAAAACTCCCCAGGTGAAACAGCCGTTCATTAGCTTAAGGAGCTCTTGGTGGATTCTACCCAGGCGCATTGGATTACCTCTACCTCGATTAGGTCGGGATATTTCCCCTTCGTCATTCGTTTTATGTGTTGCAGAGTTCTTCAATTCGAAACTCTGTAGTGTCTTCGAAAGGGTTGTTATGTTCCGTCCGATCTCAGTCTGCTTCAGCATGTTGGATCCTTCCTAATCATGAGGTATGAGGGCTGTCAGCATCACCGCTGCAGTTCATCGCCAGTTAGAGATATCTTCTCCTGGCGTCCGCAGCGTGGACGACATCTGTTCTCTTCTGAGTTTACCCGTGACCGTTTTATAGGTGATTCCCCAGGGCTCCTTGTTTCCCTCCTCGGTTACAAAGTTTTGCCAGCTCTAGATCATCGCTCTTGTTACTGCCTTTGTGTATTGCCTCTTGATTTCCCGATGCCGTAGCTTTTCCTGTTCCTCCGCAGGATCCTTATTCTCCTTTTTCTCCCGTGTCCACTTCCATTATCGTTGGTTATTTCACTCATAGGACTTTCATGCAACTCTTATTTCCAACGCCTTTTTATACATTGGGCAGTTCACGTTGGAGGCTGCGTGATCGCCCTTTTTCTTGCTTTCTTACAGTTCATGCTACTGAATTTGTTTTTTGTGTTTGGGCACTCTCTCGTGTTATGCCCACTTTCTGCGCAGTGCGCACAGATTTCATAACTAATGCGGCAGTATTTTGCCACGTGCCCATAGTCTTGGCATTTATTGCAGGGACTATTCCAAAAAATGAAAATTTTATCCTTTAGTAATTTTTCTGTTACCTGAGGGGGTACTTCTATTACCCAGTTGGTCTCTTCTTGATCCTTGCGTCCCGTTCTGAAGCAAAATTTAATAACCGCGATGTCGTCCTCATTCAGTTTATCTTAATTCTGCTTCCTCATACAGGCCAGTATCTCCTTTTCCGGAATGTCCCTCGGGACGTCGTACATGATTATCTTGGAGGACCTTCGCTGTGGTGTGCTGGTTTTTAGGCCAGCCTCCTTTAATTTCACGTTCTCAGTGAACGCTTTAAGGCCTTCTGGTTTCGTCGTTTCAACGACTAGACCGTTCCCGCTTATTTTTCGGTTTGCGGTAACTTCTATTCTCCCTTTACGGTGGTCTACCAAGGTGAATACCGCATCGCATGTTTCTTCGTTCGTTTTAATGTCGCCATTCACTCCTTCCGGGCGGATTATAACCACGTTTTTCGGTGGCCTAACCGCCATTTAGCCAACCCTCTTGCTTGTCATCTTGACGTTTTCCGCATACGAGGGTTGTTTGGATTCTGCCTGCGTCGTTTTCTTGATGGCTGTTTCAATCCGCTTGCTGACTTGCAGCGATTTATTCACAGTGCTTAGTATTGCCGTTTATTATTTTTAACTTCGCCCATGCTTTGCTCTAGCCATCCGGCCAGGTAACTATTGTGAAGCAGAAGCTCCTCAACGATGCCTCTCATGTCTTTGAAATACCGCATGATTGTTGCGGTCTGTTCTTCATTGACTTTTTTGCTTGGGTCGAGGCAAAACGCCAGGATCTTCATTTCTATGTCACTTGCCTGTACCCGTATATCGTGTACTGGCCTCGTTTCTCCTATGGTTAGTTTGTCATCTTCACCATTTCCATTTTTAGTTTCTGAGCTTTCCTTCTCCGGTGTTTTAGGAGTTCAGAATTCCGTAGGAATTCTGTGCCTTTCTCTAGCTTTTGTGTCTTCAAGGGTTGCAGGACTATCCTTGCCTTTGTGGCTGGCGGGTCTGCCCTTGCGACGTCATCTTGGGTTACTTCTGCACAGAGGCAAATTCCAGCGGCGTATTGCTTTACGCAATCGCGGCTGGGTTTAAGCGCGTAATATCTGCGTAAAATGGCCGTTTCTGCACATACCAGTCTCAATCTTCTTTCAAACAGCCCGCGCAATGACGAGCGTGTCAATATGGCGTCGTCTGCGCATTTCGTGAGTAGCTCGTGCGGCAGCGCTACTGTAACGCGTCCTAATATGACGTCCACACTGACATAACCTCACAAACGATTTTCTTTTACTTTTCACTGTTTTTCCACAACGAACTCCACCGAACTTTATACGCACTTATCATTCGAAGCACTTACACTTCACTTTGCCTGAGATATCGGTTACTGTTTAAAGAGCGATATACACGCGTCCTGTCTGCATGCCGCCATCTTGAGGATCCGTCGAGTGAGGTAGCTGGGAACCTTGAAGTGTTCAAGAGCCGTCACTATCCTGTCCCACAGCATAGTGTTGAACGTGTTGACGATGTCCAGAGATACACGTCGATCTTCGAGTGTCCCTTCCGGAAGCCGTACTGGCTTTCGCGCCAATCCGGCACTCGCACAGACATGTGTCGCTTCAGATGAGCGGCGACGACTCTCTCGAGGAGCCAGCCGACTTCGTCCAGCAGGCATATCGGCAGGTATGTCTACGGCGAGATCGCCGGTTGGCCTTCTTTACGGAGCAGAACCAGTTTCGCTGTTCGCCACATTCGTGAGTAGACTCCCTCCCTCAGGCATCTGGTGTAAAGGTGCCGAAGTTTGGGAGCCATGATCCCCATTGCTTCCCCTCAGAACCGGCCCGGAATCCTGTCCGGGCCTAGCGCCATATTGCATGCTTATGGTCGCCTCCCACAGCTTTTCCTTGGTGACTTCCTACTCCGTGCTCTACTCAGCTCGAACGCTGCCCATCCGCTGTTGGGTGACACTTACACGCACACCACCACCATTCCTGCCCACTCGACTGCGACGTATCCGTTGCCGCGCTCAAGCGGGGCTCCGTGGGCGAATGTCCCCGGCGTTGATATCCAATTGACAGCGACCATATCGTCCGTATCTCCGGTCCAGACCCGAGCATCCAGTACTCGGCCACCACCGCTAGAGCGACCGTGCTCTCCCAAATGGTTTGATAGAGCAGGTCTTTCATCCGTGTTGATCGTCCCAAGTTGGTCTGAAGGATGCGCATTTTCGTAACCCCCTAATGACATTGCTTGTATGGCTTGCTCAGCCAGCTTCATTGCTCGCAGGCTTACGGTCAGGGGTTCCCTCCGGCCGTGTGCCTTCTTTATTGCCACTTACGACCACGGATCCACGGGTAGTTACTCTTGTTTCCTTCTTTGGGGGGGGGGGGGACGCAGGCCGGTCCCGTCATCCTGTGTACCGTTGATGCACCGAGTGACTCGTAAATCAGACATTTCGAATTCGCGGTCGTGTATCCTTTGGCCTGGTGTCCCGAGCCTCCGCATCTGTAGCACAGGTGCCCTCTGTCCTCCTTACGTGTCCAATCTCCTGTAGCATTGCAGAGGTCTCCGATCGATGGCTTCGACCATCCTACGGCGACCTTGCCAGTATGGGCCAGTGGAAACGCCTCACTGCCCCGGCCGAGATAGAAGTCTATTCTGGTCACCCTTGCCTCCGCGGCTCGGAAGGATGTCGCTACGCGGACCTTGCTCGGATCCAGGATCTGTGTCAACCATGCTGCGAATGCGGCGGCCTTCTGCTTCTTCGGGTCCTCAGGGACCTCCAGAACGACTCCTCCGGTCATAGTTTTACTCATTTTTACCGCCTTGATGTCAACCTCGGCCAGAGGGACGTTGTCCTTGGCCACGACCAACACCTCCACGTAGGATTTGTCCGATCTGTCTTTCAGCGTGATGGCCATCATATTCGCGGTGTATATGGGAGAGGTAGTTTGTCTCCCCCTCTTCCCATGCTCTTCGATCCTCCCTCCGGGGCTTTCGTCGGGCTCTACGCTCCTACCCCCAGAGTTATCCTCGCCGGTTGTTTCTCCGCCGTCTCCTTCTTCTTTCTGTTTCTTCTTTCAAGGATCTGTCATTCCGTAGTAGCCATTTGTCCTCCTGGTCACTAGAGTGTTTGAAACTCCAGGTTCCACCCTTCTGGTGGTCTCGTCAGAGACGACCTCTTTCCCCTTTCTTTTTTGGATGTTTTGGAGGCGTTCCTCTATCAGCTGGATCAGCGAAGGCCCTAGCTCCTCCATCTAGCGTTCTCTTCTGTGCTCTCTTTTTCTTCGCGCCGGGCGGTACGACGGCAGGGGTCTCTTTTTCCTCCAACGGTTCCTTGGCCCATAGGCTCCGCGTGCTCAGTGCAGAGCGCAAGAACCTCTCCTTGAGAGGGACCGCCTTCCTCGTACCTGTGGTGCTAACGTGAGTAGGTTCAACAGCCAGTTCCGCTTCGCCTCTTCCTCTCATAGTTTCATCCGCCTTTTTATCATCCTTCACAGCTGTTTCTTTTTTTTCTTCCCATTGGGCGCGCAGAGTGGCCACTTGTCCGCACTTGTTACTATTACCAGTCACTATCACTTTTAAATGGCGCTCTCGGCGCGCGTGCAAATATGGCTACGTCCGTGTAGTTCCCCGGTAGCTCGTGCAGCGGCGCTATTATCGCGCGTTCTAATATAGCTTACTACCATAACCTCACGCGCGATTATATTTCGCTTACCACGTAGTTTCCATACTGAATTCCGCTTGTTCTTATACCCGCTTTTTCTCACAGGCACTAGCACTTCACTTGGATTAATTTCATTGTCCAATTCTCCAGTTTTCTCGGAGATTTCGACCACACTCACAGCTCCGTCCCAACTCCCTCTCCACCACCAAAGCTCTCTCTCTCCTTTTCCCAATTTAATTTTAACTAGGGCTTTTGTAACTCAAGGAAGATACAGGAATTTTGAAAAACTGAAAATAGGAGACTGTACACTGTGTACGATCAAAAATATGGAGCCAGATGGTATAAGGCTAATTTTACCATTTGTAGAACATACGTCATTTGGATATGTGTCCTATGGTAACGTTAGCAATTTTAATCTATTGCACACAAACCAAATTTCATTAGCAAAATTATTTTCTATTAACACTGACAACATTCTATTAACAAGACTAACATTGTCGCTAAAGAGAATATGCAATGATCTATCTGATTCTAAAAGTAGAAAGATCCTATATTTTAATAAAGTAGTAGAACTTTCAAGAATTCATATTACAAAAACAAACCAAATGCATCTGTAAAATTAGGGTAGAGAGTTACTAGAAAGATTGAAAAAATTACGGCTGTTGGTTTGGTTGTTCAATTGCAAAATAACTTGCTAGGTATAGTGCCTAAGGATTATTACTCTGAGAATAAAAAAATAGGGGACAAATTTTCTGGGACGATTATATGGAAAAATTACATACACGAGCTTGTAGAATTCCCTGACGACAAATTGTTACATATGTACTCGACGGCAAACTATGGCCGGCACGACGGTAGAGCAATGATTAGCGTCAGCAATTATGTATCGCAGATCGATCTCGAGTATTCACGTATCTGCGTAGTTGTAATATATTTGATGTTCGAAAACGATTTACGACATTCCGGTATTCTTCTGTCAGAAGAAAGAAGAGACAAACTATTGCACTGCACAGTGTCCACAAAATCCATGCTAACGTACGTCTTACAAATCCGAACTTATCAGATACCTTTTTTAAAAACAATGATTATAAATAGTAAGCATACAGCGTGTATATAAATCGCACGGTTGCGTATTTCGACGTAACAAAATTCGTCGTTATACAACTTGATACTAACTAATGAGTTTCATCATGAGGAATAAGAAGGAGAAAAAGCGTTAATAAAAGAAAATACCACGCGAGAAACACAAACGTTCAACGATTATCACTCCGAACAAGAATATCGCAAAAAAGGAATAAAATAGTTTTGCAAAGAAATATATTTTTTATAACCAACGCTTTTTCACCATCCAACGACGCATTATCTGTTTGTTATTTACAAAAAAAAATCACACATTGGATAATGGTAATCTGTTGATGTTCTAAAATTCATGTTTCATTGTCTATGGAATCACAAGGAAAAGCACGAAAAAAAAAATTAAGGAAAGAAATAGGAAAGATAAAATATTGTTAACAAAAATCGAAGGCCCATTGTGGCATAATCTAAAGGCATTTATACACAACAGACGCGCGCGTCTCATTTGCAGCATTTTTTCTCTTGTATGTCCGCGCTTATTCACTTTCTCCGGAAATATCTCCACTATACATTCTCCTATAATAGAATTATTAATATGCTCTTAGAAACGTATTCGAATATATACAAATTATATATGTAATGCGTGTTTCAGAATATTTTGGTATTGATACACGTACAACCAACAACGTTTATACCAACTATTGGTGATGTAAACATCGACAACAATCAATCGAAAGTAGACTTTCATCGAACCGAGAACTGCTGAAAATGCATTTCATCCACGAAAAGTACTTTACTTATCCTGCAGTCTTAAATCGTTGACGACTGCTGAACGACCAAAAAAACTCAAGGACGATGAAAATAAGCCTTAATGAACCTACATATATCTTTCCTTTACTGGTACTGCTCGGTATCAAAAGTTCGTCCTTCTGCTTTCCTAAATATCAAACAGAGATCTCAGATTCATCCTCGCCGTGCCTCGTATGTGCCGCGAAGCTGTCTACCCGCATCATCGTCATCATCGTGGTCGTGGTCATCTTTTTCTGTCGAGCCAAACACGACGAGAGGAGGGTGCTCGAGGCACGAGGCTCCCTTCTAGGTTTCCAGTCCAGGTACCAAACTATGAAAGGTCTGGATATCGTGGAACGCTCTGATTGTTGTTCCTCTAGAATTTCGCCAGGTCAAAATATTCGTCCAGCGACTGTAACTCGACTAAACGTTCTTCTAGACTCTTGGCGGAATCTGCGAACCTCGCAAAATCGCAGATCCTGTTAGGGTCGACCACGTCAGAAGCCTCCATCATGCTGCCTACTTCGGTAGATCTAGCAACACTGGTTAGTCGACTGTTAATATCATTTAATTCGATAGGGAACATGACGGAGTTACAGCAACTACTCGCGGATGTGCTGGCGCTATTGGTGATGGTTGTGTTTGCGGTGCTGGTGCTGATAATCGTTGCTATCGACCGAACATCTACGGATCTCAGGCAGTCCTCAGAGTACATCAGATGGTGATAATGCGGAGATTCAGGTTTCTGGACTGTAATCGCAGAATCGGAGGCAGAATGTAGTAGTCGCTGAACACATCGTCCTGAAGGTCAAGATCATGGTGCCTCTGTCGCTTAAGGCTGATTCCACCGTTCCGCGTGTCATCGCTTAATCTCTTCCTGGAGGACGTTTCGTTGTCTGTTACTCCGATGATAAGGTTGCTGGAAACGTTATTCTCTTTGATGGTATCATTTAGATATATTGTCACCAGAAGCTCGTAATTCCTCACCTTTTCGTCTCGGTTTTCACGTTACAGTCGCCTGACGATCTGCATAGGCCAGTCTCTAGGTTCTCGATCCTCCTTAGCTTACCGGCTGAAATTTTAAGTAAGCGACGACGTTTCGTCCTCGCACGATGACAGAAGGAGAAAACACTGTGTACGTATGCTGTTATCCTATTAAATGGCTCCCGCCTGACGTTTGTGCGCAAGCAAGGCCAGAGCACGACTGATATCCACCTCACGTGATAGAATCATAATGGTGACAAATTGGTTTATCTTGATATTCCTACAAGATATCGGTAAAGGAATTTTAGCTGCGATACCTCTACGTCGTCACATAAATGATCTACAGCCAGATCTACTACCTTATACCATTCGTTCCAAAATTAATCCTTTCGCTTCAGCAGTCGAGTCCGCCGAAGTACTGTCACTGAATGAAAGCGCGCCAGGAATGCGCACAGTGTGCATGGTAGCTGTACATATGTTTTCCTAAGTCTTAAATAACAAGTGATTAATCGAATATATCAATAAAATCAACAGAAAATGTTCTGTCGATAACGAACAAATATATTATTGACTACAGAAGGCATTGATGTATACCCGATATATGGGGTTCCGAATCCAGGATTCGTCTCGTGGTCGCCGTCTATATGCGGCGCTCGTACCTACAAATCATTTCGCGGATCGTCTATAAACGATGCCTATAAGTGACACCTGAAGCGAAAGGGTTGAATGTTACGCCTTATAAAATTCCAAAGAATCCGATATCATGTCTCTGTGCATCATAAAATCTGCATTTGAAAAGAAGTATTGTGTGAGAGAGAAATCTGATGATAATAATTACTTTAAAAGGAAGAAACAAAATCAAGAGAAGATGGTACTCGCCAAAAAAATAAAAATTCAAAAGTTACAGCAAGTACTAAAGATGGAAAACAAAGGGAAACGAAACAGAGAAAAACCTGTGAAAGATTTAGAATACTCTAAGAAAATGTGTGTTGAACAGGAGAAGAGAAGATAAAACTGGAAGATACCAAACCTTCCGAAAAAGATTGAATCTACCCTTTCGGGCGGCAACTTACTTAGCTGATGCTGCGCGATGCGTGCATCGCGTCGCACCGTTACCAGTGGGGGCCACGAGGAGACGGAGCTACCAGCGCTAGGCTCTGTTCCAGCAGGTTGACTTTCCAGCCGTTAATCCTGCGCTTGCGCCAACGGTCACAGGTAATCTCCTCGATTACACGTTTGTGTTTGCCTTGCGCCTTTGTTCTCGGCGATACCGTTTGGCTGGTCCCTTTTGTTTGTTGTCCTTTGTTAGTCCAGTGTGCTTTGTTGTTCCTTTGTTTGTTTCTTCTCCGTTACTGGTATATGGTTGATTTCCTTTATCTTTGATTGTGCTGGTTACTTGTGTTTCTTTTCCATTCCGCTGTTTAACACGCAATCTTCACGCTTCTTCTTGGGGGCTGGCTTCCCTGCATCCCTGTTTGTGCCAGCCTTCTTTCTGGTGGTCTTCCTTGCTGTGGCGGACTCCTCGTTTCTTGCAGAGTTGACTTCCTCTTTTCCTCTTTTGACTGCAGGACGCTTCTTGCGAATTGGTACAAGTGGGGGTATACATCTTTGGTAATGAACTCCCACTGTTCTACCGGCCAGTTCAATTCCAGTTCGCTGATGGCGTTCCGGAGCGTCTGTCTTTCGGTGCTGAAGATTTGACAATCTTCAAGTATGTGCTGAGGGGCCTCGGTTGCGCCGCATTCGCACGTATCTACCTCGAAGGTCTCAGCTTGGCGTTGAAGTCCCCGAGACCGCTGAGGAACTGAGTCGTATAACGGTCCGGTTCCACCCAGCGTTGTTTGAGTCTGTCACGGACGTCGCCGAAGTAGCCGAAGGTTATTCTGCCCTTCTGCGAAGTTCGCCAGCGCTCTTGCCAGATGTCTCTTGCGTTTTTGATTATTTCACCTACCGTCTGCGGCACCTCGTAGCCTCTCTTCTTCTTATGTGTCTTTGCCCTTATTTCGATCAGTATGTCGATGGGCATGACTCCTGCGATGACTTGCAGGGCCTCCGTTGACGTCGTTCTATAGGCTTTCGTTGCCTGCAACAACGCCAACCTTTGTGATTTTAGCAGGATTCTAACCGGCCGCGGCATACGTGGTTATCGATTCGAACAGCCCCTTGTAAAGGATACGCATGGCTGTGTGTCCCAGTCCCCATTTCGCTTTAGCCACCTTGGCGAGACTGTTCATGAGGTTTCTGCATTACGTGGCGGTTTCTTGAAGATGTCTATATATTTTTAGACCCGTCTCGAAATGCACTCCGAGGTATTTGATTTCCTGCCGCATCCGGATGCTCTTACTGTTGACTCGAATTACCGGTGGTCTCTCCACGTCCAGCTTCCCTTTCAGGAGGAGCATTTCCGTCTTCTTCGCACATAACGTTAGTCTTTTCCTAGCGCACCAATTGGAGACGCGCGTGGCGACTTCCTGGCCTCTACTTTGTAATTCCACTCTCGCGTTACCTGCTCGCATTCCGTGCTCGTCACCAGTTCGTTCAGCAGGTCATCGGATATCAAGTTCCACATACTTGGGCCTAATACCGATCCCTGCGGACATCCTTTGGAGACTGGCTTGCTCATTACTTCGTTTTTCCCCGTTATCTGCACGGTCCTTTCGGAGAAGTAGCTGTTCGATAGCCGGTATAGGTTGTCCGGGCAATCTCT